>VZTE01001450.1:211818-451496 GCA_013397775.1 Eulacestoma nigropectus
AATAATTCGTTTTTCCTGTCCCCCCCCCCCCCCGAGTTTGAATTCATGTAAGAGTCACATTAAATAAAAATGTATCTGTAAACTGTCAGAGTTGAGATTTAATTAATGAGTGCAATGTTCAAATACTGTTGGGAAGATGTCCTTGTATTCATGTCTAGAGAAAAACAGAGTTTTTTAGGGAACAGTTTCATTATTTCTCTCTTTCTTGTGGCTGCTCTTGCGGGTATTTGAGAAATATTGGACGCTGAAACAGAAGAGAATTGCTACAGGGATGTGGATGTTTAAAATTACCTTTTTTGTTTCACATCTTTTAAAATTTAGAAATGTATGTAGCTCTTGGAAAAGGTGTGATGTAGGAAACTAACCAGACTTGGAACTGAAGCTGGACTCAATTTTGTCTTTAGCAAGAAACCTCTCTTGCAGAGGGATCTTTTGGTTCTTCTCTCCATGACTGAGCCATCAGGAGTGGTCCTGCCATCAGCCTCTGTGCAGCATACAACCTTTCCGTGGGCAGGATGAGTCTAGAATCACAGAACAGCTCATACCAGTAGGTTTTCCTTTGTGAATTTGTTAGACACAAGGGAAACATGCTGTATTTAGAAACAGCTGCTCCAAGGACCCCTTCTATGCCTAAGCCTGCTCCTCATATTCCTGAAATATCCAAGTGGCCCCATGTCCCTGCAGAAGTCTTTTACTTGCTAAGGAGAAAAGACAAAAGGCAGGTCTGCAGCCTTCCTTTTTCGAATTTGACCTCATGTTTGTAATACGAGAAACATATCCATTGTAGAATGCTTCAGACAAATTAGATTTGAAGGGAAAAAAACCCCCAACTATCCAGGAAGGTTGCCAGTACTCTGGCAGTAAAATGCAATATCCAAATTAACCATCAGGCATGTCTTCATCTAATTGAGAGTAATTGTTATCATGTTTTTAGGGGCTACTTATCTTTTTGTGTATTAAAGAAGCATTTTAAAAATGCAGCTTTAGTTTTCTGTGAGATGCGTGAAAGCCCATCTGAAGCTTTTTGGCAAGCAGTATTTAATACATGTTAAAAATAGTGCCTTTTTTTACAGAAGAGCAGTGTACTGAGACTGATATTTCTATACAACATCATTTTACACTTTTCTAAAACATGCGCAGTCATCATTGCCATGCTGGAGTAGCTTAAGAAAGATTTAGACTCTAAACTCATAAGGAAATGAGGGCAAAGAGTTCATGCTAAATCCTTTTGCCTTGCTTACCAGGGTTAATGGCCTTAGGCCTTCATTTTCAAATAGTTCTGGGATGGGTGATTGCAGAGGTATAGATACAGATAGATGGGAGAGATGGGATGTGTTGACTGTGTATTGCTGGCCTTGATTTTCATCTCTGATCACTTTAGAACTCAATTTAAGGGTTGCTAACTCACACAAGTATAGTTTGACTATAGCTCTTCCATTAACTTGGAATTTATGTAGCAACTCAACTTGATCTTCTGGAAATAGTTTGAAAGCAGGTGATGATACACCATTGTTTCTAGAACAGTGACTTGAATGGAAATTAAAATCAATCTTTCAGATGTTCTCTATCTTAAGACGTAAGGGCGTATTTAGAAAACGCTGTATCATAGAGGGAATGTAGAAAAAAAATCACAATAAATGAGTGCATTTCTAGCAGAAACAGCAGGACCTCTCCTAGTCAATGCACTAATTTGAACCTGAGCCCTCAGTTTCAGCTACCTTGTATTTAATACAAACCATATGCAACTCATATTTGCTCATTCACTGCCAATAACTTCTTTCCAACAAACCAAGATGGGAATTGTCTCATTCCAGGCATTGCAATAGGTTTATTTGACCTGCTAGAGCCTTCTCTAGCAGATAGCTGAGGGAACAGGCCCTTTTAAATGTCCCCCCACTAAGATATCTACCTAAAGGGAAGATGAATTGTATCCTAGAAATTCTTTTGCTCCACTGACTGTAAAAGGAAGTCAGTGTGCTTTATCTGTCATGTGTAGGGTTCAACAAGAAGCAGAAAAGATGATCATGAAAATTATGAGAGATCTTGGGAAAGACCAGACCATGTATGTGGACATGACCCCACTATGGGCATGGGGATGGATCACACTTTAATTAATCTTTTTTCCATCCTGTGTTCTTTGCTTTCTTTCTCCTGTTTCTTTTCTTTGTCCTCTGATTCTTTTTTGCCTTTTTTCTCTTTTTCTTTTCTCCTCGGTTTTCACATTTTCCTTTCTTGTTTAGTGCTTTCCTTACTCATTCTAATTTATCTCCTATTCTCCTGCAGTCCTTGAGAAAGTCCCGAGCTTTCATGCCTTTATACCGGTATATTCAAGAAGTTTTAGTCTAGGTCAGCAGCAATGATGCTTTTACGAGTTACCATCATTTGTTGGGGAATGCCATGGAAGCCTACTGTCACTTTTCTAATTAAGTTTATGGGATTTACTGAGTAATCACAAACAACAAGATGACTGATAAATATTTATCCTTCTGCTGTCTGTTGCCCATTTCTAGTAGCATTGATTCAAAGCGTGTAAGTGCGTAATATTTAAAATTCAGTGTTAGTCCCTTGTCAGTTTAGTTGACTAGTGAGGCATGTTGTGTGCTTTGCTAAAATAGAAACATAGTCATTGCAGAAATATTTCCTGCTCAAGTTCTTGAGATACCTAGTTTTAGACAGGTACATAATATGTTATCTGCAAAATTCAGCTGTTTAGGTTGTCTTTGAATGCCACAGTTTAAGGTCAAGTGGACTGTTACTACATTTTTGAAATGCTGAAATTTTTCTTTTGAGTTGATAACAGATTTTCTGAGAACTGATTGGAGCTTTAGACTTGCTAAGACTACTGTTTGCTGTTGGATAGTGTGGCTCCAGTTTAAATGTTATCTTTTATGTCTTGTTGACACACAGACTGGAGAGGTGAGATATTGGACTTTAGACTTGCCTGCTGCTGTGGTATGAGCTTCCAGGGAGAACTCGCATGCCAGTGTAGTGCGGTGGTGGGGTAGAGATCTCCTCTCTTCTATAAACCAGCCTCTGCTTCCAGCAAGTGTTTGACTCTGCTGCTGTAAAAATAGGGTGTTAAATCTTGCTAGAGCAGTAAATAACCCTTGATGTGACAAGAACAGGTAAATGTGTGGCTGCAAGTTTTATTCTACTGTGTGTTTGCATGGTCCTAAAGCACCCAAGGAGAAATCCAGCTTCCATGTAAGGCCAGAAATTCTTCCTGACATCTTTTGAATTCAAAACCCCAAAACTTAAGAAAATGGTAAGGCAAGTGTGAAATACGGGTGGAGAATGAGATAAAAGTCAGAAAATAAAAGAAGCTGTTGATGAAATCTGAATAAAAGCAGATAAAATCCTCTTCGTTGTTGATTTTCTTTTTCAAATCAATTAAAAAATATTTTTGTAGTGCCAGGTCTTAGTCCTGAGAGATTAAATGGGCTATTTTGAAATACTTTGTTTCTTTATTAGAAATTATGATGTACAGAAAATAGGACTAAAGGCAAGGCAAGCAGAGACTGGCTAGTGATATAGCAAACACTCAGGTATATTCCCTTCAAGGGAAAAAATGTTTCTTCCTTTCCATGGAAGAAAAGGTTGTAGAGAGCCTCTTAACTGACCTTCTAGCAACACTATGGGTCTCTGGGTGCCTGGGCAGCTCCCTGGAGAGAGTCAGCTGTTCTGTCCATGGCACTGACAGGGAGCCCTGCCACCTGGTGCCACCCCCAGTGTGGGTTGGGTTTTGGGACCCTTGGCTGACCATGCCTTGGGAGAAACATGCTGCTGATGAGAGCAATGGGCAGGATCCCTTCACAGTCATTAGTTGCTCCAAAAGTCACTTTTAATGGTGTTGTTATCAAGAAGGCTTTTGTAAGTAGCAGGACAAAATGCTTTTGAAAACTGTTGTTTTACAGCCCAGTTTCAAAATCATGTACTGTGTTGCAGTGATAGTGCATTAGCGAGAGAGAGAACAGCTTTTTGTTGTGCAAAGACCAAATGAATAATTCAGAATAGCAACTCGAAGTTATTGATTCCTGTGTGTCCTTCAGACAGCACACGGTTAGCAAATGGCCTCTTAGGTCGATTGCTTTGTGAAGTGTTCAGGTATGACCGTAATGGCAGCAGGATTGACCGCTCCTGATAGAGTGCAGTCATTCCTTGCTGAAAGCTGGCACTTTACTGACACTAGTGGTTATCATTTTAGATAGCACTACTCTCAGTATCCTCTTTTTAGCCATGCAGTTAAGATGTCATTTAAAACGCCCCACCTCTGCTTTTAGAAATGAGTACTTTGTAGCTCTACATCGGTATTTAAAGGATGAGGCACCTGGTGATAGTCTAATGGTTAGTAGCTTTTTAAAAAATTCTCAATTTAATATCATTTGATTTTGAAACATACTCAGAAAAAGCTGCCTTTTTTTTTTTCCCCCTCTGTGTTAAATAAAATAAGACTGATTCCTTGCTGTGCTGGTGCATCTGAATGAGCTTTTTATGCATTCCTCCCAGTTTATTCTGACAGCTGCTGCAAACTGTGTTGGGTGCAACTTCTGTAAAATCCCACTTCAATGTGGTTGCCAGCTTGCTTTATGCATCGAGTGCAGCTAAAGTATCAGTATTTCCTCCTCTATTTTGGAGTTTAATTGTTTAACTACATGTACTATTTTCCAGGTGGACAGAAGAGTATTTCAGTTTTTCTCCTAGAAGTTTTTGCAGTTGTATGTTCAGGACAATTGGAAAAGGTCTTGAAGTGTTTTTTCTTTGAGACATGCTCCTTCTAAAAAAATAAAGTAACTCTTGAAGAACATCATCACTTAATGATGTAAAGAAGTTTTTTGTTATTTTCTCTGGAAATATGCACAATTGTAGTTTATTCATGCTGCATTGTGTACAAATTTTTTCAAAAATCTTCTGCTTGGAGGTAAACAACACTGCTTAGTATAATCTATAGCTGTTTGCAAATCAGCTCAGCAAGCAAACTGGGGACTTTTTTGGTGTTTAATCAAAGTTCAGAGGAGAGAGTAAGGTAACCAGGAAACAGTGAGGAAAAGTAGTGACAAATGCCAGATGTTAAAGCTGCAAAAGAGGAGGAAATTGCACGAAGTTTTAAAGGCTAGTGTTAAATTTCATCGTGAAAGACTCTCTGCCAGTAAGCAAATAAATAAAAAAATAAATTCAAGTCAATAAAAACTATGCCACAGATTTCAAGTTTATTTGATCCTCTTTAATGCATTCAGACTTTGTGACTAATTGGGAGCAGGAAAGAGAATAATTGAAACCAGTAAATTAAATATGCATGAAATATAGAATAGCTTGAGCACATCGATATTTTTATGGCATGGCACCCTACTGAACCAGTTTAGCACATGCTTTTATGTGTGTTGGGTTTTTAAAGAAATTGGTTTATATAGGTGCTCTTATATGAAAGAATGAGTATAAGGAGAACTAAGTCTGCCATGCGATGACTGCACGATGAATTAGAATTAGTAGAATCAATATGGTTCCTATTATAGACTTAATATATTAATGTATTAATTCATTCTCTTTTTGTTCAGTCCATTGTTTGCAATTAGCTCTCAGCATAGATTTTATTTAATATAATTTATTCCTTGGAGATTGCAAGACATAGAATTCTAGCATTTGCAATTAAGTGTTGACTTTTAAATTAATTGTTAAATTATGCATGGACTTATTTTTAGCTATGTACTTTTGATGTATCTGTATCTAATGATAATTTATATATCTGTTTAGAAATACTAGGGCTTGATCTATCTCCCTTTGGGCTAACGTAACTGTGCCATTGGCTCCAGTGGGAGCAGTTTTTGCCCCAGTATGTGGACTCCAGACAGTGTGCAACTTCAAACATTTAATCATAAACATTACCTAAGTATTTTGTTCTATAGCAATATTTCATATACTCCGGAAAGCGAGGCTTGCCCTGAGATAGTGTAGATGTGTGAGGACCTAAGAAGGCATCAGAATAAACATGTTTTTCCTGTAAGGAAACATATCCTCTGTTAAAGGCATTTAGGGTGATTTGAACAGGGTCATTTAAAGGTAATCATGTAGCGTTCACAATCCTCCTCTACTTAGAATACCTTGACTTTAATTGGAATAATATTTTATCAGCCAACCTTAGTATTTTACCTGCTTCAGCCATGTTTGGAATGTATTGCCTTTGGTAAGGGTTAATTTTAAGCTGATTTTAATGTTATTAGTATTACGTTTGCATACTTTAAATAATTCCTCCCTGGTAAGTTACATTTGACAGCACGTAGTACAGGCCAGGAATGGTGAAGGCAAGTTGGAAATGCGAAGGATGATGAGAACTGGCTGTACTGAAACACTGGCATGTCTCTGGCCAAAGATAAAACAGAAAAAAAGAGGGAGTGTGGCTACTGTTGATTGGAGGCATTGAGCTGGATCAAGGAAGTTGAAGGTGGATTTTGGTCACTAACTTAGCATTGGAAAGACAGGACTGTGTAGTGATGGGGAAAATCATTTTTCCTCGTAATTGACAGGAGGAGCAATGTGGAGTTCTGCATTTGAACACCTACAAAGGAACCCTCAGTAGCCTCCATAAGAAAGGCATTTCTGTGGCACAGCTCAGTTCATCCCCAAGCAGGTGTGCAAACCACTCTTGCTCTTCTGTTCCCTGCCTGCTGTGGGAATTGGGATGGCTGCCTCTGGTGTGGACAAGTTTTGTGAGTGAAATGCCATCCAGAGAGACCTTCAGCCTGCCAAGTTCAGAAAGTCACTATGAAAGCCGCCTAGTTAGATTGGTCTGGACTGGCTGGGAGGGACCGCTTCAAAACTTAAAAAGAGAAAGTAATTTGCAAGCAAGTGGTTGCAAATCCCAGGCTTACTTTTCAAAGCAAAGAGAGAAGTAAGAAGTAAAAGGAGGATAATGAACTGGGGAAAGCAATAGGTAGGGTCTCCTGGGGAAGTAATACAGGAGAGGCAGAAATGCAGGAGATCTGGCAGCTATTGAAGGTGTTTGTGTTAGAGGCACAAAGGCAGGCTACAGACAGGCAGAACAGATAGGAGACACTGTATAGAAAATACTGCTGCTTTCAAGGTGTGTGAAATACAAAGGAGCTGGGCAAGAAGTGGAAATGAGGGCAGCAGGACTAAAGGTTTATATAAAGGAGTTAATAAAGCAAGGTGGGGTAAAATCAGAGAAGTATAAGGTCCAGAATGAATTAATGTTACCTGGAAGATCATAGGAGAAAGGCTCTGTAATTACATCAGTGTATGAAGAAAAAAGAAGTTTGGATACATTACCAAGGAATAAAAAAAAGATAAATAGTTTTGACCAGTGTAGAAATGTCTGAATTACGCTGGTCTCTCCATTCTACAAAATGCTGACTTGATGAAATACATTTTAATAAGATGGAGGTGAAATTCAGATAAGGAAAGAGCAGATTGAAGAATATTCAGATAAATTTTGTTTTCTTGTCACACAGCTTTATTTACCCAACAGTTAGTAACTAATTGAAGTGATTTGTAATATTTTATCATTTTATTTAAGAATTCAGAGGAGAGGGGGGACTTCTAGAAGTCTGCAATTGCAATAAGCCTAATACCTCTCTCCCGAGGAGAAGAAAAGAATGAGGAGTTATGGACCTTGCAGGCTAATTTCTCTCCCTGGAGAGACAAAGAACGTCTGGTCTTTGAAAGCAGGTGGACATAAGGAAAGTGGTGTAAATGGCATGTCTGTACTTTTTTACGTGCTACCACATGTAGTCTCATTAGCAGATTGCTGTCACACAATTTGAATGAAAGGATGACAAATACAGCTTGCTGGGGTATTGCCATTAGTAACTACTGCAACTGCAGCTGGAACTGGCACTGGGAAGAGCCAGTGCCGTCGGTTGTTGCTGCTGCCATGGCTGCTGTCAGGTGCTGTGGCAGCATCATCTGGCTCTGGGAGGCAACACCCAAGGAGCAAGGACCTTCCACTGAGAGGGAGCATCCCAGTGCCTCTGCAAGTGAGGTTTCAAGCTCTGTGGCTTTACTTTTGTAGGTAAAGGTACACCTGTTTCTCTAACACTGGCTGTACATCTCTCGCTCCAGCCTTCTGTCATGTCAGCAACAACCGTCATCCTTGCCCTGCCACAAATCTTACAGGGTTCATTGCTTGCCCTGGGCTGTGTTGGCTTACACCCAGGGAGCTCCAGGAACTACACATGAGCTCTTCACCCTGCCTGTAGGCAGCAGCATGGTGCTTAGGAGACAAGGAGGCAGCTTGTAATTCTGCCTTCTAATAGACATGCCTGTGGGCACGTGGCTGTGAAGCTCTGCCCCTGGCTGTGTAACTTCTGATCACTGTGTGGACAAGAGGTTTGTAGCCATGTCTAATAAAGTAGTAAGAAGAACTTTCTTTTCTTGGAAGATCAAGAGTAGGTTGTGATAATATGAGTTTGTTTAGTCTGAAGCTGAGAAGACTGGGAGGGAGACATGGTAACGTGCCCTCAGTATGTAAAAAGTGTTTGTGCAGAGGCTGGTGAACACATGTCTGCTGAGGTCATACTTTAAGGGAAGGGACAACAAAAGCATCAGTTTATTTTACAGAAGACTTAGTTTGAAGATTAGTGAGGAAAAGTGTCCCTCTCTGTAAAACAAGTAAGTGTAGTCAAACACTGAAGCACTTGTACTGTATTTTACATTTCCTTCATTTGGATTTTCAAGAATAAATTAGAGAAGCATCTCTGGTGTTTTCCAGCCAAACTGCACAGGACCGAGTGAGGTGATCTGTGCAATCCTTTTTAACTTTACCCTTTTACTATTCTCTGACAGCCTTGTAAGGCACAATCCTTCTCTGGTGAAGTCTTATTCAACTTTTGAGTCTTAAAGCTGATCACTGCCAAATTCCTTACCAAAGCTTATATTTTTATTAATTTAGTGATTTCAATCTGCAGTAATCCTACAGTTCCAGTGAGAATGCCTTCTTTCAGATGGCTGCCATGTAAAGTGAAGCTTAGTGATATTTGCTTTATATTCTTTGTTAATTGTTTATCGCATTTATACCTTTTGTAAATAAAATATTTTTAAAAGGAGACAGAACAGATGTCACAAGTGAGGCTTTAAGAAGGTTGTGAGTCACATTTTGTTTGATTTTAGTAGTTTCTAAAATATATATAAGTATCTTTAGTCTTATACACAAAAGCATTGCAACAAAGTGTACTGATTTGAAGAAAAATCTAAAAGGATTATAGTGGTGCAGAAGAGGGAAGAGAAATAGACATGCTGTGCCTTGAAATCACAAATGGTGCAAGAAGTGTTGTTGGGTGGAAGTATGAGTGGAGTGGCATGGGGCCTCACATGACATGCCACATCTGGCATCTGTCCCTCGTGCTCTCTTAGAGCTGTCCACAGAATGAAGGTTAATTCAGTGTATTAGATTCTAAAACTTGCTGGACATCTCTGTAACTTTATATCTTAGAACTTTAAATTGTAGCAGTGATGGGGTAGATGTCCATTTTATGTTAGTAAATATGCATTTCTGCTTCTGAATCTGCATGGGCTCCATTGAGGTGGATTTGCTGATCCCAGTATGCAAATTTACAAGCAGATGACAAAGGCTGCGCCCAGGATTAATAGCAGTGAGGGTAGTGCTGTGATAATGATAGTAAATAAGTGGAGTGGGACCTGGGTGGGGGGTATCCTGAGTGGTTCGACTAGTGTTGGTTGGAGAGAACCTTCCAGCCCGTTCCTCAAAATGTTTTGAGATGTGTCCAGTTCTGGCCTCCCCAGTACAAGAGAGACATGGAGCTCCTGGAGCAGGTCCAACAGAAGGCAACAAAGATGATTTAGGGACTGGAGCACCTCTCCTAGAAGGAAAGGCTGAGGGAGCTGAGCCTGTTGAGCCTCGAGAAGAGATGACTGAGAGGGGACTTGTCAATGTGTATTAGTACCTAAAGGAAGGGTGTCAAGGAGATGGACCAGGCTCTTCTCAGTGGTGTCAATCAATAAGACAAGAGGCAAAGGGCAGAAACTGATGCACAGAAGTTCCACCTGAATATGAGGAAGAACTTCTTTACTGTGCAGGTGACCAAGCACTGGAACAGATTGTGTAGTCTCCCCTACTGGAGATATTCAAGAGCCATCTAGACACAATCCTGTGCAATGTGCTCCTGGGTGACCCCGCTGAGCATGGAGGTTGGACCAAATGACCCACTGTGGTCTGTTCCAACCTGGCCCATTCTGTGATGATGTTAATGGAGCCAATTTTTTTTTCCTGTAGGAAGCAGAAAGGACTTTTGACATTTAGGACACTTGTTTAAAGATCTTCTGTACAACGATGGTGTTTCAAATATCACATGTCACTGAAATACACAAAAGGACTCCTGGATGTGTGTGTTTATGTCCTACTGTTTGATATAAATGTAAGATTATGCCTCTGCTTGCATACTTGCTGATTTGGGGATTAGGAAAATGCTGGAATGGATTTCATGAAACAAAATATGGGAAGTTAAGAAAAATATAAGGACGTTTAGCAAGATTTAGCAATGGCCGGATTAATTATTTTTTAACTAAACAAGAGTATATTTATACCTTAAAGCCATACAAATATTTTATGATTAATAGATTTATCCAGTTATGTGGAATAATTGAAGGCCCAGGCAAAATAGAGTATGCAAAAGCAATGGCTGATTGAGTTGTCTGGGAGAAATGTGAAGGTTAATGTGGAAAAAAGAAGAGTGACTGATTTGAGCTTTTAGATACAAGGACAGGCTGTTAGAGGGGTGGAACACAGGAGGGGTATTATCCTGATAATAGAGTGTAAAGCATTGGCCAGATGAGAAAGTGAAGGATGAATCCAAGGATGCAATCAAGGATGAATCTTCAGTTAGAAAACATCTGTTATAAACAAAGATAAGGGGTGTTGAACTCACTCTCTAAAGGAGACTTGTTTAAATGTGCCTTAATAAAATCATAAAGGAATTTTATGAAATTGAGTAACATCAGCTGTGTCTGCTATTTGTGAGAATTAATATCCAGAAACATATTCAAACAGAGAAATTACTCCTGAGTATGAAATAAAGAATTGTTTCTTTTCCGTGAACCACAAGAATTGTTTCCTGCGGAGTGGATTATTAGACTGTACAGCAAAAGAAAAGAGTGAAAATGAGTTTTGGAACCACTAGGCCTAAAACTGGATTTGCCAGACTCTGCTAGCAAGTGAGCAAGGCGGACAGAAGAGACCTGGCACAAGTGTGTATGCCAGCTCTCCGCCAGCCCTGGCTGCGGGCCCGTGCTGTCTGGCCGGGGAGGGCAAATCGGGGTGTCCTGGGCGGGGTGTCCAGTGCTGGAGCTGCGGGAACAGCACCATCTGTAGCCCAGCGCTCCGGCCGCCTGCGCCCGGCCCTGCGCAGAGCCGAGACTGCGGGTGCTGTCGCACTGCTTCGGTTCTCCTCATGAAGGGGCGCAGCGATTAGATTCTCTCAATTAAACTTTCATGCTTGTTTATTTTTAACAGAATGAGTGAAGTTTAGTATGAGATTCAGTACGAAACAAGGATTGTGACCAGGGGGTGTGTTTGGAGTTCGGGTTTTTTCCCAGCAATAAGGTTTGGGTTTAGAGTGGGAGATTAGAGAACAGGAGTGACTTGGGGAGGCTGTCAGTGTGCGTGTCAGTCTGCACGGAGCTTTGCTCCCTGATCTCTTGGCGTGACACCAAGCTGGCCATGGA
Source organism: Eulacestoma nigropectus (assembly GCA_013397775.1). NCBI lineage: Eukaryota > Metazoa > Chordata > Aves > Passeriformes > Eulacestoma > Eulacestoma nigropectus. Next base: position 223,510 of record VZTE01001450.1, read on the forward strand.
GCACAGCTCAGCGCCTCACTGCCCCACACAGCACGGTGTCGGGGGGAAATTACCTGCGGGGGAGTGGGCCTGCGGTGTGTTGAGCAGTGCTCATTTTTTATGTGGGGGAATGTAAGAATTCTGTAGAGTAAAATAAGTACTCTTGAAGATGTTTGAAGAAGTATCTTGCTTGGCAGATGAGTCACGTGAGAATATTTTGACAAATCTCGTATTTTGACAATTACATGCTTCATGGATCTTGTTACAGCCAGTTCAGAATTTTAGAGTGTTTCTCATAAATCATGCTGTTTGTGTCAAGCTTTATTTTTGTACACAAATACAACTTTTTGTGTTAGAGTTTTCTCTATTCTCTACTCATGGCATAGGTTTATTTATTATCATGCAGTTAGAATTGTCACTGTGATTTCTTAATTTTTAAAGATGAGAGGACTAAAACATGCATGTTCTCAAAACTTACAGAAAACTGTTTCCTCATAACTAGCATTTTTAATGAAAGTTCTCCTTTAAAAGCAAGGTTAAATATATTTATAGGAAGCTGAAACATTAGGGAAACTCATCAGGGTGTCAGGATCTCAACAGTTGCCACAGAAGTTTTGCAGCTCTTTGAATGCAGATGGGATTTGCTGTGGAACACTAGTAATAGAAGCTCTTAACTATTTATATATTGTCTTGGTGAAAATTGTTTTACTGTAACTGAAATGAGTGGGAGTTCGAAGAGATCTTTTTTCCATGAGCATTGACTCAGATTCTTAAAGAATAAACTTGAAGTTTATTGTGAAACTCACAGTGGCCTTGAGCCAGCTGTCATTTGGACATATCTGTGACCTCAGTGTTAATTAAGACCTGACCTGTTTTTTCCCTAAACACACCCCTTACAGTTCTAACTTTTGAGCCTTTTCCCATTTTCCTTTGGAAAATCAGTAATGCTTTATGTCTGGGCTGGGTATTTGATTAACTTTGCTTCCAGAAGCAAGGAGAGCAGTACTTGAAAAAGTCTTTCCCAGGCATTGTGGTCTGAATAGCCTCAGTTGGATCTGTAATATTATAATTCTAGATAACTCCAGGGTAATGACACTGATTTTATGAAGGCTTGACAACTGAACTTCAGTTATTCAAAATAAGTATGGTTCAGATTTGATTCTAATTTTGCCTGTTCTGGAAACCACAGGAAAAGGTCTAATTTGACATGTTCTCACATTAATCAGTTCAGTTTAATTATAATATAGGAAGGGAGACTTCTGATATTTTTAAGGAAGATACTTGATTATAGTAGTCTGCTTTCCTCATCCTATAAAAAAATGGGTAGTTTTGCAAGTACATGAGCACAAAACTGCCTTGTTTCCAAGTCATGCAGCTTGCCAAGTGCCACAGTGATTGCCTCACCTGCCTCAGGGATTTCCTGGTGGCTGCCAGTACATGGGCGTTACTTAGAGTTTTTCCTGCTTGATCTGATTATATTCTCTTTCCTGCCTCTTTTGCCTCCACTCTAGATTCTGCAGCACATTAATGTTTGTTTCTGCTTCTTCATACACTATTTCAGTTGAGAATGTGCTCCCTACATTTTAAGTGCTTGTCTGGAACAAACTACACTCTAACATGAAAGTCTGAGGGATCTACGTGTGTGCTGGTTGTGCACCCACTGTATACACAGAAATGGGCACTACACTATTTTCCTACCATATTTACTTCTAAGTAAGAAAAAAGGTGTGATTCTTCTTTGTTTTAGTAGAATCATCATAGAATCATAGAATAGTTTGGGTTGGAAGAGACCTTTAAAAGTCACAGAATCACAGAATAAGCTGAATTGGAAGGGACCTTCAAGGATTGTCCAGTCCATCTCCCAGTCCTGCACAGCACCATCCCCAAGAGTCACATCATGTGCCTGAAAGTATTGTTGAAACACTTCTGGAACTCTATCAGTCTCAGTGCTGTGATGACTTCCCTGGGGACCCAGTGTCTGACCACCCTCTGGATGAAGAACCCTTTTCTCATACCCAACCTAACCCTCCCCTGACACAATTTCAGGCCATCTAGTCCAATCCCCCCTGCAGGGACGTCTTCAACCTAGATCAGGTTGCTTGGAGCCCCACGCAACCTGACCTTGAATGTTTCCAGGGATGGGATATCCGCCTCTCTGGGAAACCTGTCGCAATGTTTTAGCACCCTCACTGTAAAAAATTTCTTCCTTATATCTGGTTTAAATCTACTCTCTTTTAATTTAAAACTCTCATACCTTGTCCTATTGCAACAGGCCCTACTAAGACGTAGGTATGGCAATGTTAGAGAGAGTGACCTGTGCATCTCCTGTCCATCCTTGTCAAGACCAAGCTGGTTTTGCTTGCAGCAGCAGAAGTGGCAGTCCTTTCCCTTCCACCATATAACCGTAAGCAGCCATTAGTGTGTAAAACTATAGATTTTGTTCTAGAATCAAGACAACTAGTATCAATAAAAATTGTAAGAAAAATTGTAAAAATAGGTTTTCTGTGGAGGGTGGTTTTTTTTTTGCTGTGACTGATGGCAAAACCAGAGATCACTATGTGCAAGTTTGGTTCCCTAAGCATAGGCATCTAGGACTGCCTGAGATGTATAAGGGTTTTCAGTACAGACGTCTGTGGGGGACTGGCCAGCAGGACCTATGCAAACCATGGTCCTTCTGGAGAAGAACGGAGACCAAGTGGCATAGCCCCTAAACACAGACAAGCCATTTAGATGTGTGACCAAGCAGCTGAATCATGCTCTTCTTTCTGTCAGGAGGAATAAGAACCAGGCAGCCTAAAGTCAGTGGTGACAGCTGTGATGCCAGCCCACAGAGGAGGAGGGCAAGCCTGGCAGGCCCGGGAGTTTTACTGTAGAAGCAGAACAGTGTGGGGGGTCCAAGTGGAAGCTTTTGGAGGTGACAGCCTCCAAAAGTCTTCATCTCTCAAGTGCCTAACATGCTGGGGTCTGGGGTCAAGATTCAAGCTTTGTCTCTGTTAGTTTTAAAAGCTGTTTTTTACTGCTGATGGTGCAGAGATTCCCCAAGGCACTAGACTGCAAAGCATACGCTTGCTGGCAAAGGATGGTATGAAAATATCTGATGCTCATAGCAAGGAGAATGGAGCTTTCCTTGCCACAAGCATCATAGTATACATGCCAGGAGATGCAAATCAGAAGATGAATCACTTCTGAAACAGTGCCTTACATTCACTCTGTCTCCTTTTCACTGGTGAAGCCATTTTGCTTTTCTTGTTTCAGTTTTGTCAGATGCACCTCAGCCACTCAGTGTTTCCCACGTCTTCCTTAAAGAATCTCTTCTCATGCCCAAATTATCAAATCTGCCACACTCACATGGGTATATTGCAAAATGTTGCCTGAGGCAGCATGTAACCTACTTTGTGTGTGGACTTTTTAAAATGTAGGGCTGACAATTCTGTGATTTTATTGAAAAGCCACAAGAACTGTTAAGAAATGCCGAGGGCTCAGCAGATCCCACGCATCTGTCCGGGGACCTCCATGTGCATCCGGTATTTGTGGTACTATGTGTTTTGAAGGAGGCTGAATGTGGCAGTAAAGAGCAATGAAGTACTTATATTTGTTTCTTGCAATTTAAAAGAATTCATTATGTGTGTTGAGAGACAAGAATTACCCAAGTGATAGTTACAGAGAGGTGATTTTTCAAGCTTTTTTTGAAGTGTCAGTGTGGGATCTCTTGAGGAGCGCAAGATGCTCCTTTTGGAAGAAACGATCTGATGCTTTGAATGAATGTGCTCGCTCATATCGGTTGCCCAAAATACAGAATTTTAGATGCACATCTGCTGCTCAGAGTATTGTAAAAAATTCTTTATTTTGTTGCCCTGTACCAGGATGACTGGCACAGTATGTCCTAAATAGTTAATTCTCACAGTAATTGTCAGCCAGTGGCAGAACTAAGGCAGATACCTAAGGTGTACTGCTGGTTTTCCTGTTTTGACAGCTCTATGCCAGTTTTTTCATATCCAGTGTGAGTCCATCTCTGAAGTGTCTGTGATTTCGAGAAAGATAAACTGGGGAAGATGGTTGTGTCTGTAATACTTAGGAAACTGCAGAGCAGAAGAAACAAACAGAAGGTCAACAAATGGGTGCTGTGAGATACAGACTAGCAGGATAACAAAATCATCTTGCATAATGGAAAAAAAAGCAGACAGAACAGAAATAGTGTTCTGCAATAGGTACCTGCAATCCAGGTACCTGCACACTAGGCAAGTCCCCTGAGTTTTATGTAAAAAGAGTGTGGGCATTGACTTGATGCTGCATAGACAGTTCTTCACCTGTGCTGGTGCAGGGTCTTTGAGATGTACACCACACTCCTTAACCTTATGTCCTCCTGTGCCTCTGGCCACCGGCCTGCAATGTGGATCTCTTCTGGCTGGGGATTCTGCTTTCCAAAGGGAAGCGCACAGTGACATGTCCTGGGTGGTGGGGCAGGTAGCCCTCTCACAGGGTTTTGTCATGAAGAAGACTTGTCTACTTTTAACGGAAAGAGTTTAGCACTCAGTTTGATCTAATTCTTTGAATGTAAAGATAAGTCATAGTTGTTTTGGGTTAAAAATTAAGGTTCCTTGTGCTTTTCATCTTTCAAACATTTCTCGTAATCAAATCTTGTATCAGGGACATCAATGATTTATACGGCTTCCCTTTTCTTTCCTTTCACCAGAGATGTAGTAGGAGAACACCTGTTCTGTTTCTTTGTTCAGCTTAACAGTACTTCAGTATTATCAGAGAAATTTTTTCTTAGATTTTTTTTTACATTAATTGCTTGCAGGATTAAAAAAAAAAAGTAACTAAATTAAAATTATACTATTTTGTGTATGTGTGTGAGATTGTAAAGCTACGTATATGTATTAGAGTATTGGATTGTAACTTGGATTGGCTGTATGTGCAGAGTCTGTGTAAATGTTTTGGAAAATATGTGTTGTAATTCCTCATGAAACGGTCTTCTAGATGACTTGTTCTGGCTAGTTTTCAGCACAAGCATAAATATGTTCTGATACTACTCTCAATTAAGATGATGGTGTTTGTGAAAACAGATTGCAGGGTAATTTCATGTTTAAAAATTTGAGTAAGAAAACTTGAACTAAAAAGCATTTATGAAGGTAATCTTAGGTATGGAGACAGTTATTTATGCAACAGGATGAATCTCAAAATTCCCCCAAAAGTGTGGCAAACCGAGTTGTTGTGTAAAGTTGAAGATCTGGGTTGATTCTTGCTGCCCTCATCACACACATATGTTGGCAGTCAGAGTATGTCCTGTAGATCTCATAGTGGAAGTACAACTCATCTCTAGCAGAGGTGAGGAAGAAGAAGAAAATTTCTGATGTTGTATTTTATCCTAAGCTTAGGAAGTTTCTGATCTGGTGGTTCAATGGGAACTCCAGGGAGCTCACATTAAACTGTAGCTGGAAAGCCCTCAACCTCTGCCCTAATAAGTCAAAAACCTCTGATTCTGAAAAATTAGGTCCTTTGTATCACAATCAAAGAGCAGCTGGCTGAAATCACTTAAGACATTTCAGATAAAGTTGTATTTAAGCTAATGGTAAGAATCAAGAAGTTGGCCTGTGGACAGATATCTCCCAGATTTGTTGTGCCTGTCAGTAAAGGTAGGGCTTCCAGCTCTCTCTCTTGTCATTGCATCCCCTCAGTAGATCAACCTAAAGTTATAGTTCTTTGGTATGGTGTGTAAGGTGGATGTGTGAGTCATTGGGAGAGCTCACTAAGTACTGGGAAACCTGGGGTGACAATACACGTTGTTAATTGGTGGATGGTATGCTTTGATTAGAAAGTGTGTTACTTTCGGCCTGACTGCAGTGAACATGCATGCTGCTGATAATATATATCTGTTGGGTATTTTTTTACAATTCATTGAATCTAGCTACTGTTGTCATAATGATCTTTATTTAGGTCCAAATAGGAGAGTATCTGATATTGTTTAAATTGTCAGATACTGATTTTTTCATTGCTACATGCATTTATTACCTGCAACTTAATACTGGTTTTTTCCCCTTTTCATTAAAGTGATATGAAGTGTGATGAAACTGTGCAAGTGCAGACACAGATGTGAATTTTGTCTATTACAATTAATTTGCATTTGTAAATTTGTCATGAAAGTGGAGAAATTCAAAAAGCAATGCTGAGGTATAGCTGAGGTTTATCTGTATTTTAAAAGATGTGTGTTAATATGAGCATGAATTCTCAGGTATAAACAGGGATCTTGTATTCAAATTTTGCATTTATCTGTGCAGGTTCGAAAGCATGTGAATGACCTATATGAAGACCTAAGAGATGGACATAACTTAATCTCACTTCTAGAAGTCCTTTCTGGAGACACCTTGGTAAGCTTTTAGATCATAATGCAATGGTTCCAGATTGTTAATTATGCCTTTTCTCTTTTTGTTAACTCCTTGTGTATTAAGTGCTGTAGATTTTTTTGATATTTTCTGTAATCTATGACCTGATACCAAAGACACAAGTTGTATTTCTGTTGCTAAAATATGCTGGTGTGAATTCTGTGGGGGAGTGCAATCTGTTCTCTTCCTTTCTTGTGTTTAGTGAGACTTCCTTTCTTAACAGGGTAATGCACTATTTCTTCTGTTCTTTCCTTTTCTTTCTGATTTTTGTTTTAACAAGTATTGAATGCTTAATATCTTTTTGCATTTAAGGGAGTAACTTACAAATAACAAGGATAAAATGTCCCTGAAATTGTCTAACACACTCCTCAGGTGTCATTTCCTTTCTTTGTGAGCATTACTTCCCTTGCTTGGTATTTGTTCTCTTCATTATGTTCTTCTTTTCATGCTCTTCTTTTCATTTGTGGTCTGTCTTGTGTTTTTGCTGTCCTGTCTCCTGTCTGTTATATTCATTAGCCAAGAGAGCGAGATTTTTTGAAGACCTTACGGTTGGTGAGTTCAACAGACGCATGCGCAAATGAACAGCATGAGGATGTGGAGGATGAGGATAAGGGGGTAGGTGCCGACCCCCATAACTGTACTAATGTAGTGTTTGAAGTGTGGTGTTTGCTAATGTAAGTTCTTAGTTTGGTGTGCTGCAGTAGTGGGCTGTAGAAAGGACAAAAGAACTTTTGTTGGTAAACCAGGATATGTTTGTTTATGGTGGAGGTGTGGTAAAGACAAATTTTTATTCAGCCTTTTTGTGAACAGCTAAAATTCAAATGTTCAAGATTTCTGTTTGTTTTCTTTCATTAAACTGTACAAAACCATGGTGTAAGTGTATACTGGACAACACTATCCAGATGCAGTAAAATAATTATTTTAAATAATAGATAGGGAAATACCATAATTTTATTAAACTAAGACTTTTTTTTAACTTGCAAACAGTATTGTCCATATGCAAGTAATTTAGACAAAGACTTGAAGGTTCTTCTTAGTGCAATCAATGGCAAAAAATTGATTTGTCGTAATTAGAAGCACCAGTTTACTGCGCCCACGGTGTGTGTGCCATAATATTGGATAATACCTTGAAATAAGGTAATTCAGTGTGCAGATCTGTTTGTTAGAATTTACCACACGTAGTAGTGATTTTTATCAAAGCAGGTAGATTAGAAGTTAAGCGACAGCTTTGTGTTGTGGCTACTAAAAATACAGATAGTTTGCAGGGTTGATCTTTCTTGCAACAAATGCTGAATTATCGATTCACTGTATTTTACCCATCCAGAAGGGAAATACCTACTTATGAAATGTAAAACATTGGGTGCTTGTTAGTTCAAGTGAGATATTTCCTGCCTTTTTAGATACTGCATTCTGGCATTTGCTAAAGCAACTCACTGTCATAGGGCCTGGGTGCCTCCCTGGCTCCTGTGCGTTGTGCTGCAGTTGTGATTTCAGTGGAATTTGTGTGCTTTTTTCCTGGAGTGCAGCATAACTCAAAATGCTGCATTTTTTAATAAAAAAATATTTCCCCTCTGAGATACTAACTACTTATTTTGGGATTTACTATACCTTCCTTGTGGTGGAAAACTAAGTTCCAGGTCTGCGGTCCTTCATTCCATCTGTGGAAGCTCTTCGATAGCAAGGGCTGTAATGCTTGATCCTGAGTTATTGGTGTGAAAAACAAGGAGATTCTAATGAATTGTAATGAAAATTAGAATTATTTTTTTTTCAGTTTATGCTTCTTATTCAACTTCATTTTCCTATGTTTCTTTTTGGCAAGCATCTGATACTCCAGAGGGGGAAAAAAAGGCAGTTAAGGAAGGCTTGGGCTTATCTGTATGTTTCACAGTGATTGTCTGAGGAAATGCTCATATTCATGGCTGATCCCTAGCAATTATAGTCCGCTTCAGTCTATTGCTGTGAAAGTTTGTGAAAAATCTGAAATAAGGAAGAATAGAAGGACTTGGATGTGATGTTGATGGTATAAATTTAACTGCTTTCCCATGCTGATCTGTGACAGCTAAGTATGCGTTTTCTGTGTGATTCTTCTTCTTGGTGATTTTACACCAACTGCATGCAGTTTTGCCATGTTTCCATTAACACACCGTTCATTTTTATTTTACAGTTTCTTCTTGATAGTTTTGAATTTGCTTTGAGGGGAGTGACTTGTTAGTTTTTTTCATGCTTTAAAATGTTCTACCCAAGTCAAGAGTTGTTTAAACTTACACTCTAGGACTGTTTATGTTATATTATTCTGTTTGGAGGGAGATACTCTCTTTATTAGATGCTTTAGATAAATATGTGTAGATATCACAGTGATTATGCAGTCGTACCATTAAGCCATGAAGTTCCATATAGAGGTAAGCTTTTCCATCACTGAGTTTTCCAGAACAGTGTAAAGGTCCATGACATTACTTCTGGTTTTTTTTGCTTAATACTTTGTAAATATTTTATAATAATGTATTCCAGTTTAGTTTCTGTAGGCCGTAGCCCTCTTGGCCTTAATAGTACTTTACAGGGAACAGCCTGCATGGATCAAAGTTGCAGTTGGGGACCACTGATCTCTCTTGCCATCCACTGTACTAAAAAATAACTACAGTTAAAATAAATAGTTAAAGCACACTTTTCCACCAAAGGTACTGACTTCATTAAAGCTGTAGTGCTTCAAATGCTCTACATGGTATCTTTTAAATCAGACTATTTGTTCTTTTGTCTGATGAGAAAATCTCACAACTGCTGTTTTCCAATTGTAGCCCCGAGAAAAAGGTCGGATGCGTTTTCACAGACTCCAGAACGTCCAAATTGCACTTGACTATTTGAAAAAGCGCCAGGTATGATGAAAATAATGAAAAAAAGAATTAATGAAAATTTTGTCATCTGTAGGTAATAAATAAAAAAATTTGTCCTGCTTCGTCTCTTGTGCATGTTGTGTAACAGCTATTTGTATAGGCTTGGCTTTATGTCATGCTTGAGATGGTTAAGAGAGATGTGGAAAAGGTAATTTTATGCCACCCTTCCCTGAGCAATAACAACACATTCCATGTGCTGTATGCTGTTAAAGAGGAGAAAATTATGGGTGACATCCTTAGGAGTTGCTTATAGTAAATTTAACTCTCTTTCTTGCTGCCCAGACACCAGTTGGTATGCAGTTTTGTTCACAATTTGATTTTTAGTGGAAAATGCCAATTCAAATATATTAGAATGTTGTGTGGGAGTTCCTTGTTTTGACTTGGGAAAACTTTCTCAAACTTTGATCCTGATTAAAGCAAAACTGGTCTTTTTAGACCAATTAGAAAGATGTCAGAGCCACCTGGGCACTGTGGAAGATTCAGGCTTAATTTCACTTATATCTCCTTTTAGCCAGTGTATCTCCACACTGTTGCGTGGTTTTCTGCTACCGTGAATTTCTTTCCACTTTTCAATATCTTCTAAACACTTACAGAATCCTTGCTTTCTCCCTTTACAAAATGGCAATTAAAAAAAATGCCAAAACACGTAAGGAAAAACTCTTCCTTCCTATCCATCACATCCCAATGAATTGACACTGAAAATCTTTCTGATTGGTTGATTTTAAAAAAAAAAAATTGGTTTTGCTACTTCAAAGGTTTGAGAGAATATGAGGTAGCAAACCATAAACAGATACTTAATTTTGTTATGCAACCAGATGTCCTTTTGCATTTTGAGAGAAATTTCAAACTTGCCTTTTGGGTCACTGGATGGTATGTGTGCACTGAGAACTCAATCCCCCTTTGCTGAGTTCAAAGCAGACTTTTCCTGTCAACTTAAGTGAGCCACTGAATGAGCACACTACAAAGTAAATGAATGGCTCCTTGACAGTCACAATGGCATTTTTATGCAGCAGGACCTCGGGACTTGTGCTGCACCATGCCTTATTTATGCATGGCAAACCATGTATATTAAAATGTAGGAGATGTAAGGCTATGTCATCCTCATGTTTATGAACATGCACATGCTGCTGTCGATTGCGATCTGAGGATTTTTGTGCTCTCTTTAGCCTCACAGCTTTGTGAAGATGGCTGTATTCTAGTGTGCAAAATGCTTGTAGGGCTTTGGTCTTGGCAAATTGTCAGTGGGGCTTGCAGTTGATTGAAGTTTCCTTTCCTTCCTAAAGTTGATTAAAGCCCTCTAGGAGGTGTTTCTAAACTGTATTTAGGAGGTAGCTTGCTCAGGTTGGCTGTATAACCTCCAAATACAATGCTTTGTTGTGATTGTAGGGCAGAGAGGTCCTATAAATTGGTAATTTTGAAGCCTGACTTGATAAACAAACAACAAACAGTGGAATACAGTCTTTCTTGAAGAGAGTGTGGTTTGGCTTTTTTCCCTCCCTCCGAATAGTTAAGATTGTGTCTGCATATCAAAAGAAGGACATGCCTTTGCTTGTTCAGTTGATAACAGGGTATATGTTGAAAAGCATGTGCATGTAACTTTACTAATGTGAGCATAAAATGTCTTTTAGTCATCTATAACTTTAGTCATCTTTAACTGCTAGGCTATATGCATGCAAAATACATATAAAGAAATTAAATGTATTAATAAAATTAGACCAAAAAAGGAATTATTAAACTCTGGATGTGAGTTTATGGGAGTGTAATAGCAGCTCTTGTTTTAATCCTATTAACCATTTGCTTATAGCACTACGAATGAGTACAGCATCACACACAATAATAATTGTTGTCTTTATTAAGCCATTGGTTACTTAAACGTGATACTAAATTCCTAGTTTTATCAAGCCAGACCTGTGTTTTAGCAGGCCAGTTCTCCTGCTGCTGAATTCTTGCTTAAGTACAGGAAAGCAGGGGGTGGGAGAACGGCAGCGATAACTTCCCAGTGTCAGCACTGCCCTGGGACTGATACAGCAGCTACAGATCATTATATTCATGTTATCCTGCCCTGCTCTGTCGTGCCTTCCCCTTTTGACAAGAGCCGAGGAAAAGGGTATTTGGCATGGGGAGCAGATCTGCCAGCCTAGTGACAGCTGAGGAATTTCCTCATCTCGGTGTGAGTGGGAGAGGGCAATTCCTGGCAGGCCACTTACAGGCAGAATGCAATTCCTTTCTGCTTTTGAGAATTAAAAAAACCCAGCAGAGTAGGCTCAGGAAGTGAGTAGTGCATCCTTTACAATCATGCCTTGTAATGCAATATGTATTTGTGGCATATTTATTTCAATTTTGCCTGTATTTTCTTTCTGTGATGGCAGGTGAAACTGGTTAACATCAGAAATGATGATATAACAGATGGGAATCCCAAACTGACTTTGGGGTTGATATGGACCATAATTTTGCACTTTCAGGTAAGCCTAGTTTTGCTTGACAGTATGGTTTTGGTCAGATTCTTGCGTAGTTGTGAGGAATGTCAACTTAGACAGGACTCCATAGATTTTATCTCTTCTCTAATGTGTTTCTGAAGGTTTTGATGATGTATCTTATTTCATGATGTAAACTGAATCTCAAGATTTTATTTGCTAATTTCCTGTGTGTGGAGTGAGAAAAAAATAGCTTCTGTTTTGATCATTAAAGACAGTAATTGATGTATTCCTTCCAGCATTTGGACATACCCTTCTTGTTTTATTCTACAGACTTCTTTTGATGAGTATTAAAATATATTGAAAAGTTTAAAATATTATTTTCATTCAGTATCTGTTGCTATGAGTATTTTAGCAAGCTATGCTTTCAGCCTCTTCTGGTAGTTCCTCCCATGTCAGCATTTGTTTCTAGCCCCAGCAATGGTAGCATGGGTCACACTAGGTGGCACTCTGGTTGTTGTACACTGGTGGGATTGTGTACAGTATAATGCAGCCTTACAGTGTCTGGTGTTAAATTGCTCCTCAAAAGGAGGCTTGCATAATGGCCCTGGCTGTAGATGATGTAACTCAGATGACAGATAATCCCCATTTAGTGACTGCAGCATTGTTAGCGATAAACTCCCTGCTGTGCAGGCATTTTAAATGATCAGAAATTTGCAAGATCACACAGAAAAAGCATGGTTCACTTAGGAGTATTCCCCACTGGATTTATGATTGAAAAAAAATTTCTTAAACCCAGAAATGCTGCTAGGATCTAATGTGCCCTTCTACAAATCCTAATGAGGAGCAAAGACATGAATCGGGCCAGTGAGACCCTGATATTAACAGGGTGCACATCTTAGCCTGGACCAGCACACAGAATAAAGGAGAAACCACTAGCGAGGACCTGGAGTTCCCTCAGCTCCCCTTGTCACATCAGTCTTTGCCCCCACGTGGTTATATAGAGAAAAAAAGGCTGGGTTTAAATATATTTAAGCATGACCTGCGGAATTAGGCTGTGATTGAAAGTTGCTCTATTTTAAGAAATAAAGATTGTTAACATCTTACTAATAGAAGCTGTTAGTGGAAGTTAAACCTTTATTTGATGTGTATTTTATGTTTCTGAACCTGATTACTAGGCTTTTGCAGAATGAAATTGTTAGTTTTTCTCATTGGGTGAAGCACAGGACATCTGCCACCATTTTGGGTGCTTATAAAAAGTGATGAATGTTAGTGCTAGCAGTTACAGTTGTAAAAAATGGATGAAAAGGAAAACCAATTTAGATAAATTACCTTCTTTAGGTGAACTGGTGTGGCAAAGATTTTCCCCTGCAAGGTAGTCAGCTCCATATGAAATATGAAGCATATTAATTGTAGCTAAAACACACTTCACTGTGTTCTAACCCCAATAACTACCAACTAAATGTCTGCAAGTACAATTCAGATCTTGTAGATCTGTCAGAGCAGGCTATTTCATTTGAAGGGGAGCTACAGTGCCCATCTAGCGTGACTGCCTGACCAATGCAGGGTTGACTGAAAGTTTAAGCATGTAGCTTAGGGTGTTCTCCAAATGCATCTTAAACACTGACAGGCTTGGAGCATCAACTACCTGTCTAGGAAGCCTGTTCCAATGTCTGGCCACCCTCTAGGTAAAAAAATGCTTCCTGATGTCCAATCTAAACCTCCCTGGCACAGTTTTGAAGTATTCCCATGTGCCCTGTGACTGGATACCAGGGAGAAGAGAATCCGAATGGTTTGGGTTGGAAGGGGACCTTGAGAATTACCTCGTTCCAACCCCCCTGCTGGGGCAGGGACACCTTCAACTAGATCAGATTGCTCAGAACCCCATCCAGCCTGGCCTCGAACACTCCCAGGAATGGGGCATCGTAACATTCCCACAAATGGGGCATCTTAACAGCTTGCCTGGGATCTATTCCATGATCTTCCCAGGACCAGAGGAGAGGCTGACAGGTCAATAGTTCCCAGCGTTGTCTTTTTTTCCACTTCTAAAGATGAGTTCCCTTTTAAAGAGCTCAACGCCTCCCTCTCCAATTCCCCAAAGAGCAATGAGGTCACTCTTCAGCCTCCCTTTCTCCGAACTAGACAAACTCAAAGTCCTCAGGTGCTCCTTTTAGGCATGCCTTCCATCCCTGCCACCAGCTTTGTTGCCCTTCCTGGGACATATTGAAGGACCTTCACATCCTTCCTAAACTGTGGGGACCAGAACTGCACACAGTTCTCAGAGTGAGGCTGCACCAACACTGAGTACAACAGGATAATCGCCTCTCCTGAATGGCTGTATGTACTGTGTCCGGTGCCCCCCAGTATGGGGTTTGCCATCTTGGTGACCTCTTTTTTTCAAAATAATATCTTAAAAAATTGGTGAAAAAATAATTTTAAGAATGACTACTGGTACTTGACTAAATAATAAGACTCATTAATAGATATGAAGTAACTGAAGAACAGGATGTTTAAAAAAACATATTCTTTTTGTTATTAATGGCTGCAGTATCTACACTGCATGCAGAAGGGATTTGTAAAGTGGTGTAAGACACACACCTTGCACCAGTCTGTACTTGCATGACATTCACTGCTATGCCACTTGCTTTGAAAATATAGCAATTTGGTGTCATTGACACCCGTATATGGCAGCTTCAGGTTCAGAAAGTGAAGTTCAGAAGAATGTACATACCTAGACTTCAAGTTTGGTTTTTTTTTTCCCTTCACTTAGATTTAAAATGAGGGAAAAATCTGAACAGAGAAGTGTACCAGTGGAGTCTTCACCAAGGGATAAAGCTTTGTGATAATAACTGTGTTTATACATGGAGTAATCCCATAGTTATCGGGAAAGTCGTGATTAGATTGTTTGAAGTTAAGACACCTAAATCTGGGTGCTTATGAGGAGCCATGTTCTTATGCAATTGTCTAAGTTGTCTCTTTAATCTGATAATCAGAGTGATAGAGGGTTAGTCTATATAGTTAGTATAGCCTAGACAGTGAGTCAACCAACTAGCTACTAGAGGTTCACTCCACTCGACTAAACATAAACATCTGTGTTGTTGGAGGTTTATGAGACACCCATGTGAGTACAAGAAGCATGACATGGATCTTGTGGGAAACCCACTCTCATCTGGGAAGAGACAGATCAGGCAGGATAAACTGCTTCTTAAATGGTGGTAAACATGTTTAGCAACGGATCCGAGGCCTGGAGGGCTAGGCAATATGGAGGGTGAGGCTGATGGAGCAATTCAGATCACTTGAAGGGGATGGCTAGAGCACCTGCGGAGCTCTTCCTTGTCCAGCATAGTTGCTGTGTGTATTCTGAGATGACGCTTCCTATCCAGTAGCATATGCAGTGGGAAGCAGGTTTCCTTAGGTCTTGTGATGTATAGGCCATCTCCATGTGGATATCTCAGGTAGTTTTAGGTATCTCAAATTTTCTAGATGGTCAATTGACTTTCTTATGTCTCTGCTTCAGGGTGTGAAACATTGCTGTTGATTGTACTAACTAGATCCCCAGGGCTTTTGATTCAGTCTCCTAAAGACAGGTGGCATTTGAGTGATATCTGAGGTGTGCCAGAGTATGCAGGACATGTGTGTGGAGTTCTCTGATGAGACACCACACCTGTGACAGACTCATGATCTTCTGGATCTGCAGCTGGAGGCCAGCTGGGATATTGCAGGATATCTCAAAGGGTTCCAGAAGCCCATGCTGAGGAAACGAAATCCTGCCTCCACTGCATAAAGTGGTCTCTTCAAAATGTAGCCAGTGTGTAAACGTGACTATCTAAACCTAAGTGGTGGAGTTTTAACCTGAATTACCCCTTAATTTTCTCAGCATTTGCAGAAGTAGTTAATTTATTAATGAGCTTAAGAAGCTGTGTTGCTATGTGATGTTACTGGCTCTGCTATGCATCAATTATGTGTGTTCTAATAACACTGCAATCTGGGAAGTAGTCAAGATGTCAGAGATTTTTTTTGGCTGTTGTTTGTGCTTATTGTTTCTCTGAGTCATGGTCCTTATCTGGAGGATATTATTTCCCCAAAATAGAAAATCCCTCTGATTATTAGAAGGAATTTAGGAATGATTTAGGGGAAAGATATGATGAAAAAAATAAAAGATAATACACATTTGAGGATTATGTTTCTCTTGCATCTGAATTGTATCTAGAGATGGTTATGGTTTTGTGAATTGGCACCTATAACTAGATAAATATAAATGTTATTCTGAGTTACAGCACTGACTTCTGCAGCTGCACAAGTCCAGAAAGTATCTATTCTTCTGTGTCCCAAGTAATTACATAAGAGATATTGAAAAGCTGGAATGGGAAATCTGGTGGATTATTAAATTGAATATGTAAGAAAATAATTTGTTCTGTGGGTGTTGAAAAACCCCAATGCATGTATGTTACTAGGATTTATGCAAGCTTTCAATGTACGTATTTCACATGCTTTTAATAGTAGGTGGCTTAGTTTAAATTCAGTTTCATAATGTCCTAACTGTTATAAGTTATTTTCCTGGCACTTGTAGAACATGATAAATCAGATTATAGTGTTTTGTATAATCATAGGCTGTATGTATAAATATCCAGATTAATACTTTAATGGACTCCTTCTTCAACATCCAATACATTTTCACTGACAACATCGGAGATAAGCAACTATAAATGAAAGCAACATTTGTTCTGATAAGTCATCACAATTTTAGTAACATTTAAATTCTGGGAAAACTGGTGATCATTTATTTTCAAACCACTGCAAACATTCTTTAACAAATGTTAAATGTTTAAAATCACTTGCAGTTGGTTGAAAAAGGCATGCTGAAGCAAAGCAAAACTTTAAACTTTGAACTTCCATCTAGCTAAAATTAGGCCTTTGTGAACTCAGACCTTAAAAATTTTCAGAAAGTTCTAAGTCATGACTCAAAAGACTTTTTCTATTTCAATTTGGTCATCATTTTGCGGCTCAGGAACTGCCATTAAGCACTTTTCCTTCCACTCTCCCCTGCTTTCTGCTGTCAGACCTCTGCAGGGTGCTGCTTTCCAAGGTTCTGGTCAGTGATGATTTTGTCCAGATGTTACAGTACTGTCCAGCTCTCTCCAGCCAGATGGGCACTTTCTCTCAGGCCTCCTTCGGCACATATAACCTCTTTACATTTCTCTTGACAGGCAGCAAATACTTTTTTTTCTGCTGCTGATTCCCCATAAACCTTTAAGAAAAAATAATTTTTGATTAGTCTGCCCCCAAGCAGTCTATAAACTGTTGGTTTGGCCCAGCATCAGCAGTTAAACATTTACCAGTGTTGGTGAAAGGGTGAGACAGGTGGATATGTAAGGCTGTGACCTTCATACAGGGTGGCCAGAGGAGGAGGCAGCTCAGCTGTGGTAGCCCATTTCAGTAAATGATGTGCAGAAGACAGAGGGATATCCCATGGTAGGGGTCACCATTCAGTAGACATGCTGCCTGCTTTCTTGAGGTGGCCATGTGTAATCTGGAGAGCTGAGTCGGGCCTTTAGTCACTGTTCTCCTGCCAACCATTCCTGGTGCTGCCCGAGCTGTGTGCCTTGCAGCCCAAGGTTTGAAATTTACTCTGCCTCTGTTTTAAAATAACCAGAACAGTTCTAGGTCTGATCTTCTCAAAGATTTCAAAATGGAGCTATGTGGCCAGTTGTCCCATCTGTGACTATATGTGATTGTAGGATAAAGTGCATTCCACGTGGTGGCTGCATTGTCTGTCATTAGCCAATGCAGCAGCATTACCTGTCCTTCAGCATTTGTTAGAATATACTCTTGTGATATTTTATTTCTTAGCTGAACTCCTCATTGTTTCTTCTGGAATTCTTCAGTGATTTGTAAAAAAAAAAAAGTAAAATTCCTAAATCTTAGGTAAGAAAATGAGTGCGGTATTCTTGAAATTTCTAGGACTCATCTGAATCACAGCAAGGGTGAGAGAAGCATGAAGTCTCTGTCATTAATGCCATAAAACCACCAATAAGGAGCAAATTCCTCTTTTTGTAAGCCAACTCACTGGATATAAAACCTCTCCTGTTGGTGATTGTGACTTGGTAGTTGAACATCTCTTTCAGAGTTTGAGGAGTAGTTGCCAGTACCGCTCAAACAGCTCCAAACCTTTTGTTTGTGCTGGCAAGCCTTTATTTTTATCCTTGTTCTCTATTTTGTGCAACTTTAATTTTCACTTTCTCTTTGGCTTATGTTTATCTCTCTGTTATTCTGCATGTGACCTTAGGGCTGTGCAACAAAATGCTTGCTGGTTATCTGGTATGCTCTTTCAGTACGATGAAATGACACGTCCCATTTGTGCTAAACGTTCCATTACTTCTGCTGTGTTGTACAAACACACTAAAAAGAGGGGAAAGGGATCTTAGATCCAGGAGTACCTGAAATGTATTCCTAGTAGAGTTTTGAGAAAAGATACCTGGTATGGTCTGATTCGCAAAGTGGAATAACTTCTATACAATAATTGCTAACTATATGAGATGAATTATAAAGCAAAAATTAGCAGTGTACAGAGGGTGAATGATATCATCGTTTTGCAGACCAACAAATACACAGATATTCAACAACATTGCCACTGTAATGTGTTATGCACCTGTCCCATGTTTAGAACAGAATGCATTTCCCAGTCATGGACATGGTTGACGAATTACAGAAATCTGTGGTTAAGTGCAAACCCATACAAATCTGCGCGAGCTATTTCATGTTTCAGTGCTAATCATTTGTTCTCCATGTCTTAATCTTAACCTCTTGTTTGTGATTAAGCACCCTCTAAGGTCAAATTGCAGACAAGTCTTGGTCTAATTCATTATTCAGGTTATACTTCTTAGGGGGTTTTGTGCCAGAAAAAGTCTGTTGTTAATCTCCCCATAAAACTTTGCAGCACTGGTGGGTATAAATTTGTATCTTTTACGTGTTTTGTTTAAAAAAAAAAACAAAACCAACAAAAATCTCAACAAAAAACCCAGTATCAAGATGAAGAAATGCAACAATCCCTGGTAGTATTTTTAACAGCTTTGATCACCTGGATCTCTAACTTAAACCAGTGCTGAGCTTCCATTCAGGTCTAGTCAGATTAGTCAGATGTCCAAGACAAAGCCCTTGGTGCGGTCGTCACTATGTTGTGGTGGTTCTCACAGGCTTCAGTGGTAGTCTCTTTTGATAAAGAATATCATCTGTCTATGCTATAGCTGACAGATTTTAGAAGAAATTCAGTTTCCCTCTTCTGAATCTCTGGTGTAATCCTGTTAACTCTGTCTCTTTCCTTCAAGACCGAAGTTATGACTGCACAGAATTTCAGTTAGCTGAAAGGGATCATTTTTTCTTTAGTTACTAGCACTTTCATTTATCATCTTTGCTTATTTTGCTTAGGGTTTATATATAAAAACCCCCAACAACACTGATATAAATGCAATTTATCGATTCTGTTGTCCTTGATCTTTTCTTTGGTTCAAGAGCATAAGCGACTTAGAAAGTTAAAGTGTCTATAAAGTAACTGTTCGGTTCCTGGGAAAAACAAAAGGAACAGCAGAAAATTGTTAATAGAGAGCTGATAGCCTTCTCAGGAATAGCTGGTAAGTATTGTTAAAGTGGTTATTAAGTCTCAAAAATACTTATTTCTAGGAAGATAAAAAGGCATAAAGGCTACTAGTCATCTGCAGAGGTATATTTGGAATGCATTTATTCCTAGCTAATATTTTGAAATGGATAAATCATAGAGCTACCATAGAATATGCTGAGATGGAAAGGACCCTTCGGGATCATCAAGTCCAACTCCTAACTCTGCACGGGACACCCCAAGAGTCACACCATGTACCCTCAGAGCGTTGTCCAAACACTTCTTGAAGTCTGTCAGTCTTGGTGCTCTGACCACTTCCCTGGGGAGCCTGTTCCAGTTCCCAGCCACCCTCTGGGTGAAGAACCTTTTCCTAAACCTAATCCTCCCCTGACACAACTTCAGGCCATTCCCTCGAGTCCTGTCACTGTTCACCACAGAGAAGAGATCAGTGCCTGCCCCTCCTCTTCCCCTCACAGGAAGTTGTAACTGCAGTGAGGTCTCCCCTCAGTCTCCTCTTCTCCAGGCTGCACAGCCCAAGTGACCTCAGCTGCTTCTCACAAGGCTTCCCCTCCAGACCCTTCACCATCCTTGTGGCCCTCTTCTAGGAGTAGCTGCAGTTACACCATGTGCATTCAAGTAAATTGACCTGGAATATGCAGAAGTAGGGCAGGATTGCTGAGAACACTGATCTTGTAACCAATGTTTAAGAACTGATTCTTGTATTTTTGATGACTCATTTTTTAAAATTCTGCTTCAGAGGCACCTGATTTTTTGAAAAATTGAGTTGCTCTTAAGAAAAATAATCAAAATTTAAGGCATGAATGAAAGAGGATGTGCGAGATTAGGGATTCTATTAATTACTGATTGCATTACAAAATGTAATTGTCAGCTGTAAAATAATAGTATGTGTTTCTTCTGACCTATCTTGAATTAGATAGGTTTTAACATTTTTGTGATAGTCATTGTGCCACTTAATCTACAGGAGTTTGGACATAACAGAGTGTCCTTTAGGAACATTTTGTGTTTGAAAGAAGGGTGCTATCATGCTCACTGTTAAACAGATGTAAACAGTTTAAAGGAAATATGTATCAAATCACACTCCAGTAAAGCTCGGTAAAATAATCTAATATAATACTGTTTAGAAACCTTGATTGTATTAATTTAAAAATGCACTTGCATTGAAAATTTAAATTTGCAGTATTTTTAAGAAAATTCTTGCCCCCTGTGAATTTTGTGGAGGAAGAATAACTTTAGTAGTGTACTTGTGGTAGGTTACTTTATTACATTTTGAATGAGACAGCTTGAAGATTTGCAGTTGTTCATTCAAATGCTGGACACTTGTCTTCAATATTTTACATAATTTCTGCTTTATCAAGATAATATTTTTTATATATATTTTAAGATTACTATACTACGATCTCTTTAACCATATATTATTACTAAGCATCTTGTTGTTCAACCAGAAACTATATCTGTGTGAAATGAAATCAGCCTTGGCCCGTTGCACTGTGAAGTCCTGAATCATCTTTTCTGTTGAGACAGAAGAAAGAGAAGTATATATTTAGATGTAAAAGCCTTTTTTTTTTGTACAAACAGAGGGATGACATTTAGAAAGATTTTTTTTTTTTAATGTGTTTTTCTATTAATTAAGGGGGGCTATGTCAGGACCCAACACAGACCCATGTGGAAGTGTGCTTTAAATCAGTAAGTCCTCTGGCCTTAGCCGAAAGTCACTTTTCTAAAGTAATTTTTTCTAAGCAGACTGAAATGCAACTTTTTTATTGTGAGTAAGGGGAGCAAATGTCACAAGTGCACCTGTATGTTGAGCATGCTACAAATGCAAATGCAAATTGAGGCTATGAAAGAGTGTAGTCATAGAATAAATGTCTACTTTGAAAAGAAACACGTTAGCATTGTGTCTGTACCTAACTGCCCATCTGTCACAGTATTCTGTGGTGGTACAGTATAAAAATTTTTAAGCATTACTGTCAAATTTTACCCCAGTGCCCTGAGACTAGTCAACAGTGAGCAACTGTATCCTTGGAAATTCTTTAAAGGCTCATCCTAGTTCTTTGCTGTATTATTCGTTCTAGATCCTGTCAGTAAAATGTGGAATACTTCACTTTTTTTTTAGAGGAGAACCGGCCTTTACGGATAAAGCTTCTGGTCTCATTATTGCAATTCCTTTCCAAATAAGCAAGGGAAACTCAATGGTAACACCTGATAATGCCTGGCAAGTCACTCTGTAATTCTTTCTCAGCATGAGAAACCATACACATCTGTCCTTGATGATGTGTGCTGGTTTTAGTAGATTTCACATGTCCGTGACAAAAACAAAGAGGAAAGTTAAAAAGATTTTTTCAAACGAAGTGTACTAGAGATTAGACGTGCTTGCACTTTAAAAGTATATATTTCTACTTAGTTTTAGGTATAGTTAGATGCTTCTTGGATCTTACATTCAGAGCTACACAGAAATGCCTTACAGGAGTATGGGAGGAGGATAAAGTTCCATTTTTATAAATGATAATTTTAAGGTCAGTTTTCTAGATAGATTGGCTTTTATGATTTGTTTCACTTTTATCTGCCAGAAGGTTTAACTCTGCTGCAAAGTTTCAGCCCCAGTACACAGTGTCACTGCCCTGAGCAAGCTGTTGTGCTTTTATGATGGCAGTGAAGCAGCAGGGTATTTATAGCTGACAAGTCAGTGAAAAATCACATTTGCTGCTATGAAAACTCCACATACGAATAAAAACTTTACCCCCAGCAAGCTGTCAAAGTGATTTCTGATCCTTTAGTTTAATCTTTCCATTTGTGGATCATTGGATAGGTAATAAAAATATATGAAGTGCAAAACAAATCTGCTGACTAAATCCCTGCTATTTACTGTGCTGCTTGCTTTTGGATTTGGAGTGTAGCTAATAGTTTCAAAGGTTGCTACATATTTTTCTACTTTATCTTGCTCAAGTTACTAAGTGAAACGGGGAGTTAAAATGCATGTGAGAAATTTCTGTTGCTCATAAATGCTATGTCATCTCTGTGAAAGGCAATCAGCATTACAGCCCAGCGCTAGAACAGTGATGTTTATTTAAGAGGATTGGTGGCCAGAAATAAGCCACAGTGTCTAATCAGACACAGGCCCTGCCTGGGCACCGAGCCACAGCGTTTATTGCGTGTGCATTTCTCATAAGCAAAATGGCTACGTACTGAGGCGGGTGGATGTGAAGTCTGGAAGAAGATACGGTGGAAACGGCAGTTCTTAACTTTCTGAGGAGGATTTGAGTGTATATAAATATATGGGAATGAATGAAACTGTGTGGCTGTGAGTTTCAGACAGCCAAATGGGGACTGTCTGTGGATGTGTGAGGGCTGAAAAGGAAGAACAGTGTTTAGATCCTGCCAAAGCTCCCTTAAGTCCAGATAAACATTCCCCTGGAAGAAAATATTTCAGAAGAAAAAGGAGAAGGAAATCAACCGAGGAGGGATCAGATTCAGTGCACATTAAAGAAAATGAAGAAAAAAGACAGTATGAAGTGGAGATTTCAGAAAGCATCGAGATTCATTCCAAGGGTGTGGAATTGGCCGACTTCTTCCCTGGGAGAGTGACAGTGGCTGGTAATGCTCTGCCTGTGAGTACAGACCTTTCAGTTGATATTGCTAAAGCAAAAGTTTTCGCGGGCAAAGCAAAGAGTGATTCTCTTTGTGGGGAGAGCTTTCATGGTGATTATCAGAGGCTTGGCAAGTCTGATGAAACAGACATATGGTTAAAGGAAGAAGACAAGAGGAATTCAGAGAAACACTGTGCATGGAAAAGGAAGTATTCAGAGGATGAAAACAGGAGGGAATTAGCATTCCTGAAGAAATCCAGTGATCTTTGTTATAGAAAAGGAACTGCCTTGGATTCTGCTATCCACATTTTAGGCAGACAACATGAAGAAACTGAGTTAAACATAACTTCTTGCAGAATCATTGAAAAAGTTTCAGAAAGCAGTAAATCTGAAAAGTTGCATCACTTTCTTTCTGAAAGCAAAAGTGATCCATTACTTGAACAAAAGTGGTTTTATCCTGATGCTGTACTTTCCTATTTGCCAAAAGAAAAGGCATTATTTAGCATTGCACCGAACAGAAGCAAGGTAATTATTTTGATACACTACATTATCTTTGGAAGTTAGCTTAGAATAAATATTTGATACTTACTTGAATAAGTATTTTTTCTATTACAAAAATATCTTCACTTTGCTGTGTATAAACCTTTTACCCGTGCTATGATACTACAGATCTTTGTAGGACAAAACATCACACTTGATCTTTTTCAAAGGATATGCAATAACTCTATACTTTAGGAATATTGATATATTCTTGTGCTGTTTTTCTCTCTGTACTTTGATCTGTTTCCTAATTTAGGAAAGAGATTTTCATGTTAAAATGTTGCTAGAAGGTGGAATGAATTTTAGAGGATTCGTATTCAGTATCTGCAGTAAATTTTCTTACCCACTCTTCATGGTCTTGTAATTCCTTTGGGTCTTGTATCAAGGAAAGGAATATTTCTAATTCTCTTCAGTTATGGCCAGTAGGAACTGAAGAATGATAGAGCTATGTAGGCAGCTTGAAATAGAACAAGTGAACATTAATCATGTTAATAGCACTCTACACTTCTTTTAAAGGATCTTTCCTCCCAAACTGTCTAGATGACCTATTAATACTAATTATTGAAATTCCATCTTCCTCTGAGGGCAAGATTATTTTATTTTTATTGTAAAAGAAACCAAAATACAATCTTAGTTGCAGCATATCTCAAGGAAAGCAGATTTTTGGAAACCATGCTTACCAATTCAATCCGTATTTCCAGTTTTGCCCCAGTCATCTTCAGGACAACTGAAATCTGTACATGTGAGTCAAATGCTGATACCAAGATCTGGTCCAAAACTGATTTCCCATGCTCAACAGGGACATCTGAGCTTTCAGTTGAGTGAACAGAGGGAATGGGCATATGCCAAAGGTATTCGTTCCAGCAAAGAGCTAACTAAATGTCTTTTGCCTACATAATTTACTTTTCTAACAGGAATCAAACAATGCTTTCTCCGAGCTTAGTTTTCAAACGTAGATAACACACCCAATTACAACACATAGTACACGATAGTACAAATAACCTCCTAATACACATAGAGATCTTTGCCCTCCTAATCTTAGCTGGAATTCAGGAACAGGTTAGGAATGTTCTTTGATTTGTACAAAACGTCACTGCTGAGTAAGAGAGTATGAGGCCATGTCTGTTCAGCTAGGCATGACTGTTTTTTCCTGTATAATGAAAGCAATACAGCTCCTAATACTGCTGCACTTATTACTCCAACCACGTCTATACCTCTTGTTACCACAGAGGAAGGGAGAAAAAAGAAGGTTTCTGTTGAGCGTGCACATTAACTGATATTGATAAAACACTGCATGAATATGAAACCTACTGACACATCAGGCTAAATGTCTCAGTTGCTGAAATCTCTGGCTTTCAGTTCAGTTCCCTTTCTCAGCCTAAGATTCTCAGTATAAGTAATTTTAAGAACAGCGAGATTTGACCCCTAAACAAAAACAGGAAACTAGATTTCAGACTTTAATTACTGTACAAAGTCATAACCACTTTCCTTCTGATTGTTTTTGAGAACTAGGTAAGCATTTTAATGTCCTGTATTTCTGTCTTTTTTATACTGAGTGAAGCTGGTATTTATGCAAGTTTACAAAGGTCTAGTTACTGGCCTGAGCTGGTACACAGGGTTTGCAGTTAGCAGTCTTAGCTTTACCATTTTCTTTGCTGTAGTTACAGGGATCAGTAGCCTTCCCTCACCTTGTCAACTTACCCATGCTGTAATGTACTCTCAGCTTACACAGTGCCTCAGATATGGCTGGTAATTGAAAGCACGTTGGCTTTCTAAACTGAGGCAGACACCAGAGGAAACTCATTGGTACAGTTGGATAATTTGCACTGTAACAGAGATACGACATTTTACCCTCTGAAACAGTATGGTCCCCTTTACTGAAATATATCCTTTGAGTTTCTTTCTGTGGCAGAGTTTCTTATGCATGTAAAAAATTATGATTTTGTGTTCAAATATGTACTACTTCATTACCTCTGTTTTCCTGATTTCAGAACTCAGCTTAGAGGGATCTACTGAAGCATTGCTCCTAGCTACTCATTAATAGCTTTGAGAGAAAAGTTTCTTACTCTCTGCTGAGGCCTAATAAGCATTTCTCACATCATAGTGTGCCCTGGGAGGGAGACAATACACCACCACAATCATGCATGTCTAGCCCATTATATACTTTTGTGCAGTTTAATACATTATGTCAAGTTTAGACTTGCTTCAAAACATTTAGGATAAGATGGAATCAGAGGGATTCTTACTATCTGTAGGAATCTTGCTCTTCTTCTGTTCGCAGTGTGAAAATAAATCACAGAAATCCAGCATCACTGTTGATCTCTTGGAAAGTCTTCTCCGCTGTTCTCTGCTCTTTGGGCTCCAAACTGCATCACTAAAATCAGTGCAAGGAAAGAGCTTGAGGGTTTTTGGTGTTTGGATTTTATATACTGTGTGATGCAGGGGGCATTTACAGGCTGAGAAAAAGCATGTGCAGTAGCAGAAGCGAACACACTCTCCCAGTTATAAGCAAGAATGAGAATATTTAGTGCCAGTTAAGACTTTGGTCCTGAAATAGAAGGCCTGTTTAGAGAATTACCTCTTTTGCTTTTTCTTGCATAACTTTTAATTCACAGGCTTTGAGATAATTTGGAGAACTGGATCTCTGGCAAACAACTGTTCAAACTCATGCAAATGCTGTAATTCATTCCTTCCGTGCCTAAGCAACAAATCTGCTCTAGTTAAGCAGTTTATAGTGAGTAAATGATAGGCTTGTGGGATATGAAAAGTTCACACAAACTTTGCTTGGAAGGACTAAATTTTACGAGTAGAAGATTTGATTTCCCCTTAACTTATTTTCTGTTCTAGTATTCTTAGTTTAATAGTCCTTCTGTTTTTCTCCTATGGGAAATGATGTTAGAAATGATGATGATGATGCATAGTTGGTGGATAAGTATCTCTACTGCCCTTATGAGGTTATCAGAGGAAAGGTGTGCTCTCTCCCTTTCCTTTACACCTTATTTTGTTGTGGTAATACTTTACTTGTTAAGAAGTTTCAAGTAATTAGGGCATCTTGCAAACAAGAGCCCATATTTCTAAGTGTAGTAAAATACAACCATTTGACTCACCATTTTACTTAATGTATTATTATACTTTTAAAATACTAATTCAGTGTTTATGAAATGTTAGTCTGAAATGCTAGCCTTGAAAGCTGAAATACTTTATTTAGAGAACAGAAGTGCTCAGGCTGTTTTAGGTCTCAGGCTAATGTTAATGTTCCTTAACCGGTAGTGAAATGGGCTTACCTCCGTGAATGAAAAGCCTATTCCTTTTTCTTCAGATGGCTAACTTGGGTGCTTGGAAGATTTTGGATCAAAAACCTGTTGATCTCCATGTAGTAAACTGAATTAATGTTTTAGCCATCCAAAATTTCAGCTGTGAGCTTCGCTAGTGGTCATGTTCAGAGTAAAAGTTCTCCTTGTGTTAGTGTCCATGGCTAAAATCTTGTTTGTATCTAACAACAGATACAAGTACAGTCTTCAGAAGTTACCCTGATGTTTGAAATTACTTGTTTCCAGCGGAATCTAATGTGCACTCAAACATGCTGTGTTTGCACTCTCTGCAGTCTGAAGTGTACATAGCCATCCCTGCTCAATTAACTGTGAAGGAGGCTAAGGGTTTGAGCTTAGCAGTAAGGAAGGGCTATTAGCAAATTGCATTGTTAGCTTGCTCATGCTAGAGTATATTAAAAAATCTGATAACTAAGGATTACACACAGAGGACTTTCTGAAAATGACAGACAAAAAATACAGGTTTGGATTTGTTGGGGTTTTTTTGTTTGTTTTTTTTTTTTTATGCTAGACATCTGGCACTTACAGATGACATCATCTCTTTCAGAAGTGTTGTCCGGATAAACAGTAAATGGTTGACTTCATTTATATTGTGATCTGGTTGTTCTGCAATGAATAGAAACTAAAGCTACTGAAAAAACATTTAGTTTGCTTTCTTGCTTTGAAATACCAAACAATAAAGCTAACCCACAGAAAAAAAGTCTTACACTACAGCTGAGTTCCCTAGATTTTTACAAGAAAATTTCCGGAGTAATTACGAGTTGGTCTTTTGCCACATTGTATTTTCTGTTGTCTTTACATACACAACTCATCCCATCTGTATTTCATTCAGTAAATACTCTTTGCAGGATTTTGATACCTAGAAACTTACAAATGATCACAACTGCATGTGTTCTCTACTGTGTTTTGAACAAAAAAACGGTTTTTTTTTTTCCCTCTGTTTGGTCTTTCTTAAAAATGTGCTGAAGCTGCAGACAATAGGGTGCAAAAAATCCTGTCAGATCTTCAGAGGTTATTTAGGGGCTAGCTGAATAGTTAAAACTGTTTTGCTTTTTAGCATTGATGTTTGTATTTTTCACTTACCTAGATCCAGCGGATACAATGACCTGTGATAAGTATCTGAAGAACTGCGTTCACAACTTGTGATTTTGTGGTCACTTAAATAGAAAATAATGTAAATTTTTTTCCTACATTAAATTTATTTACAATTTACTGTATAGGTGTAAATGCTCATCATCCCCTGAAAGTAGGAGAGGTGGTAAAGCCGAAATTGCATTGAGCTCCGTTGCCCTGACATCTCTAAGGCTCTTCCTTTAGTTCTCTCCTTCCTAGTGCTTCCCACCACCTTGTCTTAGGCAGTGGCATGGCAACATCAGTAGGCAAGTTACATATCTTTCTTCTTGGCACTGTGTTTTATGTGGCTCTAATATGAGAAAACCCCATAATTTCCAGCCTAGCCTGTTGGAATTCCCCGTCAGAGCCCAAACAGAAGATACCTTTTGTGTGCAGAGATTCTGAGGCCGGGAGACATTGTTATGACCATCCCATCTAACCTCATGAATGTAGCTGCCTGGTTTACACTAGAACAGGGTTGCTGGAATTGGCACAGCTCAATTTAAGGCTCCTCTGCACCTAACTCAAGCACCCAGAGATGTTTGTGGGCAAACCTGCCCTGAGCTGGGGCCTCAGGCTGGCTCTGGAGCCAGAGCAGACCTGTGTCTCCCTGCAGTGCTGGGTGTGCACTCGTGGGGAGCAGCCTCTTCTAGGGGGGCTTACAGGGGTGCTTGTTGTCTACCCACAAACTGAGGTGTTGTCTCAAGCCCTCTTGCCTCTGCCCAAGCAGATCTGCCTGCTTTTTGTAATGACTGAGCTACAGTATTTAGGTCCTTATACAGTGCCTTGTGGTACCTGGGTTCCTGTGTAGTTCATAAAAACACTTTGTATTGTCTCTTGGGCAAGTGGTAAGAGGTAGTCACTTAAAAAAAGGACAACATGGCATAGCACTTTCTTTGTCAAGGCACGTCTTATTTTTCTTCTTTTTTGGAGTTTACACTGAGTGCAATTTCTGTAGCATGAGGTACAAACAATACATGTACAAATTAGGGAAATGTCTGCTTCATATTTATACTGTGGTAGTTTTCTAAGGAAACTGACTGAACTTCATTAGGAGATAATCTAATGTACTGTAAAGTAGTATTTGAATGTAAAATTCCCAATACTTTCCTGCTTTCTCTGATACGGAGTTGATAATCCTGAGATAATACAAAACTGAACCTTCTTGATCAGACAAAATTTTTGTTTATAATCTTTCAGTCTTTTAGTAATTCCTAAAATACTTCTCAGAAAATTTTGCCTTAAAACTGGTATTATCAGTTTTCACTCAGAATGACTGTTTTGTTACTGAATTCCAGAACTGTACTATAAATTAACCTGTTTTAAGAGATGAATTTCATAGCTAAATAAATTACGAATAATAGAAATATGTTTATTGTAAAAGTGTGACTATATACATATAAAACATACTTCATTTTATATATACTTATATAGCATTTATATATAGTAGGTGTCGTACATAAAAATAGATTGTATTATCAGCATAAAATAAACAGTTAAGTAGTTTGCATTATGCAGTAGTATTATATTGTCCCCAGAAATTAAGAGACTGAGAACTGACTAGCTGAAGAGAACTGTGTATTTTGTATTTCATATTGAAGATACTAAGAGTGCATAAGGATAAGACATGAAAGAATATTAATACAGTACCTGAATAATCATCGTATTCATGTATGCAGATACCAGACAATAAATTTTTCAGCAATGCAGAGTGATTTTCTGCAATATTTTAAACATTAGTATGGATTAGATGTAACTGTAATTTTTACATTAACTGTGTTTTAGATATCTGATATCCATGTTACTGGGGAGTCAGAGGACATGTCTGCTAAAGAGAGACTGCTCCTGTGGTCGCAGCAAACAACAGAAGGGTATGCTGGAATACGTTGTGAAAATTTCACTACCTGCTGGCGTGATGGAAGATTATTTAATGCCATCATTCATAAATACAGGCAAGTACTCTGTTGCTCCCTTGGAAAATGTTAATTACAGCATTTTAATGTACAAAGGGAGAGGGCTCTATGGTTTATGTTGTAATAGCACTGCAGCTGTGGAGATGACACTGACTCTTCCTCAGTGATTTTCTGCTCTTTGCAGCCAAAGGATGCCTCATTAACCTTTGCATATCCCTCCTTCCTCAGAGAAGTATTTCCAGGAATACTGTATGTATTTCATGGGGCATGTTCAAGCTGCTAGGAAGTATGTTTCTAGAATTCAGACTTCTCCACAGTCCCTTTTTGTCATACTGATATTTAAGTGTAGGTGGGGTAGAGGCAGAACTGATCACAAAAGTGCAAAACTGCACTGCTGGTGAAAGGCGTCTACTACTGTATGACCTGGGATATGTCTGAGATCCATCTTCTTCCTTGAATGACTTTACCCTTGGAGTGCAGAGCTTCTTCAGTGTTTATGTGTGGAGCCCAGACCTACTCTGAGATGCATTTCCTGTAAAAGGGTATTCTCATGGAAAATGTGACCAGCTGGCTTGAATGTTCTCAGTCTGAGAAGGGATTTGTGCTTTTGTGACCATACTCTTACAAAGTTAAGCAGACACTGCAGAGTCACTGGTGGCTGTGACTAGAGGCTAAAGGGTACAGGGTATTAATTTGAAATACAGCTGAAGATGTCTACTGACAGGAGAGGATTTCTAATTCTGGATTCTAAATGAGAACAGGTTTCTCTTGACAAAGCTGACTTTGGCATCAAGCTTGTCAGAGGAACAAGATTTAATCATTGATGTGCTCACTATTCCCTCTTGGTTGGTGACATGTCTTCCTTATTGTGTATTTTTTGGTTCCTGAATTGACTAAGAAGGTTTGTGTCTTAGAGGATCATGTGGGAGAGTATTCTGCCTGCTGGGCTAATTAGTGTGTACTGATTTGTCCTTCACTGCACAAGGCTTTCTGGGTTTATCATAGCACATGTAGTTTGTACTGTATGCCCTGGAGCATATCATAAGGAAGTTTAAGAGTACATGATTTCATTGGTATAATTTGGAGAAGTGTCCCCAGTAAAGGCAAATTTGGTGTTTTTTCATGCATATCCAGCAAACAGCCTGGAACAGATTATTTTATTCTTGGATTTCCTCTTGTGGGACCACTTGGCCCACCACAGAAGGAAGTTTAGGCAGACGCAACATACATGTGATCCTTATGGGGATTAAGACACTAAAGTAAAATGGGAGACAGGTGCAGCCTTTTCCTCACAGGCTGTGTATAGAGGCTGTAAGCATCACACACAGTGCTCAAAGTCCCTGAGAAGCTGGCTGTGGCAATGATAACTAAGCTGGTTATCAGACTTAGGGAATTACAAGTTTGTGGGCTAAAAGCACTAAGGATACATGCAAAGCTGCATAAAAGGGTATATGAGAGGGGTATATGAAAACGCAAAAAATTGTCATGGCATCAGTAAAATGAAGCTGCATCTGAGTCAATGAGGTCATTTTCTGACTATGCTTCTGTTCTGGGTAGCTGGTCAGGGAGGAGGGCATGCCAGCAAGAAAGTCTCTTTTAGTAACATTGGCAAGACAGAAGGAAATGACTGGCAAAAGACGAGGCTGTTTTACTCAGCACAGAGCAGCCAAAAGAATGAGCATAGCACAGGCAAGTATTTGAAAAAATAAACAATATGAAAGATGCAAAGGAACTGGAGAGGAAAAAAAAGGAAGGAGCTTAATAAGATGGAATAATGGAAAATATTTCCCAGAGCTTCTTCAGATTCTTGTGTCTTGTGTAGAGCAGTGTAGCCTTTACTTCTCAAGCAACTGGCAACTGTGGTACAGATCAATTAATAAATAATGAAAAACTTGAATCCTGTCCTCTGGCTGTGCAAATGTTAATACTTTGGGATATGACTGAACTGCTTTGCTGGAACAGTGTTTCTGGCATTACTCCATGAGTTTCATTCAGAGTGTTTCAGCAGGGAAGAACAGACACCTTTGACTCGAGTGTGTTGCACAAAGCAAGTGATTCAGTGGCTGAGGAGCAGAGTCTCCATTTTGTGTGCTTCTGTGCCAGTTTCCATTGAGCTTAACTTTTTTCTGTAAACATAACTTCACCTAAGGATTGTGTCCTCCTCAGGAATGTTTACCAACTTTATCTAATGTGTTTTTGCTGTGAGAAGTTACAGGTTTTTTGATTCCATTTCAGATGGATTTAATTGAGTTTCTATGTTTTTTTCCTTTTCTGTTTTGTACCATTAAAACAGAGATAATAATTTCCAGCTATTGCTCACAAGAGAGGAATGATCTTCCCAAACAGTCATCTGATATTTTTAACTATAATGCTTTACTCCAGAGACCTCTTCTAAAGCGTGGTTTGTCTTCTGAGCAATAAGTAGGTTAAACACTAAAAAATCTGCACAGTCCTGGCAGTGATTCTCCATTTGCTCTATTTCTTTGTTTTAGTAGCTCCCAGTTTGTGGATCACAGGTGGTGTCAGGAACTGGTCTGAGCATCCTGTGGATGCTGGCAGCTGGTGTGCTCCTCCAGGGTGGATGACCAGATGCGCCTGCTTGGGCGGTGGGGTGAGACCGTGGTGCTGCCACTGTGGAGTACCCCTGTGGGGGCACATCTGTCAGTCATGTTGCAGTGTGGCAGTCCCTGCACCAGGTGTGCTGTGCTCACTGGAGGTACTTCTCTGTACAGAAGCACCCTGGGCTGGGAGGAGTATCAACTCTGAAGATGGGCGATGCGCCTCTTCAGGTAGGACATGGCTTCCAGTCCTGGAAGGGATTTAATTTAGCTTATACCTGATTTTAAAGGCATGACATTTAGTGCTATGACAGTAAAACCCAGGAGGCTCCAATACCCAGGCTTATATCTGGAATTGCAGTTGTCCTGAGCCACAGTAAGCTGGATGTTGGATGGAGAGCACGTGCTTACCCATGCCAGGGCACAGCGGCAGGAGCTCCCTAAAGAGGTCCATCAGGGCAGGGCCTGGCAGCCAGGGCCGGTTCCACTGCCCCAGTCAGGAGTGGGGCAGCCAGGGGAGCACCAGGCAGCTCCAGCCCTTGGCACTGGGACCTTCCTGGGGGTGTGCTGGGTCTGGACCTGACATGTGTGTTGCCTGCAAGTCGGCTGCACCACTGCACGGCCCATAGCTCAGCTGTGGGCCAGAGACACCAGAGCACCAGCAGCTCCCAGAGGACAGCCCTGGCTCACAGCCCTAGCACCAAGGCTGAGACGCCTTCTCTGGATGCACCGTTGAGAACACAAGCCGTATGAGTCCAACAACCCTACAGTCCATGAGACAGGGAGATGTCCCTGTCCAGTTCCAGGTGACGGGACAGGAGCGGCAGGTCATAATTACCTCCTCTCCAGGCATAAGTGATTTTTTTAAATTGCAAGTACGTACCAGCTTCAAGACTTCAGGAAATTCCTGAAGCTGTGAAGGGCTGGGCGAGGATCTGGGCTGTGACTCAGCCGCCAACAGGCAGGGAGCCTCTCCCTTCAGCAGAACTGGCAGCCTGCCCTCTCTTAATGGCAGGTTAGAATTGTTTCTTTTGTTTCTCTGTCTTGACAGAGGATCTTATCACCTCTTAGTCCAAGCTAGCTAAGATTTGTGATGCAGAACTGCAGGAATAGTGCATGGATATGCCATATCTCTCTGCTCCGCTAAGAAGCATGGGAGACACCCCATAAGACTGGGATTTCCCTGTCATGACTGACTGTCATACCCGCTGCAGCATCTTGGTGGAGATTGGTCCAATGGGTGACCCAGGTTCTTCCCTGTCTCCCTGTCCTTCCTGCACCCACAGCTGTGCTGGCAGTGCTACACTTGCAGTGTCAAGCAGGGGTGTGGGCAGTGTACGGGTGCTGGATGGAGCACATGCACCGAAGTCAGTCACCTGCTCTCCTGAGCAAATGCAGGATATTTGTTTTCTGTCCTCTTGAGCAATGAGGATTTGGTTGTCAGAGCTTCTCATGTAACTGAAGGCCTTCAGTTACTTTCTCTCTTACTTCTATTAAGAGTATGAATGACTTGCCAGTGATTTTGTAGTGCTCTTTAAATCAAGGAAAGTAATTTTATGAATAATGGAAATGAGAGTAAAAAATTCGAGGTACTTGGATCCATATACCACTTCATTTTTTTCCCACCACCAAATTTAGAAAAAAGTCATTTTTTTATATGTGAGAAGATTACTTATGTTTTCAGCAGTTTCCAGTGGTCTGTGTTTAGAAGTCAAGATTGAATATTACTTGGCTGAACTTTTGAACAGTATACAAAGTTTCCATTTACATCCTGCACATGGTTAAATCCCTGGGAACAGGGCTTCACACTGACCTCAAGAACTGCCTTGAGGGGGCTCCATTGCAGGCCCTGGAGTTTGCTTTAATCATAGAATCATAGAATAGTTTGGGTTGGAGGCACCTTAAAGATCATCTCGTTCCAACTCCCCTGCCATGGCCAGAGACACCTCCCACGAGACCAGGCTGTTCAGAGCCCCATCCAAACTGGCCTTGAACACTGCCAGGGATGGGGCATCCTTGGCTCTGGGCAATGTGTTCCAGTGCTTCATCGCCCTCACAGTAAGGAATTTCTTCCTAATATCTAATCTAAACCTACTCTGTTCTGTGGGAATACTTGTCCTTACATAGAAAGACCAAATCAAATTATAACATTAAAAAGTGAGTTTTAATCCTGAACATGACCAGATTTGTATTTGTATTTAACTATATAAGCTTTCACACTGTTTTTTGAACTTCCACACCTTTCTTCAGATACGTGATCAGGCCTTTAGTGAAAGCTACAGATACACCCAGGAGATTCAAGAATATGCTGTATGGCTCATCTGTTATATCATTTGCCTTTTATAGTTCAATTTTGCATTGAAGAAGTATGTTATTTCATTCAATATGTTGTGTTGGAAGAAATCTGACTTGGGGCAGTTTCAAAAGTACATGATGTTTCTTTTGTGCCATTATATAGTATGTAGCAAGAACCTGTAAGCCAGACTTCGGAGGCTGACTTTAATCAGGGTGTAATGCCCAGATTTTCCTGGAGATATTAACATCTATGCCCTGGGATCTTCATCCTGCAGCATTATCACCTCAAGTATTTCTAGTCACTAGGCTGCGTTTTGGGTAAATGCTCTTGATTTGTGTTTTCTTTTTT
Organism: Eulacestoma nigropectus; assembly: GCA_013397775.1. NCBI lineage: Eukaryota > Metazoa > Chordata > Aves > Passeriformes > Eulacestoma > Eulacestoma nigropectus. Next base: position 258,488 of record VZTE01001450.1, read on the forward strand.
TTCTTTTTGTATACATGTCTTTTGCCCAGAAAGAAGAAACACTAATTTTTTAGAACTGTATCCCACTTATATCCCCTATATATAGAAACAGTTTGTTTCTTTGGAGAGTGAAAGCCACTCTTATTTCAGTAGGAGTCATGTGCCAGATTGGAGCTAGTAATCTAAATTGTAGATCTACATTGCACTTGGCAGATACATTTATTTTACAGCAAGTTCAGATAAAAAGTTGTACCAAAGTAGCAAAACTATTGTTTTGATCTCAGACTGCCCTGAACCCTTGATACATAAAGGACTACAGGAAATTTCGGTTAAAAAGTGTCTGGAATAGAATTTAAGAAATAGTAAAAATAATAGCTGTAAGATATACAGTTGGCACCTGTAGATGCTTCCTTAAGGACAATGGTTGCTGATATTCAGAAAACAGACATGATCACAGACCAACTCATCTTAGTTTCTAAAGAAAAAAAGATGAAGTACAGAAGATAGGAAAAGATTCATATCATACGTGTATGTTTTTTGTAAAAATGCGTGCACTCCTTTATACATTTTATATTTGTATTCTCACAGCTTTATAGTAAAAAGTTAATTTTGATTTTACCATTTACAAAAGGAATTCCAGCAAAAGCAGTATGTTCTTGTGTAACTAGAGAATAACATTTAATGAGTAGCCTCAGTGGTGCCTGTATGGTGAAAAACAGCATCTGTTCAGGAAGCCCTGCAAGCTCAGTTTCCAGATAAAATCACGTTTTTGAAGTTCTAGTCTCAGGTGTGAGGTCTGTTCTAGTAAACGAAGTGGGTCCAGCCCCTGCTTTCCAGCTCTGAGGGTAAGTGGTACAGCAGGGCTTGTTGTCTGCTGGCTGAACTCTCCCTCTGCCCCCCAGACAGGGTGCAGCTCCTTCAGAGCAGTCCTGGGTCAGTGTTGTCCCTGGAACAGGGCTCATGTATTGCCTGGGAGAGTGTGGTCACAATGGGCCACAGTCATGCTATGGGAAGGACCAGTAACTAAAGATCATGGGCCCTTGCTCTGCCTTCTGTACACTCAGATATGTCCATTTATGTCTGGACTTCTTGGTGAATTTCAGCAACCATACAAAATGTGAAAAACTGGTTAGTAGAAAAAGGGATAAAATGTGTTCAGGTCAGGCAGCAGTCTGACAAGCAAGCAGGACTATAGTATACACACGAAAGGTTTAAGACAAGAAAACAAGTGAGGTTATTTCATGTAATGCTGTACCAAGGCTTGCCGAGACCACATGCAGACAGTTGTCTCTAAATTTTGGCACCACCTGACAAGTATTAGAAATGCTACACAGAGGGAAGGTGGTGATGGATTTGAAAGGGGTACATTTTGAGCACAAGAAAAATGTTTTTAGTGTATTGTTAAAGAAATACAGGGATCTGATACAGAGGAGCCTTTGTTACTGGTAAACTGTGCAAGACCTTAATGATGTCTGCAGTTTTAAGTTGCATACAGTGTAGAGAGTGAGTGAGGAGATGGCTTCTCTTCCCAGACAAAAGAGGAACAGAGGCTAACAGTGACTGCATGGAAGAAGCACTGAGTGCTTCACGTGGGAGGAAGAGGAATAGAAGCTGCAGTGTGTTCCCAGAGGAAGCAGCAATGTAACAGGTCCATAATGCTAGATAAAGTGAGAGAGACAAATTTTCCAGGGTCATGGTGCTTTTCTTTTGAAATATTTCTATCCTAACTCAGTATGCTTTCAGAATTACGAAGCGGATGTTTTTCTGAGTGTGGTATATCATGGAGCAAGCTCTACTGCTGCCTGCTAAATAACTGTTCTGGTTTGGAACAAGCCATTTCAACCTTACACAGGATGATTTGCTTTGTCTATATAGTTGGTTGAACACTAAGCTCCTGGCCGGCAGTGCATGTGGCATCCCTCTGATGTTAAAACATGTTGCAACTGCTCAGGTACTGACTTGAATACATTCCTTAAGGGGAGGGATAGTAATGCCTCAATTTGCAGAAACACGTTGAACACCCCTGGGGAATGAATGAGAAAGAAACTAAATATTACACAGTGTCAAGCCTTAAAATGCTAGGGGATATGTTTTAAATAAAGAGATTAGTTGGGTCTGCTGGTTTTGGCTTGCTGTTTTGTGACTTGTACTTCATTGTAACCCAGATTTAACACACAGAAAATTTTGAGTGAGTTTGGTTGTGTTGCCCCCCTTTTCCACCCACCTCATCATGTGGTTCTTACTATTTTCAACAGGTTTGGTTGTGTAGAATAAACAAACTTGGTGTTAAGAATTGGCAGTTTGGGAAAACATAAACTGCATTTAGGATGCTTAAAAACATTGACAAGCAGACATGCTTTTAATATTACTTGCCTGAGTGTATTTCTAATGGATTTACAAATAGCAAGTTACCTAACCTGGAGTTTAATTGGGTGCACCCAGAAGAATTCTGTGATGGCACTTGGTAAGGGCTGTATTAAAATAGTACCGGAAGCGTGCCTGCAGTTTTAACATCTTGTGTTGCGGTGGTGGTTAGCCTTAGTGGGTATTAGATGGAACACTTCCAGTCAGTTGAGTTGATTAATTTCAGATCTGGACTTAAAATGATCTCTGTGTATGTTGTGCTGGATCCTACTGCTAGGTAGCAGCTGAATAACAGTTTTCTTTTTGCAGTAACTGAGAAAAAAAAAAATAAAATCTTGGGATGAAATCAAAGCTTTTCTCTTGTCATTTTAATGGGAATAAAATGTAAAGTAAAGCTTTGCATTGAAAGGCCAGGTTTTTAAATTCAGATTTCCCGTGTTTTGTACTCTTGGATTGGCAAAGACCAGGACACCTAAGGGTGTCAGAAGTCTTTATCTAAAAGGATATGGTGTCTGAGCAGTGGGGGCATATGTGCCCACGATAAATCACACAAGGAAAGGTCTTGGTCTTCAGGGAATGCCTTTGGCACACGGAGAAATGGTTGCCTCCAAGACAGAATGGCACAATGAGCCTTTGGGAAATTGTTTGAACTCATTACAGTACCTCACCCCTTCTTCTTTGTTGGTAGCTGTACTAATCCCAGTGGGAAGCCATTCTGTCAAGCAGCCACTGCTGTGGTCTGGAGGGAGTATTCTCAGGATGCAGAACAGAAAAATAATTTGGTTGGGCTTCTTCCTTGTCTCTTTGGTATTCAAACAGTTCAAGGTACATTATTTGTGCTTCTTTTTGTGGATTGCATGGTGTGGGTTGAGGTTAACAGCTGTGAGCCTCATTCCTTATTTAAATTTTGTCATAGCCAAAAAATTGCCAAAGTTGCTGTACCATTTCTGGTTTTGTAATGATGGAAACAACTCTTAGTACTAAGAAAGTGTAAAATCTGTTTTTAGAGCTAGTGAAAGGACTAACAGATCCTTTCTAGTTTCATTCATGTGTGTACTGAGTTTGAAACCTGCATTGCAAACTTACTGCCAAGTTGTGATTAGGGTTTGTTTTGCGTGGCTAAAGATGAACTCCACATTTAACTAAAATATCTTTGATATTGCAATGCCACAATTGTGTATTTATCTAAATAAATTGGTATGGCATGTTACAGGTAAATTTTGCAGTGCTAACAAAGGTGGGACAGGCGGCTTCAGTAGGTTTATTAAATTCAGTGCTTGTCAAATCAAAGGCATGCTCAATAGAAGGAATTACCTGAATTAGCTCTGTATATTGTTAGGGGTTAAATGAATATTTAGCTTTTGACAGCTTTTGCTTTATTTTAAGTGCAGTTAAAGCATTCATTCTTTTTCTGTTGGAAGTCTTGATATGTTGGGATGTCTGAAGAATAGACAGGAAATGTATCTGTAAATAGTGTGGCCTTATTGTACTATCTACTGCAATAGTTTTTTCAGATTTATTCATCATCTCTCAAAATTTAAATGAAAAACTATGAAAAAATAAGCAAAGGAGAGCTGAAGAGTTCAGATCACATGAAAATTTTTCAGCTCTCAAGGGAATAAAAAGGCATTATTGTTCATCTTTATAGAGGCATTGAGTGAAATCTATAGAGATACATGAAATCATGTGTAGTGCAGGCATTCCTGTCATACCAACAGAAGAGGACAAAACCAAAAAGAGGATACAAGGCATAATGATCATATGAAATGCATTAACACAGTATGTAATTGAGGCTGGCGACCTGTGGAGCTTTAGAAAAGTTTTTGCCACATACTTGAACAAACAATATGCAGAACTGTGTGCAGCAGCATGCTTTTTGCTTTTTCACAGTTGTAAGGATAAAGCTTTCCTATAATGGCAGTTTTCTAATTGAAATCTTTGATTTTCTCTGAATTCTGAAGTGTTGTCTAACTTCAGTGACATCACAGGTCAGCTTCACTCAGTGGATTGATGCATTGGGGTAATTTTTTTTAAAACCATGTAATGTGTGAATCTAGAGCTTCTGAATTAGGGGGAAGTCTAGGGTATAATGGAAGACAGTGTTGGCTCAGAGTCGACATTTATGTCCTTTCCTCAGCATGGGGTTTTTGACACCAAGGAACCTGCTATGGAACCTTGTGCTGTATATCCACATTGTGATCCTTGATTCTGATGATGGAAGAGATCTGTTCCTCTCTAATGCCACAAAGTCATACCTCCTTGCTGTTTTTTATCAGAAACTCTCCTCTTACTCTTCTCTAAGTGATCAGACTATCCCTGAAAAAAAATCAGGAAAAATGTGGTAGGCATATGTATTAGCAAAGTAATTAGCACAGTGCCTCTGACGCTGTGATTAGATTTCCTGGTCACAACACTGTGCAGAGCACTGCAAACATGGGGAACCAATAAAAGTATGTGGGGCACAAAGAACAGCACATATTAGTTGAAGTCCAGCCATCATTCTCATTGTGTTGTTGACTCAGTCTTTCTGAAGTGGGTTCTTTGACAAGCTGTTTTGAACAAGACTTAGATTTGTACCTGATGTGGGGACAAATTCTTTAGTAAGTTCCAAAACATTGACTCTACACAAAGTAGTGTAAACACTTTGGTGTTTTTGAAACTGTGTCAAGAGATAGGCTAAATGGTAGGCTTAATTATATAGGTTAAATAATAGATTTTGCTTCATCATCTCATTTGCAGAGTTCCTGGGAAAGTAACAGGAGATGCAAGTTTGAAGATAGAGCTAAAATTTCTGTTTTACATGAAAATTTATTATTTTTTAATTGCTTTCTTTGCAATGTTTCTGTTATTAACCAAAATCTCTAGAATAGATGATAATATATTTCTTGTGCTCTGCTCTGAAGTATATGTTTAATCCCATATGTTTCAGAAGCCTTTCCATTCTTGGGATTTTTTTTGTAAAATTTTATTTTATGACTGTGTATTCTGGCATGGTCTTTCATTTGTTCTAGAAATCCTTCCATCCCTAAAAAATGCATGAGTCTTTCTGGCACCCATCATTTTCATTTGTCTGTGAACAATGAAAAAAAAATTGTTAAAATTCTATAAGCATTTTTTAATTAGAGCAGTGGAAAAGCTAATTGAACTATAGTGACGTGACACTTCACTCTGCATCTTCAGTCATGGTTTTTTGGGAGTTCTGCTTGGGAACTCTCTATGTTAGTGTTTCAACTAAGTATAAGCCCAGAATGAAATATCTTTTAATATCAGGTATTACTCAGGCAGCATGCAGAATTTTGACTGAAAAAAAGTTGTGCAGATTAAACAGTTTAGATGGTTCATGTAAATAAAATCAGGCTTCTCAGCCTTCTAAAGGCATTAACAGTATTTTCATGTGGAATATTACTCTGATGTATGTATGTTTTAGTAAAAATAAACATTGTTGTAACTTGAGCAACTGTCATCCCAGAACAGTGAGAAGAAGGATGTGATTTCTTCATCATTGACTGGGAAAATTAAAGTTCAGTTAAACCTCTTTTTCCATTTTGAGATATCAAATCCCCTTCAAATCTAATAATTTATTTTAGCGGGACAATATTGTAGTTACTAATTTGGATCTTAAACTATTTTGCTAGGTATTAGGTTCTGGCAATGAGAAAAATCTACATGTACCTAATATTATTTATTATGCACAACTCTTCAAGGAGTCTTTGCAGACCAGAAATATCTGCTGTTCTTCAGATATTGTTCTCTTCCTTCTCTTTGTGATGCTAGGTATTGTTTTCTTGAATTTATAATGATTTTGTCAGCTTCCTAATTCAGGTGGAATTAATTACACTTTTTTCCCATCATTTCTGATACAAATTGTATCTAATTTCTTACACCTACACTAAGATCTCAAATGGCAGGCACCAGTCTTTTAATAAATTAAATGATTAATGACTCTCAATGTAGAAGCCAAACCCTTGACTTAGGTGTGGCTGCAGCAGAAGCATCTTCTTTGCATGGAATGTTCCAACTCGACTGGTGTTTAGGATGTTTGTGTGTTTTCATGGCAAGGCCCCAGCCTGCTGAAAAATCTGCCATAAGATGAATCACAATATTATGACAGAAGGTAGAGTCATTGTATGTTACTTAAAGTGCATTTAATTTAATTTGTTCTTGGTTATGCATAAAACTACTTAATAATGCTATGCAAATTGACATAAAATATATTTCTAGTACATGACAAATAGCTTCTACAAAACTCATGCATTTTCTTTATAGCCTTAAAAACAAAGAAAGTGTTTCCTATGATGAACGACTCTTTTAAATCTAGTGTTTACTTCAACTACAACAATTAAATAAATATTAGAGGATGCTCATGACAACTGCAATTTCAACAGTTATTATTATTTCCAGTTGGAGGACAGGTATCTCTGCAAGCATGTAAAAATGGCACTTATGTCTATTTAAAATTGGAGAAAATCCCCAATATTAAACAAAAGGAAGTATGGCAGTCAGTGATTTTCCAAGCCATGTTTTTTGGATGCATTTTTCCTGGGCTAAAAAAAGTCTTTTACTGATATCTGTGAGGTAAACTCCTTTTCCTGTGGCTTTGCAACATATCCCTCTACTACTTCTGAAGAGGAAAGGGTGATCTGCAGAGGGGGAGGCCCCAAGCCCCAGGCAGCATGCTCTTGCTGTGGCTGATGCCAGGTGCTTTTGCATTCAAGTGATAATTCTTGTCTTTTCCCTTTCATAAACCATCAGTGGACTTGTTCTCAGTCAGCTGTGGAGCCTCCTGTCTGCTTTAAAAAACCGAAGGCAAGCACTATCAAGACAGAGGTGAATGCCATCTTCTGTAGTATTTTCTTGTAGACCAAGACTTTAGATAAATATAGACCAGTTAATCGATGTCAGGGTACTATATGCTAAGTGTATAATTAACTGAAAATGGCAGTATTCGTTGCAATTTCCCCTTGTTCTTAAAGCGAAACTGTAATATAACCCAGTGCTGGTAGGAGTTGCAGGATTGGAGAGTATGTTTAAGAGGTGAGGAGGCATCTCACAGAGTAGGCTCTTCTTCATCTGGGTGCTGAAGCCACAGCACTGATGTAAAATGATGTATTATGCAAGAGCAGTTGTTTTTATTGATTTTGTTACCTGTATCGCAGTGAGAACGACGTTACCTCTTCTACATCTAAATGAAAGCTTTATTCTAAGGAGATTATTGTGTCAGTGTCTCTGCAGCTTGCAGCTTGTTTTCTGGGAATAGTCAAGGCTTTTACAACTTGTCCTTTCATGTTCTGAGAGCTGGCAATCGAACAGGCTGTACAAGTGATTATTCTTGGGACATTTTTATCAAGTGTGAAACAAATGTAAAGAAGGCAGGAAGAAAAAAAATAACCAAAGCAACAGTGTTACACTTACAAAAACCTGATTCTCTTGTCAAAACTGCTGTTGAAGCAATCTTTATTACTCATACCATCTCCATTAGTGTGGCTGAAACAGGAGATGGGGGTGCTCAGTTTTCTTTTCTAGTATTGTGTTTTATTTTTCATGGATTTTCTGTGCTGCTGAGAGCAATGGCTGATATTGGTTTCGTTGCTTTGTTTTCATTGCACTGGAATTCAGAGAAGAACAGCGTGAGCTTGATTATGCTCCCACTAAGCATATTGGAAGTGGAAAGTCCCGCTGCCTTAGGAGGATTATATTGCACCACTTCTGTTTTATTATTAATTAAATGTTCTTTCAGGGCATAATGGGTGCAGTCTTATTATCTGTCTTGTAGCCTTGTCTTCAAAAGAGCACAAGGAACGCAGTGATTCTAAATGGCTGAAAAGAAATAGATTTTTATTTATGTTGCCCTTGTAGTTAGTTCAAAGATTGTCTTGAGTTTCCCAAAGTTAATACAATTTTGTTATCAAGGGAATTTGGGGTGTCCCCAAATGAAATGTTAACATTGATTTTGAACAATGGTATTTAACAGTTTTATTTCTGTGTGGTGCAATTATTTAAAATTTCTACTTGGTAAAACTAAGAAAAGAGTTTCTCTAGAAACAAAAATGAGAAAATTTAAGAACTGAATTATTTGCTAAAAGTTATATTCCAATTTTTTTTTTTTCTTTTGGTGTTTTGTTTTAGGTTTTTTTCATGGTCAGTCTAGTTTTCAGTAGTGTAGGATTTCAGTAGCAAAGGTTTCAGACCCTTGTGGCTCTAGTTGACTTCAGTGAGATGAGCTTTTGCTCAGCATGTTTCAAAATCCCTTATTTCTTTTTGGTGGATGGCTGTGAGGATTCCAAGTGCTGAAAGAAGCAAGGAGTAACATCACTGAGGGATGTAAAAGCCAACTCCTACACAGAAAACTGAAAAGACAATATTAGTTTTGAAGTTTTACATTAATTTAAAACATTAAAGTAGTGATGCTGGTACAGGATTGGTATGGGATAATACTTACAGGCCTTAAAAATAATAATGGGCAAGATTCGCTTAAGACAATAATTCCATTAAAGCAAGAGTATTGTGGCTGGAAATGGAATTTAGCAGGATGAAGATATGGAGCTTTAAGTGCATGGGGCTGAGAGTTACCTATAAAAGTGGCACCAATGTATATCTGAAAGCAGGTCTTCAATGTGTTTGAAGAAGTCCTCTTTAAAGCTCATCAGGAAAAGAATAAATTGATGTTTCTGTGACTAAACTTGGTTACTGTGCAGCTTCTGACACGTGCTGAAGAATTTGATGCAGAATGACTGAAAACTTGTGAAAGCAGTGGAAATTAACTCCCTCCTGTAAAAGAGAAAAATGAATTTAATCCCCTCAAGGGCAGTGGAAAGGACAAGGTGTTGTAATATAATGTCAGTGCAAATGAATAAATACGCATAAGAAAATAGAGGTGTATATAAGGGGTGGCTGGAAACTAGCTTGTAGTTAAAGAACTGAATGTTACAGTTTCTGCTGCTTGTGTTTCTCAATTAGCAGTGTTTTCAGCTTGTTCACCCTATTTTAGTGAAAACCTTTTATAATGAAAACTCTGTTGCTATATCCATCCATGCTCATGGTTTGATTTACCAGTACAGTTTATTTAAAACTATTAGAGTTGTAATCAAGTGTTGCTGTTTTTATTTGACAGGCCGGACCTGATAGACATGAGTACCGTTGCTGTTCAAAGCAACCTTGCAAATTTAGAACATGCTTTTTTTGTAGCAGAAAAACTTGGTGTTGCCAGACTTCTGGATCCTGAAGGTAAGAGAGCTGCAGATGGCTTTGCTGCAAAACCCCCAACACTAAAATAAAATCCAATCTGCCTGCAGGTTGTAGCATATTTGTGGGCATTCTTACAACTACGTGATAAAGCACTGTTCTGTCTTGCTCTTTTAGATGTCGATGTTTCCTCACCTGATGAGAAGTCAGTAATAACTTATGTGTCATCACTTTATGATGCATTTCCCAAAGTACCAGAAGGTGGTGAAGGCATCAGTGCAAATGTAAGTAGGAGAACAACACTTGTGCAGTATCCGAGCTACATTAATAAAATTCTGAATTTCAGATCCAGAATGTTAGGTAGGTCTTCCATAGGACTGATGTCACACTTTTCTTTGACATGGTTTTTCTAGGCTGAGATTTTAGAGTCTTAGCTATTTCATACTGTGGACATGAAAATATTTGTGCTATGAGCTGAACTGAAAACAATGTGCCTGAAGTTGGAGAAAGGTTGGATCAAAGTTCTTATTTTTTGGTTGTGGATGTATAAATTATGCCTTTCGGATTCTTATAAGCTTGAAATTTACTAGAAAATAGAAAATATTTTGTTTTCAGTAGAATTATTTGGGACCAAAACTGAAGACTGAAATCGTATATTTGGAAACTTTAACTGATCTCTAAAGAGCAAATAAATATTGTTTCAGAAATGCAGGATTTCAAAATCCATTTTCTTTATGTATGAAGACTTCAGTCCTCAAAGCTGAAGCAAATATGAGCTCTTAGATGATTTTAATCTGTTCTGTAATCTGGGTTTTGCTTTGTCAGGATGTTGAAGTCAAATGGGTTGAGTATCAGAATATGGTGAACTACCTCATGCAGTGGATCAGACACCATGTCACCATAATGTCTGACAGAACATTTCCCAACAATCCTGTGGAATTGAAGGTGAGGTGTGGTGGTTTAAACTCCTTGTTGGAATTACACTTTATCTTACTGACTCAAAGTATACTTGAACAAATGACGTGCTTGTTGATTCATACAATCAAGTCAATGGTAGAACAGTACTACTCCTTAACCTTTTCAAAGTATAATCAATACATTGGTAGCATATGAACAGTCTAAAGCAAATCTTGAGCTTGTCACTGATTGTTTTTGTAGAACTCTAGTAGAACAGTATAAAGGTAAGCTTGTGAAGAGTATTAGGAGAGGGTTTAGAGACTAAGGTTTTATTTGCTGTAAATAAAAGTTGATGTTATTGTTCATGTTTCTGTAGGCACTTTATAATCAATATTTACAGTTTAAAGAAACAGAAATTCCACTGAAGGAGACAGATAAATCAAAAATTAAACATCTATATAAACTGCTTGAGGTAAGTTTTAACATGCATTGAAATGTATAGAAGTTTCTTTTCTGTGGCTTAAAATAACAAGTACCTATGAATTGTTAAGGTCTGGATAGAATTTGGACGCATCAAACTTTCTCAAGGTTACCATCCAAATGATATAGAAAAAGAATGGGGAAAGCTGATTATTGCCATGCTGGAAAGAGAGAAGACCCTTCGGCCTGAAGTGGAGAGGTATGCTAGTGCATATTGGACAGGCTTTGTTAATATATTTTCTGTTGTTTTAACCCATATTGAAATTTGTAAATATCTTCTTCTGTGATAATGTCCATATTATTTTTCTAGATCAAGTATTTCTGCCTTTGTTCAAGGTCTGCTCGAAGCAGGTCCAGACAGAAACAACTTTTGTGGTCTCAGAAGGTTGTGATGAACAGCATCTGTGCCTCAGATCATCAAAGCACTTACACGCATATATAACCACTTCCTTTGTGCAGTTAGTCAAAGCTGGGTTTATATCACTTCACTGCCTCATTTCAACTTGATTTCATATAAGCACCATCCTCATCCTTTACATGAAATGTGTATTTTTCTTGGTGCAGAGCATTGTAGGCTAGCATCCTGCATAGAGGGTGTTTAAAAAGTTAGTGGTACTTGAGAGCACACCAAGGGTTTAGATGTGCAAAGGCATAGTAGCCTTCTGTGATAGTAGGCTGTGTGACGCTTTTGTACATCACTGATAACATACTGAGCCTGATTAAAGTCGTGATGCAGTCTGAGAGCATTTTTTAATGATCTTTTTAAGTTCTAAGGGAGACACAGGTGCTAGCCATTCATTAATTAAAAATCCCTCTTAAATGATTTTTGGGGCTTTTGCCTGTGGGTAGATATAGACACCTGGGTCTGGATTCATTCTGCTTTACTTTATGCATCCAAAGGAGGCATCTAAGATCTGAATCACTTTTCTAGAGAATCTTGTCGCTGACTTTCCAGTGACAACAGAGTGACCTATCTCTCTGGTTTAGGTACCTGAAACTAGGTGTGAGGAATCCGGACAATTGTATAGGAGGTCCTCAGCAAGAGAGATTTCAGTCAGAGGACATCCCAAAGACAGTCAGAGTTGATTTAACTTGTGTCATGATTATAAAAACAAGAGCATGACTGAAATGGCAGATTCAGTAGGAGGTGTTGATTCACAGCACCCTACTGTGGAACAGGTTCCTATAGAGGAATACGAAGTTGTCCACCCAATACTGCATTTTCCCTCTTAAGTAGAGCAGAACACTGGAAAGCAGCAGCAGAAATACAGCCTGCTAGATCTTGTAGGTTAATCTGTCCCAACCTGCCAAAAGCAAAGTGTCTGGCTTCAGCAATAGAAATTCTGTTCATACTTGCAGAAAGCTGGATTATCTTTGCTGAGAATGTGTGTAAATGACATTAGTTTATTTCTATTTTGTTCATATGGTCTGAGCACAGATAAACAAGCATGAACCTGAGTTCCTTCCCATATTTCAGGAAGGGTAAACACACTTAAAGTGACAGATCATATGGTGATAGTTACTACATGTGGTCACTGCAAAATGAGAGAGAGAAAATTTCATTAAGTGATTCTGGTTTAGTCACCAAGTTAAAAGTATTGATTAATGTGGACACAAGAATATCATCCATGTTTGTTGCATTGGTTACCAGTGCATCTCATCATTATGAGGTGTTGATACAGCTGCTGGGGTGAAATTTGATTGAGGCAAAAATGTGACTTCAGCCAATACTGAAATATGGTAAGTAATAAAACTTTGCCTGCAAGTCTGGTGAATACATCTCGAAGTATCAACAAAAACAGACAATGTGTAGCCTGATTGGTGTATGAGATCAAAATCAATATGGTGTCAATGAGGAGGGTGCCAAACTGAGCTCTAGTTTGCAAAACTAGCAGAGGTTGGCGTTGCTGCAGGGGTGTGTCTGTGCCTTTGCCGAGGTCTTTGCGTAAACAGTCACCTTCTGGAATGGGTGTGGTTGTTCAGGAATCCTAAAAGCAGGAGGTGAAATACTGAAAAAATCACCCCAGCCCAAATTCTGAGTTAAAATGTAAACTTAAGAGCAGTGATCAGATTTTTCTTACTTACTTTGTGGTCAAAACAGCTAGAAGCAATTGGCTGTGAATGTGAAAGAAGATGAAGGGAAATTTTTAGAAGGGCAGTGTAGTGGGACAGGGCAGTTAGTGAAGATGCATGCTTGGACAGTGGAGGAATGATGGTAGGTTGGATGGTGTATAGGTTTCCCAGGTTATATTGTTATGAGCTGATTAAACATGATACTCCCGCAGTTTTATTGTGCAGTTTGAAGGAAGAGGAGTCAGCCCAGCCTGGAGGTTATTTGTACTGTACTATTGAGCATGGATTTCTCACTTCACTCCTTTTTGAAACTTTCCACTGAAGAGTCTGAGAAACACCGCAGAGAGTTCTTTTAGTTCTTACTTGGTTTATAGTTATTTAGTGACACTTAAATAAAATATTTGGTGTGTCTGTTTCCTAGAGACGCCCTATTGTTGCTGCCTAGTCTGTACTTGCAAAGCTTTAATGCAAGGTAGGGAAGCCAAAAGCAAGGTAGTGTACATAGCCTCAGGTAAAATCCCTTGAAAAGCTGTCGGAATGTTAATTGCTGGGTTTTAAATGTGCATACTGAAGCTTATATAAAGGAGGAGTCTAGGTGTTTCAAAAGCCAGTAGTGGAATTTCATCCCTAGAAGCTGTACATTTTGCAGGAGTTTTATCTTCATTTTTCAGCAAATGCAAATAGCCAGAAGAACTGTGCTCTGGATGTAAAAATGAATAGCAGTAGTTACAGCTATCATAGCAGTGATTCGCTGTTCAGCAACAGCACTAGTACTCGAACCAGCGTTGACTCTAATGAGAATTTTCTTTCTGTTAATTGTGGTCCCACACTGATAAAATCTTGTATAAGCTTTGGTAATGGAACCTTAGAAGGGAACAGGTAACTTGGCATATGCATTTGTGCTTTGTGTTAGATGCGGTTTCTTCATTTGTTTGTTTTTAAAGTCATGCAACATGATTGTAAATATAAATAACGTAGTACTTATTTATTTTCCTGAAATACTTTGGCGTCACCTAGGTTGGAAATGCTGCAGCAAATTGCAAACAGAATTCAGCGGGACAGCCGGAGCTGCGAGGACAAACTGATACTTGCCCGCAACGCTCTGCAGTCTGTAAGTCAATCAGTGATTTACTTGTCTGTATTCATAGACTTATAGAAGTAGAATGGCAAAAAAAATCTTAAGGATTTGTGAGGGCAACCTTAATAGCTGCTGCTTTAATTTTCATTGTACTGTTAAGGTAGCCTTTCTTCAAGGAAATACCACAAGTTGCCTAGAGTGAGTTCTGTTACCGCTGGGGTTTTTTTGTCTGTAGTTAGATAAAATGCTTTACAATGGTTTCAAGATCAGAATAAGTTTTTAGAAAAAAAAAAAAGGGATTCTTAGAGCTGATGTCTCTTTGGTTTAGCTGCAAGGTGTATGACTTTCTCTTATTTATTAAGGACACCAAGCGATTGGAGTCGGGGCTGCAGTTCCAACATGAAGCAGAGATAGCTGGGTATCTTCTTGAATCTGAGAATCTTCTCCGCCAGCAAGTGATTGATGCCCAAATTCTCATTGATGGAAAATACTATCAAGCAGACCAGCTTGTTCAAAGGTACTTTACAGTATGTTTATGTGAATAAGTAAATGTCCCAAATATGGATTCCCATAATGGACAAAGTTTTCAGTTCTTTATATCTATCCATAAACTTCGTGGTCTGTCACTGGACACCCAAATATCAGGTATTCTGGTGGGTACATTGCCCACAAATGTTGAACACAACAGGAGCTATTTGTACTCATTTATAAAAATGAAGTCAACCCCCTGAACATGACTTAATGTTTACTAGATATCTGTGTGTAAAGACGTTAGCTTGTTTTATTGCACGTAAAATACATTTAGAATTTACTAACTTTGATTTTTTTAAATGGAAGCGAGCTTTCTAGTGACAGCTGTAGGTGTATTAACAGGTAATAAGTGGGGAAACATTAGGTTATGTGTGGTACTGTGTACAGTGTTGGCAGGAAAAAGCATTTAAACTGCATAATTCTGTTTTATGAAGAAGTGGCTCCAAAGTTTTTTTGGGGTTCATCCTTGGACTGATTGAGATGAAGTGCATAAGTCCTTGGCAATGAGAACTGCAGGTGTTTGATCTACTGCAACATGTAGTATCTTGTAAGATTTCTGGTTTGCTGATTGTTCCCTGGAATTGTGTATAGTGCATGTTAGGGCCCATACCATTTTTTCAGTTGTTACCTGATTTCTGCATTTGTTATCTGTATAGAACTATAAGCTGACATACCCTGTACTTTCTGATAGAAATACTTATTTATAAATATTTAAGTGCAACTAAAGTGTAAGACATAATGTGAGTTCATATCACTATTCATTTGATCATGATAAACCTTAATCATAAGCATTCATTGTTTTTTTTTTTAAATTTTAATTTAATAGAGTTGCAAAACTTCGTGATGAACTGATGGCCATACGGACCGAATGTTCTTCCGTGTACAACAAGGGGCACGCACTGACCACAGAGCAGACAAAGCTGATGATATCAGGAATAACTGAAAGCTTAAACTCAGGATTTACAACAAACCTAACCCCTGAATTAAATGCTGCAATGACCCAAGGTTTAGCACCTACCAGTTTGACATCTGGCCTTTCATCAGGTCTTACTCCCAGACTGACACCAACCATCACTCCCGCTTACCCACCAGGCATCCCACCGCGGTTAATTCAGAGCTATGTGACAGGAGTAGACAGTGGGACTCTGCAAACACTCAAACTGATGCAAATCAGAAAACCTCTTATGAAATCAGCTTTTGTGGATCAGAATTTAACAGAAGAAGAGGTGAACATGAAATTTGTCCAGGACCTATTGAGCTGGGTAGAAGAAATGCAGGTAACAATCTTTGCAGAGACAGTCCACTTTTAATTATTATGTTTACCTTTTGTAGATCATGGCTAAACATTTCTTCCTGTTTGTAAGGTTCAACTTGATCGAGCAGAATGGGGTTCAGATTTGCCAAGTGTTGAAAGCCATTTAGAAAATCACAAAAATGTCCACAAAGCTATTGAGGAATTTGAATCCAGCCTTAAAGAAGCCAAAATCAGTGAGGTACTGCACCATGTTCTTTATTTCTTTGATTACTTTCTTACTGGGTGACACGTAAGCTAATGTTGTATTTTAGAACTGTTTGGGTTTTACCTTTGTTTTTGGGTCTTACCTTTATTTCTGATTTCTACATGACTTGTGATGAAATCAGAATGGTTTAACATACCTAACCTTTTTATTGTCTTTTGATCTCATACACCAAATACAGATCCAAATGACTGCCCCTCTTAAACTCAGTTATGCAGAAAAACTGCACAAACTGGAGAGTCAGTATTCAAAACTCTTGGTAAGTTTAATCATACCTCTTCCATGTTCAGCTTTTCCGTGTGCGTAATTTCTGGTAAGGGATGAGCTTTAAATTCTGATTCTTGTAAATCTTTTTCTTTTCCTTTTGATAAAGAACACATCAAGAAATCAGGAAAGGCATCTAGATGCTCTTCACAATTTTGTGTCTCGTGCTACTAGAGAGTTGATATGGCTGAATGAAAAAGAAGAGGAAGAGGTTGCATATGACTGGAGTGAAAGAAACCCCAATATAACAAGAAAAAAGGAATACCATGCAGTATGTATTGCTAGTATAATCCAGAGGGAATTATTAAGTAATCTTTAATAATTAGAGAGAATTCTAAAACTTACTTTTTTATCTGAAAAAAGGAACTAATGAGAGAACTTGATGAAAAAGAAGAAGTTATTAAATCAGTACAAGAAATAGCTGAGCAATTGCTTCTTGAAAACCACCCAGCCAGGCTAACCATTGAGGTAAGTTAGTAAAACTAGCACCAAAACAGGAAAAGTTTTGGGAATTAAAAGAGCTGAGTTTTGGGGGAAAAGAGGGGAAGTTCAAACTTAGAGAAAATGGAACAAGACTCTAAATAAAGGGGCCTTTTAAAATTTCCTCTTCAGCATCTCTGTTGTATTTATCTTCCAGTTTCCAAAAAGTAGAAACACTTCCATAAAGTTATGGTTACACCTTGTATTGCTTAGATGAAATCTAAATGTTTCTGGTTGTGCACTCAGCTTCTAGAGTTATTGATACAAATTGCATTGAAAGACTGAGAGTACAGAACAGTCCTTATGTGGTTTCTGTCCTGTTGGATTGAAAGAAGTTTCAGAAAGGGCTTTTCTTGTCACTTACTGTATGTGCAGGTACCTATTGTGATTTAGGGTTGGTTTCATAACTTATTTGTCAGTGAATTATAAAACTTTTTTGGATGTTAAAAATCTGACCAGGTGATATGATTTACTTCAGGCTTGAATCTAGCTCTATGTTATAGGTAAGCAATTTACAGAAAATTTACTGTAGCTGTTGTAGGGTCATGACAGGTTTTCAAAGGAGAATGTAAAATACTTTTCCTTGTAGACCTTCAAGAAAAGAGTAGATACAGACAGTAGGTGGTAAAGACTGAAACAATAAAAAGCTGATTTATTGTAGAAGAATGAAAAAAGTCAGAAGGAATGTATTTTTATTGTTCTTCAGCTCTGCGAGTTTACATCTGCAAAAATGGGAAACATGAAGAAAACTCCCTCCTTCCTTCCTTCTCATGACATTCTACTTTGAATAATAAATGAAATTTTATGTAATGTGGGCAATTCTATTCTTTAAAAGTATAGGCTGTTCTAATTGGTGTAGTGTATTAATACACTAAGGATGCATGTTATGAAACCAGGCCCTCGCACTGATGATGACTGTGCAGGTTATGCTGTCTCCGATAGTGCTATATTGGTATATTTATAAAAAATATCCTTAAAAAAAATCCTTTTCTACAGAACAATATATGCATTAATGCATCAATTTGAAATTCCTGGAAGCCAATGGAAAAACCGTTGTGAAGTGGGAACGGCAGGAATCGAACCCCGGGATTGGGGGTGATTTCCCAAGGGCAGGAGCGCCCCCTGCTGGCTCGGGCGCGGCCCCGCGGCCCCTCGGGGGTTCCGCGCTCGGCGCTCCCGCGCGGCTGTGACACAAAATCGGGTGTCGCCCACAGCCCTGGGCGTGCGCTCTTAATGGCGTGCTCTAAATGCACGAATTGTATCCAGGCAAGACTCCAACTATTTTGACCGAGTAAATAGGGACACAGAATTGTAGATGAGCTTAGGCTAGAGGCACGTCAGGAGTTGTACTCCAGCTCTTGCTGGAAGCTCTGGCAGGGATTTGTTTGGCCGAATTCTGACCAGGCAGAGGATGGCAATTTCACAGCCCCTCTGGGCAAGTTTTGTTATTTGACTGTGCTGTAGTGACAGGGTTTCTTTCTTACATCTAATTGGAATTTTCCTTGCTGCAGCTTGATTTTGCGGGGTGAGGTGGTCAGATTTAGCTGTTTGTGTTTGCCGCATTCTTTTTGTGTTTCCTAAGTTCTGTAAAGGTATGCAAGTTTTAATTTTCATTTCCATTTGTAAAGTGTATCTCCGTTTCTTAAAGGCCTATAGAGCTGCAATGCAGACACAATGGAGCTGGATTCTTCAGCTCTGCCACTGTGTTGAACAACATTTGAGAGAAAATGCTGCGTATTTTGAGGTAAGAAAGTAAATCAATCAGAATGTGAATTTTTAGAAGTTTTGTCCATAGTCAAAAAGTTCCACCAAAAGCGCTAGTTGTTCTTTCACAGTAATTGTAGAATTGACATTTGTCTTGTACAATCATTAGATGATAAGCCATGCTCCCACAATGTTGCCACAACTCTTATTTCATCATTACAGTTATATCAGTTCACAGCAGATGACAATCTGGCCTGAGATTTTTTCAGTGCTGCAGCTGCAAGTGGAGACTCTCAGAATGAAACCTTGTTCTCTCTCTGTTGTGCACAACTGCTGTCAGTAGAGCTTCTGCAGATGATGCAGCATGGAGGGTGGTTAGTGATGGCCATGGGAGAACATATTCTAGATGTTTATTCCAGGACTACTCAAAGTAAATGGAATGTGCAGCATTAATAATAAACAGAGCAGAGAACACCCTGACAACAGACACATCCAATGAAACACCCATCTGATTATCTCATTGTCACCCATGCACATACTCAGCAAATGATGCAGTTACTTGCATGAGCAGGATAGACAGAGGAGGTTTTTTGTTGGGTTTGTTTGTTTGTTTTAAAATCTACTCACTTAAAACATTTAAATGATTGGGATGCATCCTTAGTGTCTTCTGGGTTGTGTGGTTGAAGAGAAAGGGAGGTGATGAAGGAGTGAGTCACCTTTGGACTGAGAAGGGTGAGAATCCAAAGTTAGGAAAGGGACACTGGAGAAGACAAAGCAATTTGAGCTCCTAATGATAGGGGGAAGAAACTGGAATTCTGGATTTAAGAAATGGGGCTTAAGGGAGAGAATGGGATTTCCCTTCCTCGTCGTGCCTAACCAGGACCCTTGTTTGGGCGTGCAGATACCCTTGCAGAACTGCCAAGTGTGGCAGCTCGTTTCCCTTCCTGCTCAAAATGTTTGCCGCAGCCGTGCTGCCTGGATTTTGCAGCTAGTTTCTACAATTTGTAGGCTTTGTCTGTGCTTTCCATATGAAAGTAATTGTAATTCCAAGGAAAGCAAGATCGACTTAATAAAATTTTTTCATTGCAGGAATGGTCATTAAGTGTAGGTTCAATAACCGCAGAATTAATTTTGCATGTAGCTAGTACCAAGAATAACCGGTGTTACAGTGTGTGCCTTTCTGAAGAGTACATTTAGGCATGAGATCATGAGTAGTTGAGTGTGGTGCAGTGGTCACTTCAAGCAACGAGAAAAGGTTATTTTAAAAGACAGCACTTGAAAACTTTAGTGTAGCTG
Organism: Eulacestoma nigropectus; assembly: GCA_013397775.1. Taxonomy (NCBI): domain Eukaryota; kingdom Metazoa; phylum Chordata; class Aves; order Passeriformes; genus Eulacestoma; species Eulacestoma nigropectus. Next base: position 278,333 of record VZTE01001450.1, read on the forward strand.
ATTCTGTATTTTTTAAGTTGTTTAAAAATAACCCAGACAATTATTTCATCCTAGTTTTTCAGTGATGCCAAAGAAGCCATGGAATATTTGAAGAATTTAAAAGATACCATATACCGAAAATACAGTTGTGATAGATCAAGCAGTCTTCATAGGCTGGAAGACCTTGTCCAGGAGTCTATGGTAAGATCTGTGGTGGGATCCTATTAGCAGGAGTTACAATGAAACAAGAAATGTGTAGGTTATAGTAGGATATAAAATGTGTTAAGATTATTCCTTTAAAGGGAAGGAAAAAATGTTGATTTTTCAGAACTTGTAAATAAATGACTGCTTTTAATAAATTTAAAATACAGCTTTATTTATTTATATTTACAATACCAGATATGAGAAGACAGTGTCTTCAGAAAGATACTTTGTTTTTGTAAAATGTGTTACTTTTAGGAAACACAGTAGAAGGAGTCAGGAAAAAAAAAAAGCGTAACAGGATCAAAGAGTACTTTATTCTGGACATCTCTTATGACGTATTCTTTTCTTAACTGTTCTAGGAAGAAAAAGAACAACTCTTGCAGTATAAGAGCACAGTAGCAGGCCTTGTGGGAAGAGCAAAGGCAATAATTCAGCTGAAGCCAAGGAACCCTGACTGTGTACTCAAAACATCCATTCCAATTAAAGCTATCTGTGACTATAGACAAATTGAGGTTAGAAACTAAAATTTCCTCAAACTAATTACAGATGTAAGAATTCAGCTAAAGTTTCATTAATTACCATGTTCCTGGAGAAAGCTGGGCTGTAAATTTCTTTCACCCTAGTAAACAAGACCAAATCCTTGGGTTGGAACATTGGTTTTGTTGTTCCGTTGCTTATTTGTTGACAGCATTTGCAGAAGTGCTTTGTACAATTATTTTGCAATCCTTGGCTCATCAAATTATTCTGCTTTTCTGTTTATGCTAGATAACTATTTACAAAGATGATGAGTGTGTATTAGCAAACAACTCCCATCGTGCTAAATGGAAAGTCATAAGCCCAAGTGGTAATGAGGCCATGGTTCCATCTGTATGCTTTACAGTTCCTCCACCAAACAAAGAAGCAATAGATACAGCCAACAGGTAGGGATGAAGTAAAAATGCCTATTTTCTCTTAAAATCCACTTACATGAAGCTTGGGTTAAAAGAATATCTCACAGTTTTTGTTGGTTGTTTTTTTTCTTTTTCTGTTTTCCTATGTTACCCTGATCTGAAGTTGGAATTTTTTTGTTTCAGGATTGAACAGCAATTTCAGAATGTTCTGGCCCTTTGGCATGAGTCACATGTAAACATGAAGAGTGTGGTGTCCTGGCATTACCTGACAAATGAAATTGAAGCTGTTCGAGCTGGCAATGTTGCCTCGGTAGGTGTTATGTCTAGGAAGGGCTCTTAAGCATTCACTGGGAAGTAATAGGATGCACTTCTCAGAAAGGTATCATCAGTGATTTGCAGCAATCCTCATCTTCCTGGGAGTAGCTGGCAGCAGTGGCCATGCTGGGTACTGGTGTGGAATGATCTGAATTGATCTGAGCAGTCTTTATACAGCTACATTTTGGGAAGGAGCAGAGCGATTGTGTCAGGAAAACTGCTTGCAGCCAAGTCTCCTGTTGTCAGCAGACACCTACTGAAAGCACTGAACAGTGACTAAATTCTGAATTTTGTTCTGCAATAGACTGTCTTTCTGTATTTATGTTGAAAATATCTGGGGAGATTAACTTCATATGGCTAAGGTTTATCTTCCTGAAAATCCCCATTATTTCCTCGTAACAACCGCAACTGCTGCATCATCTTACTAACAGTGGAACAACTGTGAAGCAACATTTAGTCTTTCAAGGTGAAGGCAGCTGAAAACTCATTCCTCATAATGCATTTTTTCTTTTTCATGCATATCTGTGACTTGAAATTTTTAATAGCTAGTTAGGCCCAATTTGTCAGAAATGGAATAGTGATATAGATCAAATTATTATTCTTTCTGACTAAAACTGTGTGAGGTCACAAACTGTTACAAATAATACTTGCAATACCCAAAATGACACTTTCCCACCTAATTTATCACTGTTACTGTTGGAAAGAGGAATCTGAGATAATTCTTGAAGTGTCCCTGCTTGTCCTTGCTGTTGTTTGTTGCTGCATGGCATTAGATGGGAGAAATGAAGCCTGATGTAGGGTTGGCTTAACACAGCCCATTCCTGATGTGCAAGATTGAAAAGGATTTTATGTTGAGTGTAAATTATCAGCTGTCAAGTGGACTACAGCTAAGGAACAGTAAGCTTTCAGAATCTCAATTCTTTGACTTTACCATCTTAGTAATTGATCAGTATTGCTTTTTGAGAAAAGCATTACAGGAACTGTGTGAGTGATGCACCATTGCTGACTGTGCTTTGGGTCTGTAATCTGTTACAGATAAAGACAATGCTGCCAGGTGAACATCAGCAGGTTCTGAGCAATTTACAGTCCCGCTTTGATGATTTTGTGGAAGACAGCCAAGAGTCCAAAATCTTTACAAGCTCCGATACAGCACAGCTGGAAAGGGAAGTTAATGTTTGCAAGCAATACTACCAAGAGCTTCTCAAGTCTGCAGAAAGAGGTAAAACTTAGCTTAGAACAGTAGAAAGATGCCCTTATGAGAGAGATTTTGTTCTTGATCTTGAGATCTCTTTTATCATGTTGATATTGTTACTGCCCGTGTTCTTTTGAACAGAGTCATTTTAACAATGTGTGCAATTGCGTTGTATAGAAGCTCTTAATTTTTTTTTAGATTTTTTATATATTAAGCTAGGTAAAAATATTGATGTGTTACATAACACACAGAATGCTGCAAGAATTTTTGCACCTAAGAATTTATTATATGCATTACAGCTCACTGCTTAGTCCTGTGTTCCTTTTTTTTGAATGCTGGAAAAACAACTTGATTGCTTTGTTGAGTTCATAACAGAATTAGAACATTTTTCACCCTGTTAAGGCAAGGAAAATGTCCTAGCTATTTTCCTAGCTTCACAGGATGCCTGTAGTTATTGCTCTCTTAACTGTAATTTTAATACAGTGAGAACCGAAAGCTTAAAATATCTCTTCTGATTTACTGTTGAGTAGTTGATGACTTAAAGAAATACAGTAGTGCAGAGCTGATTATTTCATTAGCATAGTTCACTTCAGGAAAGACATGGTGCCCTGTGCACCTGAAAGAGAGGATTTAATGTGCCTGATACCACTGAGTTTAGCAATGTCTCCATAGAGGTAATGCCTTTGCCTGTGCCGCATGATGATAGACAGTAATTTTTCATGTGTGAGGAGATGATTCAATAAAAAAAAAAAATTGAAGAGTCCTAAAATTTGCTTTATAAACCAAAATTTCAGTGGAAACTGATGGCATTTTGGCCAGTCACGAAAAGACATGTAGAACAATGACTTTATAACGTGTGAAAAGTTATGGTGAAAACGATGTGATGACTTTGCTGGCTAACGTGTGCCTTAATTCTTTCCACAGAGGAGCAGGAGGAATCTATTTATAATCTGTACATCTCTGAAGTCAGAAATATCAGACTACGACTGGAGAGTTGTGAGGAGCGGTTAATACGGCAGATCCGGACGCCAATGGAAAGGGATGATGTACATGAAAATGTGCTTAGGATTTCAGAGCAAGAGGTGAGCCTTTCAGAAAGTCCGTTTTACCTAGGAAAAGTTTTATTTACAAAACAAATATATCCAGAATTTTAAGTGTAAGCCAGGAAGGTTTGCAGTGTACCTTGAAAAGAGGAGTCAAATATTTAGCGTGTGTTTGTGAGAAAAAAGATGCTGCTCAATGTCAACTCTGTTATTTTCCCTATTACACGTTTCTCTTTAATTTTTTTCAACGTCGTCCACATCAAAGAAGCAAAGGAGGGCACACCTGTATTCATAGTGAGATGTAGAATATATATCAGGTTGATGTAGAATGAAAGCACTATCAGTCACCTTTCATTTTACAGAAACTGAAGAAAGAACTGGATCGACTAAAGGATGACTTGGGAGTCATCACAAATAAATGTGAAGAATTTTTCAGTCAAGCTGCTGGTTCACCTTCAGTCCCTACTCTACGCTCTGAGCTCAATGTTGTTATTCAAAACATGAACCAAGTTTACTCCATGTCTTCCATTTTCATAGATAAGTATGTACTAGGCTGTCTTCCATCACGCATGTTTTAGTTTACAGTTTTTTCTTAAATTAAAACTATTAGTATGAATAATACTGATCAAGGAAAAGGGAGTTAACATTTTAACGTTGTATAAAGGGGGTGCCCTGTGACATGAAAAGGCTGAAAAACACAAGTGTGTTGAGTGTTGGTATTGATGGTTTGGTTAACAGGAGATCACTGTTTTTCAGATTAAAAACTATAAATTTGGTGCTGACGAACACCCAAACAGCAGAATCATTAGTAAAACACTATGAAACTAAGTTGTGTGAAGAAGAGGCAGTAACGGCTGACAAAAACAATATTGAAAATCTGATGGGTACATTAAAGGTAAGAGCTGGCTGATGCCTTTTCATGGGCAAATCAAAAAAATAAGACAAAAACTATCTATCTTGTAACACCTGATTTGGTTATGCTACACTCTTTAGTGTATCAAACATTGGCTTGTGTATTTAGTTTTAGGAGGTGTTGGGATTGACATTTCAGAAAAAAGTGGCAGCTTTGGAGCATTAGGATTTGGATAGTTTGAAAGCATGTTCCTGCTATTGCAAAATGCATTGAAGTGTCTGAACTTCCAAAACTGGTACTTGTTAATGCTGCAGTAAGATTTTCTTTTCTCTTCAGAAGGTAGCATATACTTAAGGTAACATAAACATATATTTATGTTATGTAAATTTGACCACAATAGCATTCTTGCTACTGCTTTGGTGTACTAATCAGGGTTTCTTAGGAAGTTTGGCAGATATCTTTGAGAAATGGAAAGACTGAAGTTCAGCATTTTTTGTTTGTTGTATGTAACTCATTTTGATATTGCAAATTATGAGTAATGCTTTTTTGCTAGATAGAATGATTGGGATCTGCCGCATAATTTTTTTTGAAAGCTGTAGTTTATAAGGTGTGTTCATTTGATGTCTGTATTTTGATCTATGTGTTGTGGGGTTTGCTGTTACTTGGAATTATTTTGCAGTTTATTGCTTCAGACCCATTCTGGTGCTACTTGAGTATTTGAGCAAGTAGAAGTAAAATATTAATTGAAACATTTTTGATTGATTCATTTATACAGTTTACTCATGTAAAATACTAATTTATAAAATAGTGTCATAATTTAAGAGTTATTTACAACTTTTCATTTATCACCTACTAGCAATGGAGATCTGAAGTAGATGAGAAAAGACAAACATTCCATGCCTTAGAGGATGAACTGCAGAAGGCGAAGATGATCAGTGATCAGATGTTTAAAATGCACAAGGAACGTGATCTCGACTTTGACTGGCATAAAGAAAAAGTTGATCAGTTGGCTGAGAGGTGGCAAAATGTTCATTCTCAAATTGAAAATAGGTTTGTATGACTTTTTATTATAATCTCTTTATGTTTTATAGTGGTTTTTTTAATTATTATTTCTGAGGAAAACCAATCAGAAATGAATGTTAAAACAGGTCTGAATAGTTTTCTGAACTATTTTTGGAATGTGCTGGGATGAAGACCTTTATTGTGCAGTTGACTACGTTGCCTTACTGTTCCACTGGAAATGTCTGTGACTATTAAGCTCTGAAAGATGAACAAGATACAGAAACTTACTACTTACTGATACAGAGTAGAGATAAATTGTCTTTTTTCTTTCAAAAAAACAAACCTGCAAAAATGGTAGGCAGACCTATGGAAATACCATCTGTTTCTCCACATAATTAGTCCTGACAGGCTAAATTGATGAGCTGATTCATCAGTTATGATTGGGTTCATGTTAATTTGCTTTTAATTACTCAAGTTTTAAGTCTGGAAGTTCTTAGCTTCCATTGACTTCTGTGATAATTTTGGTGCAATAGCTTCTTGGTGAAGTGCCTTTTATTTTTTTAAATATCCAGTAGAGATAGTGCTCTAAATTCAGTCCTTTACTGTCAAGTTGATACTGAAAAATGTTGCTCAAGTGCACATGCCTACACAGATGTGCAGATATGGCAGAACACACCTACCCGTATTTCTGATGGAGATGTCCATAATGGCATTTCTGGAAATGCTTTCTTCTTCAGTCTCTACAGTTCTGTTTCTTGTATGTAAAGGAGATGGAAGGAAAAAGTTGAGGAATTCCATACTGTACAGTCTGAATTTATTTCCTTTAAAATGTACTTTAGTTTGCCATTATAGATAGCCTGAACAAGAGCATTGAAGATGCTGTTGATGTAAAAGTTCGCACAACAACCTGTCACATTTTTGTCCTCCCTTTCTAAGGGGTTAATATACATTCAGGTGCAATATTGAAATTATTAACTTGTAATTAACTAATTTAGTTGTGTCTGTTTAACTTTACTGGAAGTTAGAAGGAAGATGGGCAAAAGGTGACTCATTTAAAGCTGGCTGCAGAATGGCTAGCTTAAGTTCCACCTCTGATCTTTCATCAGTGTGTGACATAATTTAAATGATTAAACAGTAGTTTTATCAGGTACTGAAGTGTCCTTATTTCTTCAAGAGGGTGAGTATGAACCACATGCTTTCCTCTCAGGTCTGTATCCTGAACAGAAAATGCTGAAAAATGACTGCTAATACATAGTGGCTTCTGGTGTAAATAGGACAGATTGTGGTAATTGCAGCGTAGAGCTATAAACAAGCTGCTTTCTGCAAATATTATCGCTTCTTCTTCCTAGCAGCTTGACACTGATGATCATTCCACAAAAAGTACGTACAAATATTGGCTGCAGTTATCATGATCCTTTCTCTTTTTCATGGTTATTAGCTTTGAAACCTGCCTGAGTATGAAACCTGAGCAATAGAATTTCCTTCGCTTGCTCTTTTTCAGTCTCCTTTTGGCATCTTAAGAACAACATTAGAGCAATTCAAAATATTCATTCCAAGTCAAACTGTAAAAGGTTTTAATTGCTATGTTTATTCTGCAGTGTTGAGTGGTCATATTTATATGATCTTTTAAGTAGAATCATATCCTGAGTTGGAAGGAACCCGTAAGGATCATCAAGTCTAACTCCTGGCTCTGCACAGAGCAACCACCAAAATCACACCACAATAACAAGTAACAGTGTAAGGATCATGAAAGAAAAACTGTCAGTATTTCTCTCAGTATGGAAATGACTTTAAAGAAATACACAAAACTCTCTTTTCAGGTCAAAACCGTGATTTAAAATTAGATGTACATGTTTGATTACTTTGCACATTAGCATATTTGCAGGCTTTAGTTTTAGTGTAACCCCGTGCTGTTTTGTGGGAGGCGTGGAGAGTATGGTGAACCACTACGTGACTCCAGCACAGCACACTCCTCCTTGATTCATAGGTCACATTGGAAATACTCTCACTTCTTGTAATAGAGCTGATTGCTGCAGCAGAGCCCTCCCTCTTTCTTGGGGTTTCCTGTGCTGGTGGAGTTTCAAGCAGTTGAACACACTAATGGGGGACATATAGAGTTTCTTGTGTAGTAGGATCTCTCTTGGATATCCTTTATGACAAATAGAAAGGCTTCAGCAAGCTGGAAGCCCTGGTGTTTGAGAAGTGAATTTGCTGTTGAATTAGTGTTATTTTAGTATGTTTATACTGTGAACTGTAGCAGAGCTAAGGCATTCAAAGCCTTTAAAGCTGTATTTGCCTTAATGTTGTGTTTTTTGTCTTTAATAATCATCTTCTCCCCTTTGTTTTGTCTTCTAAAATAAAATCAGGTTGCGTGACTTAGAAGGCATTAATAAATCTCTGAAGTATTATAAAGATACTTACAATTCTTTGGACACTTGGATTCAACAAGTGGAGGATACTCAGCGAAAGATGCAAGAAATACGTCCTGAAAATAGCAAAGCATTGGCTAAACAATTGAACCAACATAAGGTATGAAAGGGATGTCATTGTGGGAAAGCACTGCTGTGAGCACTGACCAAAGAATTACAGTATCAGTGATCTCAATCTTGTTTATTAATATGAGGGGCTTATATCCATCAGCCCTTACTGTAAAACCCCAAGTAATCACCAGATTTTATGCTTTTGTGTTTATAATGCAGCCATGAATATATCACTCACTGACTTTTGTCATTTTATAGACCAGATTGTTTGGTCCTCAAGGTGTGCAAGAACATCAAAACCTTAAAACTTCTGGACTTGCCTTATCACATACTTTTGTATTCAGTGCTGCTTTTTTTTATTTATAGGTGCAGAAATATTTTCATGTAAGCAGAGCTAAACTCAACATCTGTCTCCTGCAAGAAGGAAATTCAGTTTAAATAGACAGGATAATAAATTATATGCATGAAAGGTTATATTCCTGATCTTAAGTTCATTCACCAACCATTAAACCTGGCAGGTTTTTTCACTACTTCTGTACTGTAAACCTGATAAAGCTGAGGACATAGGCTTGAGCATAATTACTTGTACACACGTGGGTAGGAGCGTATTAGATGTTAGATGAAGTAGAAATGTTCATTATAATAGTAATAAAAATAACTTTTTAAGTTGAAAAAGTACATTCATATTTTACAGATGCTAGTTTCTGAGATTGAAATGAAACAAAGCAAAATAGATGAATGCCAAAAGTATTCAGAACAATACTCAGCTGCTGTGAAGGTAACAATAACATTACACTTATAATCCTATTTTTTAGTGTCATTATCATGTTTAATGCTAACGATTTTGTGTATTTTCTCTTTTACAGGACTATGAGTTGCAGACCATGACTTACAGAGCTATGGTTGACTCCCAACAAAAATCTCCAGTAAAGCGCCGAAGAATGCAAAGCTCATCAGACTTCATTATTCAAGAGGTAAATGGGTTTCTTATGACAGGAAAATCTGAGTCTTTGCTTAAAACACAAGAATTCGGTTTTGGATTTATTAATGATTAAATATGGTAATGTAAAAAAGATTTTTTTTTTCCTAGATACATGATAGAACAAATAGTCTCTTGTTCGTTATGCTGCATTTTGATAACGAGACAGTATTACGCAGCTGTTTAAAAAAAGTGACCCAAATTAAAAAAAGCTGGTTTAGAACTGTGCCTCATTAAAACTGTTTAGAACTACTTCTGGACTGGATCTTGATCACAGTAAACAAAAAGTTCATCTTGACCACAGTAAAACCTACCAGACCAGGACACTTTGATAGATTCTAAGGCAAATCAGCCTCATTTGGGTGAGAAATAGGTATCTGTCTCCCTGATACCTGTGAGAGAGAGGGATAGTGACAAGCATGGCTTGCCCTTCTTAAAACCTTTTCTTACAGGGGGAAGAATCAAGTGACTGTGAAGTCGAAACAGTGTCTTCTGTTTCTTCTCCTTATGGATCTCCTCATAGATCCTTAGGATATATTTGTTCAAGTGTACCTTGTTGACAGCATTGAACTTTGGAATCATAATTAGAACTTTGGATTCCACAATCATGATTTTGAAATCAAAATCGGGATAGGTTCTAGAGTGGTGTCAGTCACTTCTTTCAAGCTTAATGGGAGTGTTTACCTCTATGACACCCCCCCCCTTTTGTTTCTCTACAGTTCATGGATTTACGGACTCGGTACACTGCCTTAGTGACCTTGATGACCCAATACATTAAGTTTGCAGGTGATTCTTTGAAAAGACTGGAAGAGGAAGAGGTAGGTCATTCTCTGACAGTCAACCAAGCAAAAAGAACATCTAGGCAAACAAAGAGCAATATACCTGCTGGAATAATTCACAAAGTTACCAGCAGATGTGGAAAACTAAAATTCCTTATGTAGTGCACATTATACAGGAATGTAGCAGTATTAACACTGTTATCATTCAGATAAGTAAAATCCTGTACCATCCATACATTTTACCAGTTCTTCCACCTACAAAGATCATATGATTTGTTAAATTCTGATGGAGATGTAGTTTAAATTTAAATACTAATACTTTCAATTTTAATACCCTAGGGCTTGATCTTTTGGGTAAAAGCAGACATTAAGATGAAGGCAAACTCACCCTGTATATCCTGTGTAGGCCTTTTAATATTCCATAGTATGCATTCTGTCCACTTAACAACATACAAGGAAGTTATTTCAACAGGGAGATGAGATGCCCTCTTAGTTAATTTCTGAAGTTAGTTTGAACTGTTCAGTTATTTTTTTCCTTCTGCCTTTCTACTGTATTGATTCCTTGGGGTCAAACAGCATTATATTTATGCTTAGAGTTAGATCTTACTATCAAGAGTAGGTTATTGAAATTAGGCAGACAAATTACTCAAAATACATGCTTGCTGCAGAGCAAACCTTCCAAATAATTGAGAAAAAACAACTTTCTAAATTTTTCACTTTCTTTTGAAAACTGTCTCTCAGAAAGACATTATATAGTCATTCTTTAAGGACTACATTGTTTTAGTGTGAACTGCATAAATTGAATAAAATTGGAGAACACTACCATATGGGTATAAATTTTAATATTACTGTTACAGAAAAAAAAGTTCTTAAATGAATGTTATATAATTCTGGTGCTGATTTTGTCTTTATTGGCTTTACTTGCTATTGAATACCTCTGAACCAACACTAGCAACAGCATGTATCTTTGGGCATCATCAAGTGGTGGAGCAAACTGATGGAAATACATAATATTTGTTGATAAGTAGCCATTATAATTGAGGGTTTAGTATGACTAATAATGCTAATGGCATCAAGGATAAAAAGTCAAAGAACAAGGATCAAGAAATCTGTGAATGTCGATAGACTTCACATTCTTCAAGAACAAATGGAATCTTTCAAAATATTTTGAGTTTCAGTCTGCTCTGAGTCTCCAGGACTGCTTTTTTTGAAATCAAGTACCCCTCATCTTCCTTCCTCCTCTACCCCCTGTCAGCCTTCTAAATCTTTGGTAGCTTCTTTGAAGATAAACTAAGCAGGTTTCCAGTCTCAAAATAATATAATGGGTTTTTTTCTTTTTAATCAGGGTAGCAAATCAGAAAAAAGAATAATCTTTTTCAAAAGAGGAATGAGGTTTTTTTTCTTCTGGGAAGAAAAATTCTTCACAGACCTCTGAAATCTGTGATTGTTCCAAGATTTTCTTTTATGCCAGTCTTTCTTCCTAACTCTCAGTAATGGCATAAAGAAAGCAGATAATAAGGAAAAAATAAGATACTTCCCATCATATCTCAGTTTAATCCATGTGCTGTCATGTTCAGAGTTTACCAGAAGAGAATCAGCTCCAGCAACCTGTGAAATCAGCTGAAGTCTTTCAATGTTTGGGAAGTAATGAAGCTCTTGAATCGAGAGAGGAAAAGAAACCTAATGAAAGCATGATGGATGTGGAATATTTGCAAAAACATAACTCTTCAAGTAAACCTGAATACACAGAAAATAAATTGGAAATAAACAGAAGAAAATTAAATGTAGACAGATGTGATAAAATCAAAACTGATAGAACATTAAAGGAACATCTAAATTTCAGTGATCAAGAAAGTAGCATTAGTGGCAACAGAGACAGTAAGCTACATACAGAGCAGGAGAGTTTAATGGGTTTTGGTAATCAAAGTAAAGAAGAAAAAAATGGCAGAAAAGATTGTTTTGTTTCAACTGAGATCTGTGTGAGTGTGAACAATGATCCTGGTGATATGTTAAATGAGCAGATTGCTAATGGAGAGAGACAGAAAACAGAAGGAATATCAAAGAAGTTGCCTGAAGTGGAAATGATACACAAAACCACAGGGAAAAAAAATTCAAGAAAGGCAGGGAGTGATGTTTCAACAAAGGAAGAATGTGACATGCAATCAGAAACTGATTTTGAGCTAACAACAAAGAAGGCTGAAGTAACTCCAAGAACTGGAAAGCAGGCCCTGGCTACCAGCCCTTATGAACAGCAACATTTTTCACAGAGAACTCATTTTGAATGTCAGTGTAAAGAGCATTGCTCTACAGAAGGCAAAAGCCATAATACTTTAAAATCTGAAGACAGAGAGTTTCAAGTGTGTGGTGAAAAAGGTGATTCTCTTTCAGGTGCAAGGGTTGCAACATCTTTAGAGAAAGTTGCATCCTCTTTTAGAGAGCTGGCAGTGCACAAAGGAAGTGAAAAAACAAAGTTAAATTTGCAATCTATGAGCAATCCAGGTGTTTATTGTCATTTTGAAAGGGATACTGACAAACTGCAGAAAGCGTCTCTGGATAAAGGTGATTTCAGAGCAGATAATGAAATCCTAGAAAAATCCAGTTTAAATTCAAACGAAGCCAAGAATACAGTGCAAGAAACGTTGGCTGTTTCTTCAGGAAATGTTTCAGAGAGTCACTGTGAAGCAAAAGTCTCTGAATCTTATCCATTAAATTTTCATGTGTCACCTGTGCAGAATGATCAACATTTAGGTACAGAATTGTTGGGGAATGCTGGTGATTTAAATACAAATTTAGGTCTCTCAGGATTTTTTTCTGGAGGAGAGCATTTTTTTCCATTATCAGAACATGAACTAGCAAAAAAGCTTTTGAGTCATAATGAGAAAGTAAGCATGAAGAAAATACCACAGGGTAACATTTATGGTTTATATAGCATAAATAGAAGTGGGAAGAAGCAGACTGGAGAAGACAGGCTAGAACGGGGTCAGAAATGTAAAGATTTGTTGCTAGTTTCTGAAGTAGACAGTAGAGATGAGGGTAATAGCACAAAGGTCCCTCAAAAAACCACTGGACTTCAGAAAACATTGGGTGAAAGTGTAGGCATAAAAGCCTCATTTGAAAAAAAAGAAAAGCAAAAAAAAAGAGAAAAAGATAATGAAGAGAAAAGGAGCACAACTATTATTAAGGTACCAGAGTTTTTATGCAATGCAAATGAAAGAGTTAATCTAAGAATGATTCTAAATCAATGCAAATCAACATTTGAATCGCAAAATACATCAAGGTCAAGTGATTTAAGATTGATTGAACATAATTTAAACAATGAATATGCTAATTATGTATCAATTACTGTGCATTTTGAGATGCTTAAATTTTTTAAGTTCTTAGAAATTAATTTTTATGTTTATTTTGTGTTAATATTTGCCATCATTTTCTCCATCCAACTGATGCTCAGCGAGTTGATTAGAAAAATGAAATCTAAGAAGATACAGTTTGTGACTGTATCTGTATTTTTAGGTCTTCTGTTTCAAGCACAATACATTAGATTTTGTGTTTATGTGAGTATAAGAGATCTGATAAATCAATTTAAATGTTTTGTTTCTATTGGGGGCTGTTCAAAATTATAATAGAGGGAAATATGGAGAGGAACTGAAGAAGCTGCCTTTGCATTAGCCTTTTAGGAAATGTCTCAGATATCATATGAAAAATCAAGTATGTCTGGTAAATTTTAAGTAACCCAACAGTTTGCTTGTTTGAAAACATTGCTGTCATTACCCTTCATGCCCTGTTTGTATGATCATAGGAATGAATATAGGTGTGTTTTTACTTCATGTTAGCTCACATTTGGTAACTTAGTACCACAGTAGTGCTAATGAAGACAAGGTATGTATAGTTTCAACCGTATTATTACTGGTGATTACACATCTTGCTTAAAAGACTTGCTCTGGATCTGCCAATACATGGAGACTACTAGTCAACTGGTTTTCATTAGGATTTTCCCAATTACCATGTTTACACTTCTGTGTCTGCACTGCAGAACAGCAGTGCTCTTACTAGTCCCCCGGCTGAGCCAGTGGAGGCATTGGGACTGGGGAGCACACTATGGAGCACAGCTGTACTGGGGTTTGGATACTTCTCTTTCTGGAGCTGCTGCATCTTGGCTCTAACTCTAAGTACTGTTTCTTTTCTTGGAGGGGATTTCCAAAATTTTCTTGTGTCATTTTGCTTGCAAGCTTAAATCCTTCTTCCAGCACCTGCTGAACTGATTGAGAAATGGTAGGCCACTTTCTCCTTGGGAATTCTTGCACACTGTGTTTGGCTCATTGTTTGCTCTATCTATTTGCTTGGAGAGAAGGCCTATGTGAGCTATTTGGTGTTGCTTTCCGCCAAGAGGCATCTGACTGAAGTGAGAGGCTTCAGGACTTCTTCGCTTTGTGGATGTCTTTGTCAAGGGTTTCACATTTGGCTAATGTTAGCTTCTTGAAGCCTTCAAGAGAAGGTGATGGTGGTGGGAACTGCTCGTCCTGCTTTCTGGACATGCCATATATACATGAGTAAGTATTTTCCCTTCTGCTTTTCTAAGAGCCTAATACGTTCCATATGCTGTATTACAAAAAGTGCATTCCAACTTACCTTTTTCTTTTGCAGATTTTAAAGAATAAGGAAGCATCCACACGTCAGGCATATTCAGATTTAATGGCACAGCAAAATAGCACAGTTGCTGAGAATAAAAAACTCATGGGAAAGGTAAAAACACTTGAGGAGACGTTGGAGAATGTGAAGAAACAAAAAATCCAAGTGGAACAGGAGCTCCCTAAAGTGAGAGAAGCTGCAGAAAAAGAGCGGAAGAAGCAGCAAAAGGACATGGAAGAGATCTGTCTTCAGAAGACCAAGGCTGAGCAAGAGGCAAAGCAGTGTCGTATAGACCTAGAAAGCATTGAGAAAGAGAAAGCAGATGCAGAGCAGGAGTTGGAGTGTGTAAGGCAGTTCATTTTTCAGGCAGAGACTCAAAGAAGCATACTGGAAGAAAACCTCCGTGCTTTTCAAAATCAAATAGAAGAAAGCGCCTTTACCAGAAGAAACCTTGAAGAGCTTCTAAGAAGAAAAGATACTAATCTTCATGATTTAGAGAAACAAAAAAAAACCTTGATGCAGGAACTGAAGAAAAAAACAGATGGAGAAGAGAAACTTATGAAGCTCATCAAGCAAATGGAACAAGATCTTGACTTTAAAGGGAACCTGTCAGAAATAAAGCTGCAAGAAGGAGAGAGAACTGAATCCAGAAGGAAGATTGTTGAAGGCACATACTCTGTAACTAGAGAAACTTCCCTGCCAACTTTCACAGCTGGGCAAGGCAGCCAGTGTAGGATTGATTCTGAAATTACGAGTTTCCAGAAGAAACTAGAAGCCAAAAAAGTAGAAGAGCTTAAACAAAAGATAGATGAGCTGAACCTTGCTAACAAAAAAGCTGATAAAACTATTAAAGACCTGAAATATGAACTGAATGAAATTGAGCTTCAAAAGTCATCAACAGAAGAAAAGTCTCGTTTATTAAAAGAAAAACTAGATAAAGTCAACAATGAACTTAAATGCATAAAAATTAAGTTGGAGGAAAAAGACCAAGTGGAGCAGAGATATTTGCAACAGTTCAAAGAACTGGAAAGGCAGCTACAGAGAACCACAGGTAAAGCTGAAGAGATGATGCAAGAAAATATGGATCTTAAGAAAATTAAGATGAACTATCAGGAGGAGCTGAAATCTGTTCAGCAGGAAAAGACACAGCTAAAAAGAGAAGTAGAGGAATTGACCAGAACACAGACAAAAACTGAAATCACTATCAAACATTTAAATTCACAAATAAGTTCCCTTCAAAAAGAGAAGCTGGCAGCTGAACACAGAACACAGTCGTGCAAAGGAGAAGCAAATAATCTTCAAGACCAATATAAGAAAATTAAAGAACAGTTGCTTGAAAAAACGAAAGTAGAGAAAGAAAACCAGCATGAAATTCAGATGCTGAAGAATGAATTAACTAAAAGCAATCAGGTGTCAGAAACATTGAAACAACAGATAGAAGACCTTAATGAATGGAATACTGAAACAAAACTACTGATGAAACAAATTCAATCCGAATCAGAAAAGATGGCTTTGGAAAAACAAAATATTCAGAGGAAAAACGATGCGTTAAAAGCCCTAGCAGATGGTTTCAAAGAACAATTGCGTACAACAAATGAACAATTGCACAAGCAAACAATAATTGAGCAAGAATTCATATGTAAAATCAAAAGCCTAGAAGTTGATCTTGCAAAAACGAAAGACTTAGCTAGTGAGTATAAACAAAAATGTGATAAACAAAATGCTTCCACCCTTAGCATTGACCGGGAGGTTAAAAATTTAAATGCTCAGATGAATGCTCTAACTATGGAAAAGAAAATGAGTGAGCAGAAGATAGCACTACAACAAGCTCATATACAAGAACTAAGTAGCAAATTTAAAAAATTGCAGGATGAGCTCCATCAGAAAACTCTGGATGAACAGATGGCACGCAAGAAGATGATTCTGTTTCAGGAAGAATCCATTAAGTTTAAACACTCTGCAGAGGAATTTAGGAAAAAAGTGGAAAAATTACTGGAATCCCATAACGTCACAGAAAAGGACATTTCTGGTATAAAACTGGAATGTGTTGCTCTTCAGCAAGAAAAGCATATGGCTGAGGAAAACATCATGCTGTACAAGAGGCAAATAGAAGATCTGCAAGAAAAGCTTAAAAAATGTCACGAACAACTACAGCAAGGGAAGCAGGCTGAAATGGACTATCACCAGAAGTGCAGGAAACTCGAGGAAGAATTGGAAGTGCAGAAGCGCATGGTTGAGAGCTTGAAACAGAAGATGGATCTGCAGGTCAGGGAGAGTGAACACAGATTTCTTTCATTTCAGAATGAAGTTCAGCAAAATAATAAGCTCCAAGATTCTGGATTTAAATTGAGCTGTGACAGAAGAGGGAATGATTTCAATTACCTGAGTGAGACTGCAGCTAAAGAATTTGAACAGCTTCCTCCACATACAAAACCAAACTCACCTTTGTTAAGGCAGAAACAGGAGAGGTCAGGTTTTAAATCTGATCAAATAGCAGAAAATACATTGTACGTGAGTGCTCATGATACAATACCGAGAGACGTGCAGTTTCAGATGTCAAGCATAAACCAATCATTAGAAGATTCTTGTTCCCAGTCTTTTACAGAGTTTGTTTCACAGATGAGTACGCAATTCCAGATAACTTTTGATAAAGCAAGCCAAATCTCTGGAGCATCTGAAAGGGATACATTGAGAAACAGGAACCTACACAGTTCCAGACAAACCATTAGACATGCAGAAGACACAAAACATGAATTAGGAGTGGTAAAACAGCATCCCTTGGAGGTACAGACTACATTTTGTGAGGATTTGCCTTCCTAATGCTGCTTTTTACTAGTCATTTTGGTTGGTTGGTTGGTTGTAGTTATGCTTTATTACTATTCTGTTTAATATTTCCTGTGTTCCTACCTTGGTGAAGGAAACGCCTTTTGTCTTACATAACACAAAAAGCTTACTGTTATGTTAGACCTTACTACCAGGTTTGTTAATGTCTAAGAAAGACTACTTTAAAAGTTTGTATTGGAAATAGGAATTCACATACACTGCTGTATCATTATTGGTCAAAATAAGGTTTGATTAACAGCAGTAAGCTCATATAGTAACAATAGTTACTGATGTTTAGTCTAGTCATATTCCTGTTATTGAATAAGTATTTGAAATGGCAAATGCACTTCAAAACGCAAGTTCTCTATATATCTCTGCTCGCCAATTCTAGTAGCAGTTCTCCTTTCTGGCTTGCATTCAAGTTCTCCCTTTGGTTTCTCTGGTGGTGGATTTAGGAGTGAATTATGTACAGCATAGTCTGCAGTTGTATTTCTCACTGTGTCAAAAACTTCCTGTTTACAGATAGTGAAGAACAAGCACTATGACATGCATGTTGAAGTCACAACATTAAACCAAGAAAATGACAAGACTTTTGGTAATGAAGAGAGAATGTTTCAGGGATACGAAACTTCCGAAGGGTTTAGGAAAGAAGACTTTGCAAAGATGAGCTCTTTCTTAGGAGAAGAGGTTTTGAGAACTGTTGATGGTGCTACTCAGCTGGAATATTTTACAGAGGAATATGATACTATTAAATTTCAAGGTCTCCGACATGATGTAACTGCCAGACAGTTGACTGAAGTTAAACTTTTAGACAGGCTCACTGTTGAGCAGCTCATTTCAGGGCAGAAAACTATTGGTGAGGTTCAGAAAAGTCTTGAAAAATTTTTAACTAAGCCTACAGCTATAGCTGGGCTGTACCTTGAATCCAGCAAAGAGATAGTCTCTTTTGCTTTAGCAGCAAAGAGAAAAATCATAGGAAAAGCACTGGCATTAGCATTTTTAGAGGCCCAAGCAGCTACTGGTTTTATTATTGATCCCACAACAGGTCAGAAATTCTCTGTTGATGATTCAGTTGTTAGAGGGCTTGCAGACAGTGAATTCAAGAGGAGACTGCTTGAGGCAGAGAAAGCTGTTTTGGGTTATTGCTGTTCTGGGAAGGTGCTGTCTGTATTTCAGGCTGTGGAAGCTCAACTTTTAGAAAGACAAAAAGGTAAAAATATCCTTGAGGCTCAAATTGCAAGTGGGGGGGTTATTGATCCTGTGAGAAGTGTTCGTGTACCTCCAGAAGCTGCCGTGCAGCTTGGCTTGCTTAATAACACCATTTTAAAATTTTTGCATGAACCTTCAAGTAATGCAAAATGTTTCCACAATCCAAATAACAGGAAAGCTATGTACTACTGTGATTTGCTGAAAATGTGTTTGTTCGGTGTAAGCAGTAAATGCTTTCTGCTTCCAGTTGGTGAAAGGAAAATAAGCAGCCCATCAGCAGAGAAAAGTCATAAAACTTCTGTAGTAAATGTTGACACAGGAACTGAAATGACTTCATATGAAGCTTATCAAAAAAATTATATTGATAAAGCTACATATCTTGAGCTTTCGAAACAGGAATTTGATTGGAAGGAGTCTACGTGTTTTGACTCTGATGGCAATTCTTTTCTTTTGCTTACAGATCTTAAAACGGGTGTACAGTTTAACATTGAGGAGACCTTAAATCAGGGTAGAATTGACAGAGCATTAGTCAACAAATATAAGGAGGGCTTAATCACAGTTAATGAGTTTGGTGATATTTTAGTTAGCAGTTCACAGGCAAATAAGGATTTGAACAGTCCTATTGCAGGGTTCTGGCTTTCTGAAACCAATGAAAGAATTCCAGTCTTGAAAGCCTCACGCAAAAATTTGGTAGATAGAGTTACTGCCCTCCGATGTCTTGAAGCTCAGGTTAGTACAGGAGGTATAATTGATCCATTTACAGGGAAAAAGTACAGTGTTTCAGAAGCTTTGCAAAGGGAGTTAATTGATGATGGTTGTGCCAAGCAAATCCAGCAGTGTGAGCTGATCTTTACTGGGATCATTCATCCTGTAAGGAATATTATTATGTCAGCTGTTGAAGCTGTGCATTTGAGTGCCATAGACAAAGAAATGGGCATGCGCTGCCTGGAGTATCAATACTTGACTGGTGGCTTGATAGATCCAAAATCTCATTCCAGATTAACAATGGAAGATGCAATTAAGAATGGTATTATTGATGCTATCACAGCCACGAAGATGAAGGATGAAAAATTGCACAATAAAGTTTTAACATGCCCCAAAACTAAGAAGAAGATAACCTACAAAGAAGCTTTAGATAGGGCTGTTTTTGATTGCCACACTGGGCTGCGGTTATTAGAAGCAGCTCAGCCCATGAAAACAGGAATTTCCAGTCTTTACTATAATTCATAGTGGACGAAGGATATTAGTACTCTTTTTGGGCTCTGCTTTAAAACCTGTTAAAGTTAAGAAGAAGATCTGTGATGGCCTTTACGGAAAATCATAAATGGTGTTTTCTGGCATTAATTAGTTGCTGTAAAACTAATTATTATGAACAACTAATTAGCATAAACCACTGAAACTGGAATTAGATATTACTTATTGCAAAACTGAAATTTATAGATAGGCAGATTTAGAATTTCAAGATGCAATCTCTGTGTTCAGTCTTTACCAGCAGGCCTTGTCTGTCATTACCTTGCATGTAGGTAGTGTAAATGAGAAATTGTACTGGGGTTGGTGAAGTTAACATTAGTGCAAAGTGGGTAGATTTAGGTGAGACGAGAATCATATTCTTAGGTTAAAGATTGAAAGGGATTGCCCATTTTGTGTGTGAACACAGTGTAGTATTTCATGTGACCTGTTACTTAAAATTACAAATCAGTTTGCAGATACCATTTGTTTTACAAGAGTGGCAATAAAATATACAAGGATTAAGTCTGCAACGCAATAGGCACACATGCATCAGTACTTTTTCTCACACTGGTATTTCATTAATTTTAATGGACTGTTTACACCAAAAAGTCGTGTGTCCTGTCCTGAGTTTTTCTCTCATTTCAGGTTTTTTTTTTTTTTATGAATTGTTTTCTGCTCTAATAGGCAAATGAATTACAATTACATATCAAATTTTTAAAAAAATCCGTTGAAATAAAATGTTTTAATTTCTGCTTGTGATACATGAAAGGGCTTAAGCATGTTTTCTCCGTATTGATAAATGTCCACCTAACAGATTGTATTTATATGAGAAGGAGTATGTTTTCCTTTGAAGAAAAAGATTAAATGTCTTAGTATTTTACTTTTATTTTTCTTGTTTCTGTAGGCATAAAAGCAATGTATTCTTCCTAACTGTAATTTGGTAATCCATGTGCATTGTTTGCAAAATGCTGTTACTCTATGCTGGTTGTACATATCCTTACCTGAGGGTAATGCAAAGGCAGCAATTCAAAGATAGTTTATATGCAAATGTTTTTTAGATTTTATCTGCTGAGTAATGGCTGGGAAGCTATGCTTTTTCTTGCTATCAATCATTTTATAATGATTGTATGTGTGTATGAATAAGCACCTTTATCATAATTACAAATCACTTGAGGTATCATTTTGTTAATGTCTATAATTATGTGGCATTTTTGTTCCTACATCAAAGTGTCATAGTAATGCATGTGGTGGTAAATAAAAAGAAATCATTTTATGTTTATGGGGTGATAATAATGCCATTGTGGTAGAATTGTGTTTCTATGGACATTAATGTTACATATTTCAACAATTTACATTTACGTTTTTTAACAATTCATGGCACTCATCAGAAATCAGTGGAAGAGGAAAAGAAGGAACATGTTGAGAAAGCTGGAGATTTACTGAAATGGGTGTCAAACCTCAGCAAGACACTCAGCAAAGAAGAAGGAGAAAAGGCTGAAAAGACAGATTTACCTAAGCAGCAGGTACACAGATGTCTTTGATAAAGCACCACTTCCTCTTTTTAGGTTTTTGCATGGATTAAAATGCCAAAATAATCCATAAACACTTTTTTTTCCCCCTACAAATCGCCACCCACATTTCCTCAGGGCATAATTTCACATTTGATTGTAAGTAGAAAGTTGGGTAAATAAACATCAATGTTTAGGGACACAAACATATTACTCAAGAATAAGCTCACACTGCTTTTTACAGACCTGGCATGTGACACATTCTGACACTGCAAAATATCAGTTTAGAGAAACTGGACCCTGCACACCATTTCTCAGCCTTTGTAGAGGGAGAGTGCATCCTGTCAGGACGGCATTTTGGGCACCGGGAGGGAGAAAGTTGGTAGGAGGGTCCTGAAGGCCGAATTTCTATTTATTTGCTTTTGAAAAGTTGATCTGAGGAGTCCTCTTAAGGGATAGTCAAAACGGCTGTCCTAGGAAGTACAGCAGCTGTTGACTGAGGCCTCTTTATCACACTAGTTCACAGGCTGTTGGAATGGCCCACCTTGATGCATTTGTATTTAATAGGATATTGTCACTGTGTACAGTTGTAACTCTGACCATAAATTTCCATCAGTGAAGTTTCCTGTCATTTCTAGGACCTCCTCTGCTAGGCTTGCCCCATGAAATAGCTTAGTTACACCTAAAAAGGTTTCAGTAGGTGAAGGTCTACCTGCACACTGAGTAGCAGAGGGACAGAGCAATGTCTTGTCCACACCCCTCAGTAGAGGGCTGGATGTGTAATCATGCAAACATGATTTTGGCCCTCTTGGCAGCCTGTCCCTGTGTTTTTATTTTGGTGATGCCTTCTGGTGCCAGAGTGACTGGAGCTGCATGTGCATAAAGCCAGCCTGCTGTTGGGAAGGTTGGCAGTCGTGATGACCACTGTTCAGCTCGTAGCTTGTTCAGAGAGGACCAGTGCTAGCTCTGAGTTTGTCCCTATATCTACAGGAGGAAATAAGCTTGTATTGATTTGAACATAGTGATTGGTAAATTACTAGTAGTTAGGATCAGGATTTGCAAAAGCATTCAGTGCTGGTCCTCTTCTGCCCTTGTTAATGACAACACTGCAAACCTTTGTCAGTGTTGGGCCAGCACTCAAGTTGTTACGACATCTCAGCTTACGACGGCAATTGTGGGTGTCATCTCCCCTGTCCAGCCTGAGCCTCCAGTGAGTATCCTGTGAGTTGGCTGTCTTGGCTTCCTGTGGGAGATTGGTGTTTGCTGAGGGTCTTTGTTTCCCTTGTGAAATGGCCTGACGAGGTAACTGCACCTTTCAAAGGTGCCTGGGTTTGTGTCTCCACTGACCAGCAATGGCGCCTTGACAAGCCGTGCAGAAACATGTAGAAACCGATGATCTGATAGCTAATGTCAGCTGAAATACATTTCATACAGAGGACTGGGGTGGCTGTGGGGTGTAGTCGGGTACTGGGAAGAGAAGCTGATGCCAATAGTGACAGGGTGCACACAGCAGCCACAGTGGCACTGGTTCCCTGAGTAAGGTGGATCTCATGACCCCACCTGGTGATTCAGCCTGCTCACATCTTGTGTAGTGCATGCAGTGGTTCTCTTGGTTCCTGTGCAAGCAGAACAAGTGGTGAGATTGTGGCTTGCTGGTGGTGATTGCAAAGGGTGGTGATTTGATACAATGTGTACAAGGACAGAATTGGTTGTGTCCAAACCCAGCTGAATGGAGGACCCAAGCACCTTGCTTGACATTTAGCACCTATGTTGAAAATATCTCCAGCTTGCAGAATTCCCTTTTGATAATTTGCCTTTATTTATCCAAAATGGATGCTTTTCTTTGAAGAGACTACAGGGAGTTTCTCAGGAAAGTTAGAAGATTAAAGTCCCACAAGTTCCTCTACCAGAACAGATCCTTTAGCGGGGATGACACAGAACTGATAGTGTAGAGAATGTTAATTAATAATTCATTTTTTCTAAGTGTCTCGTGTTGCATTTGTCTCTGTTATTGAATTTCATGAAGGCGTGTGGTCTTCTGATGTGTTTTTTCAAAATTTTGTTATCTCTCATTTTGGTGAGCAACTTCTTGAACATGGCCATCGTACACAACCTTTATAAAGCTGCTATAAACTGTGCCAATTATAATGAGTGATTTTAAATGATTGGTTAATTTTCCATCAAATAACATTTTAAAATATCCTATTTGTTTTGCCCAGTAGTTTTCTGAAAACAGCTTACTTAATCAAAAGGCATACCACAATGACTTACACATACGTAAATGATACAATTCCAGTAAATAATATTGCTCTAAGGATAGCCAGTATTTTTAAAAAATCAAGCTCTTATATTATTGAGATTAGCCCCAGATACAAATACAGTTTTGTTTGTTTGTTTTTATTTATGTACATAATGAGGTCTTGAACACAGGTTATTTATTTTTCAGATTTCCCTTCATGAAATGTCAACCAAGAAAGAACAAATAGCTGAAGCTCTGCAGACTACTCAGTCATTTTTAGCTAAGCACAGTGACAAGTATGCCATTTTTTATTTTTCAAAGAATGTAAATTAATTGGATCAATACATACTGTTTGCTTAAACAGAAATCATATCCTCGTCTTATAGTTCTAATTGCATTTCATGTACACTTTGGGGTTTTTTTGGTCTTCCCATTTGGTGAAGCTTGATGCAATTTTGTTTATTTCAAGAATTTGACTTGATTTATATACCTCTGGTCAGCTTAAAAATATTAGATATTTAAATTTTCACTAGAAGTCAAAATAATTAACAAATTTGTAGTAAATGAGTACTTGAACTACACGTCACAAGATTGTTTCATCTGTGTCTGAAAACAGATGGTTTAAGATACTAAATTGCTGAGATATCTCATGACTCCTTGCTGGTTATGTTACCTGTCTTGACTGGTAATCAGTAGACAAAGGCCCATGCAAAGGTTACATGCTTCTTTTCCTGAATAACTGCAATCAGATTGTAGCTTTCTTGAACGTCTTTGTAATTAGGCTGTATTTTTTCCAGACTACTTGTACTAATTTCTGCTCCCCATTTTCAAGTAAAGGTAGGCAGATCACTCACAACAAGTTAAAAATTACCCAGAGATCTCCTTCTTCCATTTATTTTTTTCATAACAGAATGACAGATGAAGAGAGACATGAAATGGAAAAGCAAGTTAGATCCCTCCAGGAGAGCTACAGCTTGTTATCCAACGAAGCTTTGAAGCAGCTGCAGGAAGCACATCTGGGTGATGAAAAGATGGAAGAAAAGGTAACAAGATTGAAACTTAGATTTCAGTCTCTCTTGAGATTTACTGCATGGTTTTCAAACCACACATGATCAGCAAAAGAAGCTGCAATTAACAGTGTGTGGAAGGAACTTGATATTTAATTGACTGAAGGGGTTGTGTATTTGCTATGAAATAGTGTATGTGACCTTACCTGTGCACATGAGCATTCTATTCATCAGACGTCTTTTGTGAAGAGTCTTAATAATGTGTGCCTTGCATGAAGAAAGATAAGCAAATCATTCATCTCTTAACTCTTCTCTTAAAAGCCATTCTTTGACTGCTAGATAAGTCTGCATTTCTGCTGCAAAAATGACATAGTAAAATAACATGTTAATCTCTCTCATATATCTCTCAGAAATGTCCTGGAAGAGATCTACTTTCTGTTTTTCTTAAAATTTTTCTGGGTATGAAAATGGGAGGACATAATACAATTAGCTCTGAGACACTATGAATATATTTGTTAATGGATGTTAGTCTTAAATATGGAGTTCTCAAAAATTATCTTGCAAGCCAGTGTTCTCATATACATACAGAGGCAGAGTCTGTGTAATGAGTTCGCATAATGTTGCCAAACTGACTTCGTGCTTTCCATTCAAACTAAATGCAATATTTGGTGCTAGAGTATCTGATTCGATATTGTTGAGTGTATATACAGAAATGCTGTATGCTGTAAACATGAGTAGCATGGTTGTGTTGAATCACATACTGTTTCCAAATATTCTAACCTTTCACAGACATTTATAGCATGAAAATGTGCCTTTCAGGTATATGTTCTATTTGCTCTCTCTGCAATCATTTCTTCTATTGTCTTTCACTAACCCTGTTTATGTATGCAAAGCATAGGTTTTCAATTCACAGATGCATGTTGGTTTTAAATCTTTTATCACATCGTGTGCTGTTGAATGACTGACATAGATCACTTGCACATTTGAGCTGCTAACATTCACAACATTCCTCCAGGCCTGGTAAGTACATGTTTTTATGCTTACCATGCATTCAAAATCAAAAGAAGATTTTAAATATACAGTCCAAAAATATAAAATTTTCTTTTATATTCCCTTTTAGGTGAATAAAGTCATTGCTGGTGTCATTGACCAAACAACTGGAGAAGTCCTTTCAGTCTTTCAGTCTATTTTAAGAGGTTTTCTTGACTATGACACCGGAATTAGATTGCTTGAGAATCAGCTGATTCTTTCTGGAATAATTTCTCCAGAATTAGGAGTGTGTTATGATTTGGAAGAAGCTAAAGCTCGTGCCTTAATTGACAAGCAGATTCTGTTGCAGCTGCAAGAATTAAGTAATGCAAAGAAACTTATGTCAGAATCATCATTAGCAAATATTCCAGTTGTTTCAGCTTTAGAACAAGGTCTAATTTCAGAACCTCTGGCTGTTAAAATTCTTGAGAATCAGCTTTCAAGTGGGCATTTGATTTTGCCATCTACTGGAGAAAAGTTGTCTTTGCAGAATGCTTTCAAGAAAAACCTGATTTCTCCAACATTATATGCAAAACTCCTGGAAAGACAAGACACATGTAAAGATCTCATAGACCCCAACTGTGCTGAGAAAATTTCCCTTGAACAGATGGTTCATAGAAGCATAATACATGAAGCAACAGGGTTAAGACTCCTACCTGTGAAACCACAAGAAAAAGGGAGAGTTGTGTTCAAGTGTGGAAGGAGGGTAACTATTTTGAGGGCAGCCCATGAAGGGCTCATTGACAGGCAAACAATGTTCAGGCTGCTGAGTGCTCAGTTAATGTCTGGAGGAATCATTGACCCTGACTCAGGGAAACGAATGACTGTGGAAGAGGCCATGAGACAAGGGATGATAGATCAGGACACTGCTTGTGGGATTCTCACACACCAGGTTCAGACTGGTGGAATCCTTTGTCAGAATTCAGGACGACGCCTGACTGTTGATGAAGCTGTACAATGCAACTTAATATCATCTACCAGTGCTTTGCTGGTATTAGAAGCACAGAGAGGCTTTGTGGGACTAATTTGGCCTCATACTGGTGAAATATTCCCCGTATCAACTTCTTTGCACCAAGATATGGTTACAAATGAGCTGGCGTTCAAAATACTGAGTGATAGAAAGAAAATAGCTGCACTTTACATTCCGGAAACTTGTGAAATAATCAGTCTTGACAAGGCTGCAGAATCAGGGATAATAGGCAGTAATACTGTATCTGTTTTGACCAATGTGACTTTACCAGATAAAATGCCCAATGTAGAAGAATTAAAGTCTCCTTGTAAAAATGCTGCAAAATGGTTATCGAGTTATGAATTTCTGCCATCTGTATTTCATGACTGTGAGGAGGAACGTGAAGATTCTGGCACTGAAGACCCTGTATGTCATAATCTAGATCAAGCTAAGAAACTATTCATGTCTTACCTGATGGTAAATAGTTATATGGATGCAAACACTGGAGGGAGACTTTTGTTATATGATGGACAACTGCAAGAAGTCATCAATATGTTGCTGGAAAGTGATAGTGCTGGGTGTCAGATGGTGCTGGATAATGCTGATATGTCAGAAACGGAGCTTAGTAACAAATATGTAAGCTCAAAAGGAACTAATCTAAAGTCAGCAGACAGTGTTCAGGGTGATCTTTCGGGTGCTGAGAATTCTTGTAATAACAGGAAAGTAAATCAATTTGATGATTTTAGGAATTATGTATCTTCACAGGAAGATCTCCATATGTGTAGGCCAGATGTTTGCAATACTCTTGGTACTGAGCAATCAGAATATACACAGGAGATTTTGTTAACTATCCCTGCAGAACTCAGAAATGTAGTAAGCAGCACTCAAAATTCCATGAAGAGAAATGAACTCGAAGGTTTTTTGGAGCTTTCTGAGTGGACTGAACTCTATAAGCATAACAATCAGCAGACAAATGCAGGAAACATTGAAGGATACTTTCCAGATGACTCAAATACAAGTCTTATTTCAGAAACAGCAAAAGAAGAGATTCGTGTGGGAGACAGTCTGGATAATGAAAACAGGAATGATAAAACATTACAAAATTCCTTGAGTGTGAATGATTTGTCAGATAACAAAACATGGAGGGAGCTGGAAAGGTGCACAGAATATGGGCCTCACGTATTTCAAGCTGACAGTAGCAGAATGGTACTGGAGAGCAGCAAGAAGGATAATTTTCAGAGAAGTCTTGGTTCATCCATCAGTGCAGATGCTGAATATAGACTTCCAGAAGAATTGGTTAGTCAGTGTGGTGTCACACTAAAGTTTGAAGACAATGGATACGGTGAGCAACCTCTACAGGAATATGGGGGTCCATCCCTAGAGTACTGTTTTTGTATACATGGAAGGCCATCCCTGGAGGATTGTACTGATTTTCGGAATAAACTGTGTCTAGGAGACAGCACAGACGTGCACCATAGGCCTTCATTTGGTGGTGATACTGTCATACACGATGGACCACCTCTGGGAGACAGCAGCAGCACAGCACAAAGGCTTACAGTAGAAGAAAGTGATCTTATATTCCACAAGTTAGTGCCGTGTGACAGTAGTTCTGACTCATCAATAGAGGGGGATGATGGCATCCCACAGCTTGAGAGTAACTGCTTGCAGCATGAGTGTGGTGAGGTCGCCTCTGAAGAGGACAACTCTCAGTTGGATGATGGCGATGATGCCTATGAGACACCTCAGGGTGATGATGATGACAGTGATGTCTATGATACTCCACAAATTGATGATGATGATGATTCCTCTGACACTTCTCAAGGTGATGAGGGGTTTGATACCTTGCAGTTGGGGGATGATGATACACCAGAGCCAAAACTGGCTGGAAGATCAGTTCCATTAGGTTTTCTGGAGGAGAGAGGTGGACGAATAACCCTAAAAGAAGAGACCATCTCTTTTCAAGAACTTACAGCTAATGCTGGAGAGAACGTTCCTGCAAGTGTGAAAGGGCAACCTGAGATCTTAACTATAGCTTCTGCAAATGCCAAAACTATGGAAAAAATTCCTGAGGAAAGGGAAAGAATGGGGAGTTTTGGAGAGAAGGAGCAAGAGTTACCAGTTACTGTTGAGAGTGAAGGAAGTAAGGAAGGAGCAATGAGCTATTTACGGAATATGTGTGAAGCAGATGTACAAGACGGGAATGAGGAAGTTGAAATGAGAGCAGAAGGTGACCCGTGTGAGGAGGAATCTGAAGGTACACAGGAGGGGGAAGATTATGAGGAGGATTATGACAGCTATGATGACTCTGACACTGATTCTGACAGTGAAGAGGAAATGAATATTTTTTATTCACATCATCAATGTATAAGTAAAGGTGACCAGCTGTTAATTTCTGTAGAAGATGTAGAAAGGAGCAATGAAAATAATCAGAACATTGATGACTGCTGCTATTCTTTAGGCCACAAGACAGGATATACTTTGCAATTCCAGTCTGACCATGAAAATGGAAAACTATCTAGAGTAAAATGTAAATCAGTGTCAAATGTTTCTGAAGAAAGATATGTTGGTCTTTCATGTACAAGTAAAGAAGACAGACAGCAGGAAACAAAAGATGAATATGGGATTTGTTTAAAAAGTAAACACATGTCACAAGATACTACTGAGTCTATTCAGTCTGAAAACACCTTTGACACTAAGTGGATGTCCACTAAGAGTGAAGAGAATAATGAAACACAGTTTAGGGTTCCAGGTTCTCAGCTTCTTGATGGTACTGTGAAATCTGACATCAGTGTGACAGCCTACCTACAGCAAGCTACTGATGATGACAAAAGTACTTGGACAAATTTGCTTCTCTCAGAATGCTTTACTGATAGCATGAATAAAGACAATAATACCGTGCCAATGTTAGATTCAAATCATGGACAAAGACAGAGAGAGGCACTATTTGCAGAGGAAAAAGTATTAAATTATCTGGAACAACTAAAGGAAAGTTCATCCCAAATGGACAATAAAATCCTTACAGATATCCCTTATGTGAGTGATAATACTTCGCTTAGTGACCCAGTACATCCAGTCACCAGTTGGAAGCATGGTCAAATAGAAAGAGGTTTTGAAATTCTTACAGAAAATAAAAATAGAGTAAATATTATGGAGGAATGTGATGTCATGGGGCTAAGTAATAGTCCCATTCAGATGGAAAACCTTGGGGCAATATTTGATGCAACAGTAATTAAAGCTGATAGAGAAACTCCTGATGCAAGTAAAGGAAAAGTAAATGTTGATCAAGCTTTTCTTGACATTCAAGGTGCAAGATCAGATGAATTTAAGAGAGATGTTAACATTTCTCCTTCTTTAAAACAACATACAACATGCATAAAAGAAGGTTGCCATTCAGAACTCGATAAGACTGAATTCCCTTTTGAGGACATGGAAAGAGGGGAAAAGGGTATACAGAATGAAAAGGATTTTCTGCTAAATATGGAAGAAATGCATTTAAGTGAATTTAGCACTTTCTCTTTTCCCCCACCTGATACAGTGAAACCAAAGGAGATTAGCATAACTAAAGAAACAGGGAGACTTAACTGTCAAAATACTGACAGTGTTCTTAAAGACATTCCAGAAAGCAAAAGCAGCAATGACTGTGAAATCTCCCCCATAAAACCAGATGCTTTAGGAAGTATTGAGGATGCCAAAGAATTAGGGGATGGAAGTGACATGCTACCTGCTGGGAGACATACCCCTACCACTGATGTTTCTTCTGCAATTCTGAGTAGCATAGGCGATAACTTGAATTATGGTGCCCAGAACGAACATGAGATGCTGAAAAACACAAAGGGAGAAAATGTCATGGTCAGTGAGACTTCCTCCCTTGGAAATGGTTTCAAAAAACAAATGTCCATGGAATCATTGCAAAAAGAAAGGGGGCCCTACAAAGATTTTGAAGTAAAGGAAGGTATTTCACAATCAGCAGATGTGTCTGACACACTAATGGACGACTTACAGAATATATTACAAAGTAAATTGAAAACGGGACATGTTTACTGCAAGCAGGAAGATGAACCCCTAAGTTACTCTGATACCAGAACTTTAATGCAAAATTTGCTTAAAATGGTTAGAAGCACCCAGCTTGCAAGTGAAATGTCTAGTGGGTCAAATCTGAAGCAAATAAACAATGCTGTTAGAACTGCATTGATGGTTAACATGCTGTGTACAGAACCCAAGGACAGTGATGCTCCTTCACTGCTTTGGCCTGATTGCAGAAGTCCTGATCTTCTTCATGATATTCTGAAGCAGGAATCCTGCAAGCAAAAGACAGCTGATCCACATGAAAGGAAGAGTGAAACAGGCATGAAAGCTCCTGTTCCCAAGCTTGCTACCACTGAACTTCTGGAAATTTTTCAAATTTCACCTGGAGATGAAAGTACAAGCAAGTTAGAGGAGCTGATAAATGGTTTGCTTATGAGCTCCCAGGTGGCTGGTACCACCACAAAACATGAGGGTAAAGGCAAAGGAGATGGGCTTTTTTCTCTTTCCTCAACAGAACAGTCAGAACTTGGATCAGAAATTGATGAAGGGAAGACATTGACAGATAACACAACCACTACTTGGAAAAGTGATCAGGAGCATGGGAAGACAGACAGCATGTCCAAAGGCTTTACTGAGCCTGTTTTCAAAACAAAAGAAGCAGTCGTGGGAGATACCCCCACTGGCATGGTAAGTAACAACAGTGATATGTGTTCGGTGTCCTGTGTTAAAGGAATTGCATGGATCTTTCCAAGTGCTGGAGAGAATAATTGAACTGGAAAAATGGTTGAAAACTTAGATTATAAATCTAAAATAAATCATAATAAACCCAAGGACTTTTATTGCTTATTTTCAAGTCAGTTTGGAAAATCTTTTTTTAATTTTTAAAACTTTTTTTCAGTTTGATGGAGTACAGCAATGTTTAAAGTTAACAGAGAAAATGCAAGAACATTTGGCAGTTCTTCAAGCTATGAAAAACCACCTAGATAAACAGCAGCCTATTAGTAACAGCCTGGAAATACTAAAAGCTGAACTGGAACAGCTAGAGGTAAGTAAAGTGTTCTTTATGCTTGTACTTCAGTGATGGGTGGTAGAAGTAGCCCTTAGACTCAAAAAGAGAGATTTAAAATATAGTTAAAGCAATTCGGATTTAAATGTCTTTCTGAGTAACTTAATGCATTTTTTATATATTTTCTTTTTAGTCATTTGAATCAGGACTGGCTACCTTTGCAATAGTCCTAAAAAAGGACATGAACTTGGCAGAAGAATTCTTAAAATCTTGTAACAGGGATATTCCAGAAGAGAAACTTAAAGAGCTAAAGATAAACTATGACTCTTTGCAGGAAGCATTTTTGGTGGTCTGTGATAGATCTTCAAAACGAGCAAAACAAATAGTCAGCGCTGTGGACTTGGAAATGGTATGTTTTTATCAGTGTATGTTTTTACCTTGATTTTCTTCAAGGTAATTGGGCTAAAATAAAGGAATTTTGCTTTTCTTTATTTTATCTTAGTATAAAGATACATGTATCATTCAATTTAATATGGTAGAAAATGTGACTAGACTCCAGGAGCATAAATAAATATACAACTTCCCTTTCTAGTCTAAGCTTGCAGGATTACACCGGCAACTTTTAAACCAACTGCACAGATTTTCAGACTGGATCATAGAAAACAGTAAAATCATGAATGACTTCACAAAGAATACTAATGATATAGAAGAGATGAAGAAAAGTTTACAGCTATTTAAAGTAAGTGCTCTTTATGGCAGGTGTTGATGCTTCTGGCAAATGTTGCTCCTTATTATTAATTATTAGCTAGGTTTTTTTATTCCTTCTCAATAACCCCCATTGCTTAAAGAGATGACTAGAAGTAATTACTTACAAAGACAACTACTTGATAATCCAGTAATAAAATCTTGTTGATTTGCTTTTTCACTTGCAAAAAAAGTTTAATAAAGTTAGGATTACTGAGAAAACTATTGGTTCTACTTACATTTGTTGCAATAAAACTGAGCCTTTTAGAAATCTAATTTATAGTACAAACATTTCAGTGATTAAAATTGGATCTTTATTTATTGGGTTCAGAATCTTTACTGAAGTTTAATTGCCTTCCGTATCAATTATATGTGAGAACACAAGATGGGAAAAGATTAAAAGTCTCTTCATTACACATTCCATAAAATGAGTAATGGAAAACAAAGCAGATCAAATTTTTAGTAAAGTTCATATACTTCCATATGTATGAATAATAAAAATTATTTTAGTTGTTTTAATGTGCTTGAGTAGAGTTCCAGAGACATGGTATGGTCATAGGAGTTCCACAGTATGTAGCTGTTGGCAGAATTTGCCACACTGCTAGAAATGGTGACGTTCTTGCTGTAGAGTTAAGAATAGGAATGATTTCAAGTAAATATTTTAACATTTTTGTATCTTCAGACCTAAAACCTAGAAATGTTACACCTAACCTGCCATAAATCTTTTAGAGTTGAAAGTCAGTCAGTTTTCAGACATCCATGAGAGAGCAAAGAAATACAGATGTACAAGATCAAATTTTGTATTCCTTGGACACAAGTTATCCTGAGGCAAACCATGCGCAAGTTCTAGTGTCATACCTGAATGTGTCAGAATGATTCTGAGTTTTGATTTTCCATGGCTAAACTGTCTACCAAAAGCATTTTGGAATAGGGGCTAAGAAGAGATGGTAGGGATACTTGTGGTTTGTTGGTACTCAATTTTTCTTTGTTGCTAGTAATTCCCTTCACTTCATTTACAGAACAGTGCTGCAGAGCTCAGCTGCAGGAAAATGCAACTGGAGTCCACTGCATTTGATGTTCAGTTCTTCATTTCTGAACATGCTGAAGATCTTTCTCCTAATCAGAGCAAACAGCTGCTGAGGCTCTTAAATACCACCCAGAAATCTTTTCAGGAAGCACAGGAAGCAATAACTTCTCAAGTGGAAAATTTAGAGACTCAGTTACAGGCAATGCGAGAGCTGGGTGATCAGAAGGTTTGCCTTTCTGCGTAAATGTGTGCTGAGTATTTCTGTCTATGGATGAGGAATTTTAATACCACCATATGCAATACTGAGCATATTTCTATCTTTTCCCTTTTTACTACGGATACATTCATAGTTCTACAAAGATGATATTGATCAAGTTTGGTGAATTTTTGTCTTTCCTTGGTAGGAAACCAAGGAAACTCACAGAAATAGCATATTAAATTATGAACAGACACAGGTCTGCTCTTTCTAGCAATGAGAGAAATTGGCTTGAGGTTTCTCACAAGTGTTGTTTCTTCAGCAGCTATATCAGTAGTTGATCTGAGCTATATTGATCACTGAATTTGCTATCACACCATTCCATAACACTTTGGTGTTGCCAAAGTTTTTCTTTTCCTTTAATTTACCAGGTCGTCTGCTTAGGTGGCCTTTTTTCTAGATCTTTATAGTCCAAGAACCAGATTTGTTAAAATCCGTGTACCATGGATTGTTTTGACTGAGATGGGATAGAGGGACAAACATATGAGCAAATCAGCCAAGATACTTGCAGTTCTAGGCGAGGACACTGAGGAAACTGTGAGTCAAGTTGGGCCAGTTACTTCTTCAGCTGGCACGGCTGCACCTGGCAAGTGTAAGCAGCCTTTGTAAAGTCAAAAGAGGCTGATAAGAGCTGCAGCATAACAGCACCTCCTCTTCTCTCAAAGCAGCACTGTTAAGACTCAGGATCACCACCTCAGCCCCTGGTTTATGTCTAATTAAAAAATTAAAAGTGCTTTCTTTTGTATTTTGAAGACTTTGTATTATTTTGCCATTCCAAGAACATTTCTTTCTACTATATTTTGTGAAAGAAGCATAAAATTGAGTATAGGAAAGGCACAGATACGTTTTCTAGGACTTTGTAACAATAATGAGCTTGCATGTTTTGTTCTCTTCTACTGCTTAAAAAGTCCACAGTTTCTATTCAGGTAACGTATTATGCATACCAAAAAGAGCTAACTCACATTCACAACTAACCTCTGTTTCGATGTCCTTTTTTTCAGAATTAATAGTGTTTATCACAGGTTTCAAGCGGTTAAGAGACTGGATTTTCCCTCCTGTTGTTTGGAGATTTCATCCTTCACATATGTGCATGGCCAGACTTCTATTGGGCAATTCCATCAAACATGGTCTCTTTTACTTACAACATATTTGAGGTTTATCTGTAACTTCTGTATGTTCATCTTGCTCTTTGTACCACTGCTATCATGTTTACAGCATACTTTTAAAATTATTGCTTTGCAATATTGATGTTGAAAGATTTCTAATATCTATTAAGAGTGTTGGTTCCTGAAGTGAGGACTTTTTGTCTTATTGTTCAATTGTACTTGGCTCTAATATAGGATGTGGCTGAACGGCAGCAGGAATGCAAAGAGAAACTGCAGGAAATCTGTGATTTGCTTACACAGACTGAAAATCGACTCATCGGACAGCGAGAGTCTCTTGTTATTGGAGACAGCAAGGCTGAGCTGGAACAATACCAGACCAAACAGGAGGTATGCACAATTCTAGTCAGAGAAGTTAAAGAAGACTCAGTGCAGAGGAGAGTGACTAGACTCTTTTGTTGAGTAACAAGGCTTGTCATGTGAGAGGAGAGTAAAATAGATTTATTTGACCTACCAAAAGTAAAGGCATAGTGGCATGCATTTAAACTGCTGCCTGTGAATACACTCCAGTGTGTGCCAGTGGGAGAAGAGAAACCTCCAAACGAGGAGACATTAGAATAGGGAGTATGTGCTACACATTTCAAGAACCACTCCTGAAGCAGACATAAATTTTATTAATATATTAGCTTAAGATTGTTCCTGTTGAATGTGATAAAATCGTGCATGTTTATTATGCTAAAATAATTTAGCCAGCTTTTTAACTGGTATCAGGAAGTGTTTATTCCTGTTCACAGTACTTTGACAAATTTTGCTGCAAGGTTTTCTCTTGCCTGAGGCTTTCCATTGTCTCACTCTTGTTTTGTTTTGAATTCTGTTTCTTGAATTAGTGTTTCTTGCAATCCCTGGTGTCCTCATGTAGCAACCCCCTTTCTGTTTATTTACTTTCCTTGCTCTTAGCAGTATCCAGTCATCTATAAACTTTTACTGTGTCCTGACTGATACTGAGTTTCTGATAGTTAAAGGACTGAGGGACTTGGTACTCTTCTTCTTCCTCTTTCTCCTAGTACTAGTTTACATTACTGTAGAGCTCCAAGTCAGGTTTAGTAATCCATAAAAGGAAAAATTTTATTATTCGTCTTGCCTTGCTTTATTTATCTTTGAAGTAATACATCTAGTTCATCAAAGCTATGCTTGTAGTCAGTCAGCCATACAGACACCCCTGGGGCAGCTTTTAATATCTCTTACCTGTCTTAAGGATTTATGGCCTAAATGGGGTATTCATGGGGAGTGAAGAACTGATACAGCATATGCCTCATTTTTTTTTTTCCATCAGCTGTTTGTGACTGCCTAGCAGACTAGCTGTTATTTTCTGGCTGATTTCTTGGAATTGCCATTGAAAAAGTGTGTCTTAGGAGAGAATGGGGGTTGAAAATGATCTTGTATAGATCAAGTCAGAGCTTTCATCCTAAGTATGCTGTTTGAAAGGGAGCACAGAGGGGTCAGATACAGAGTCCTTTTCTTGATACAGGGTCCCCAGGAAAATCTTTCTAATGTACTTGTTGAAGTGTTAAAATGAGCTGCAGTTTTAGCTACTATAATCTATAATTGATGCAAAATCTTTAGAATGAGAATCCAATGTTCTGTCTTGCAGCTCCAAGATTGTTACACTGCATAAAAAGGTGAAAAATGTCAGTGTTTCGGTAACTGGGTGAATGTACTCAACAGTATAATCACTGAATTAAAGCTCCTCTCAGATAATTAGGAGGCAGACTAGGAAAACTGCTTTGGGTGAATTAAAACTAAATATCAGTCCTTTATGAAATTCAAAGGATGTAAACATTCTTGAGAGACTGAAATATTATGATTAATTACAACTGAAGAAAAAAAATATTTGTATGCCATTTCTGGCCTGAACAAACCCAAGAAATATGGGAAAACTTTCACCTTTTTTGTGGGAAAGATGATTACAATTTTCTAACTTCTATTCAGTTGCCTATTTTTCAGCAGCTTTCTGTTACAGTAGAAATGGAGCAGAATTTGTCAGGAGATTCACTTTACTAACTGCAGTATAGTAGATTTACTTAACTCTTGATTTCTAAAAAATAACATATATGTTCTTCTGCATACGTGGAAATGCAATATTTGAACTGTTAAACAAAGAGAAAAAAGTGGCCTCAGTCTGAATAGGACTGTAGGCAAACATTTGCAATTAAAAAAAAAAAAAAAAGAAAGCTTGAGCTGCAACAACACTGTCAGATGTTGATGTCTTTGATTTTAATAATTGTCTGCCATGTAGTAATGTACCATGTGCAGCTGGAAAGGACCAGTGTGGTGCTTACCCCTAGAAGAGAGATAGTTCCAATAAAGTTAATTGGACAGATCTCATGAATAATTTACTTGTTCCTATTTGCTTTCTGTTTTCTCAAAAGGAGATACAAAAAGACATGAAAACAAGTGCCCAGACACTGGCAGAGATTGTGAAAAATACAGAAACCTTCTTGAAAGAGAATGGAGAAAAGTTGTCACAAGAAGACAAGGCTATTCTGGAACAGAAACTGAATGAAGCCAAGACAAAGTGTTTGCTCCTTAGCCAGAAGGCAGAAGAGTCCAAAAAAGAACTGGATAAAGCTATGACAACAGCAATTAAGCAGGAAACAGAAAAGGTTTTTAGGCAACAATTTCATACCTTTATTCAAACCTTTTTCATGTCTTATGGTATTAGTCATGCAACTTACTGTTGTGTGGTGGGTTGACTTTGGCTGGGTGCCAAAAAACCATTCCACAACTTCCTTCCCCAGCTGGACAGGAGAGAGAAAGTTTAATGAAAGCTTGTGAGTTGAGATAAGGGCGGGCAGACATCACTCACAGTTGCTGTCACGGACAAGACAGGCTTGACTTGAGGAAATTAATTTATTACTTATATTATCCTATTATTAATGGGATAATGAGAAATAAAAACTAAATCTTAAAGATACGTTCCCTCCACCCCTCCCTTGTTCTGAAGTCAGCTCTGAAGTTCTCTCCCTCATTCCCACCACTGGTGCAGAATGATGGGGAATGTGGGTTGCGGTCAGTTCACACATTGTCTCTGCTGCTCCTTCCTCTTCAAGGGGAGGACTGCTCACACTCTTCCTGTGCTCCAGTGTGGGGTCCCTCACACAGGAGACAGTCCTCCATGAACTTCTCCAATGTTAGTCCTTCCCATGGGCTCCAGCGTGATCCCTTCCACAGGGTGCAGTCCTTCAGGCACACTGTTCCAGTATGTGGAGTGACCCCATGGTCACAAGTTGTGCCATGAGCCTGCTTGAGTGTGGGCTTCCCACAGGGTCACAGCCTCCTTTGGTCATCCACCTGCTCTGGAGTAGGGTCCTCCCAGGGCTGCAGGTGGATCTCTGCACCCCCGTGGTCCTCCACGAGCTGCAGGGGCACAGCTGCCTCACCATGGGCT
The DNA here is from genome assembly GCA_013397775.1 of Eulacestoma nigropectus. Lineage (NCBI taxonomy): Eukaryota > Metazoa > Chordata > Aves > Passeriformes > Eulacestoma > Eulacestoma nigropectus. The sequence continues at coordinate 316,279 of VZTE01001450.1, forward strand.
GCACCAGGGGCTGCAGGGGAATCTCAGCTCTGGCACCTGGAGCACCTCCTGCCCCTCCTTCTGCAATGACCTTGGTGTCTGCAGAGCTGTTCCTCTCACATGTTCTCCCCTCTCTCTTCAGGCTGCTGTTTTTCATGTGTTTATTTTACCCTTTTACTATATGGTCCCAGAGTTGCTGATGGGCTTGGCCTTAGCAAGTGGTGGGTTCATGTTGGAGCCAGTTGGCATTGGCTCTGTCAGATGTGAAGGAAGCTTCTGGCAGCTTCTCAGAGAAGCCACCCCTGCAGCCCCTCCCAATTCCAAAACCTGTCCAAACAAACCCAATACATATTGATAAACTGTGGAGAAGTTAATATCATATTTCATTTGAGTAATTAATAAACTGTTGGTTTATTCTCTTATAAAATAAACAGCAATCTCTATATTAATCAAAATTTTTCTTTGATGTTATTGTATTTTAAATGGTTTATTTGTATATTTATTTGATATTTTGTAATACTTAAAGAAGATTTTTGAATCTTCTTTCAATTTTAAATTGAAACTCTGAAATTTCAATGTAGGTTGCAGCCATAGAACAGCTGGAAGAAAGTAAAAATGCAATAGAAAATCTTTTGGATTGGCTATCAAATGTGGATAAAGAAGCAGAGCATGGCCGGAAATTTAAGCAAGTGATAGAACAGAATGGAACACACTTTGAAGAAGGAGATGTGAAAGTTTTGGAAGGAGAGGAGGATGATGTCAATGGTAATCTGCTGGAAATGCAGCAAGACATTGAAACTCAGGTGGATGGACTAGTAAAAAGCACAGATGATAATCTGAACCAGCAGTATCAGAAAGTCAAGGTATTGTTACTGGGTTTATTCAACATGTAGGTGCTAAGTGTATTACTCCTTATTCAATGTAAGTGAACTCAATCTCATCCTTTCTGTCACAGGCTTTGGAACAGGCACTAGGAAGACAGTAATACACAGTGGTAGGAATTTCAGTAGTTAGAATGTATTGCACATTTTTTTGCTGTTATTGTAATTGTTTCGTGCAAAATAAGAAAAAGGACACATTCTACAAGGTAAATGTAGAATCTTTGTGGTGAGTCTATTATTGTTTTTTGTAGTGAGGAATTGATGCAGGCAAATAAACTGCAAAACATAGCAATATAAATTCATACCCTTTATGTGACTTTTTCAAAAATCTTTGTGGTACCCAAATGATTCATCCTCCTTTAATCCTCTGTGAATACTGATTGCAAATTGCTGCAAATAATAGTTTACTGAAATTATAGTTTTCGTTTCCTACAACTTCAACACATGGGCAAAGCAGTATTTGAATGCTTCAGAAAGGTGAGTTACATAAAATTACAGTGCAGCATTTTAGAAATAGATTTTCCTGGTAAGATAATTGGAAGCATTTAAAGTAGTAAGAGCTCAGTTTTATGGTGTTCGCTGACATACAGCTGAGAAACCAAGAATGTTTAGGTGTGAGTTGATGGACACCTTGAAGAAAATTATTATGCTTGTAGCTGATAGTATTTTGGATTTCCTTTTTTGTTAAAAAAACCCAAAAACCTAAACCCCAAAAGGAACTCAAGAAAATAAGATTATTGGGTTTTGCGCACATGGTATTTTTATTTCAACTTTTTTGACAGTTCCTTTCTGCATCTAGTGCCTACAGAATAATTGGCCACAGTACTCATGGAAGAAAAACACACTGTTTATCTTACATAGCTATTTTTCATGGGAGTAGAAGACCTTCAAGAGTGAAGAATTTTTTGAAAGAATGTATTTGAAATATGTTTTTCATTTGGAATACACTACTAGTTCCTGGACTTAATTTTTTTTTTATGGGATTGAAAAATTTACATGCACAGATTGTGATTTATAATGTCAACTGGACCTGTTTTCTGACTAACTATATTTGATAAGAATCATGGCTCTTGATTCTGAAAAATGAAATATAAAAACCCATGTAATAATTTTTGTTCACTGAGTGTAAGAAGAAAGTATCTGTACTATGTTTGATGCTTTCACTCCTTTAGATATGCTTGTCTGTAATGGTAGCTACAATATAAGTAATGGGACATGGAGAGTTTTGATTTGGAAAGTTACCTACCTTTGAATGTTTTATTTGTTAAATCTCATTTTGAGACAGAGAATTAGGAAAATTTTGGTTACACTAAGCACACTACCATAAATACTAAGTAATAAGCCAATTAATTTTATTAGGAAAAAAGTTAAAGAGATTGATAGTGTCTAGTTTTGGTCTACAGTGTTGTCTTTTGGAAGTACAGGAGAAAATGCTTGTGTGATGTATACATCCAGGTACTGCTGAAGTTGCAATGATATTTGAACTTTTCCACATGCTCATGGCCTGTATATCTGGCAAAAATTACCACTGAATGTTTTGTAAAATTTTTTAACTGCACAGAAATATGATGACCAAGAGTCACACTTTCACTTAAATTACTGAGAAAATGTCTGGTTTTAAATAAATAATATGAAAATTAGAAAAGTCTTCTATCATTTTGATTGTTTTATGTGTCCTTTTCTAAGGAACCATGTGAGAAGGTGCTGGTTGTAATTTATTCTTCTTTTATTTGTAGGCTCAGCATGAGAAAATTATTTCACAGCAGCAGGCTATCATAGTAGCAACTCAGTCTGCTCAGGCACTACTTGAGAAACAAGGGCACTACCTCACCCCTGAAGAAAAAGACAAGATGCAAAGGAACATGAAAGAGCTGAAGGCTCAGTATGAGACTGCTTTGGCCGAATCAGAACGAAAAATGAAATTGACCCATTCTCTAAGAGAAGAACTGGAGAAATTCGATGCAGACTATAGTGAATTTGAAACCTGGCTGCAGCAGGCAGAACAAGAACTTGACAATTTGGAGGCAGGGGCTTCTGACTTCAGTGGTATTATGGTCAAACTGAAAAGGCAGAAGAGTTTTTCAGAAGATGTTATATCTCACAAAGGTGATTTACGCTATATTACAATTTCTGGGCAAAGAGTTTTGGATGCTGCGAGGTCATGTAGCAAAAGAGATGGTGTGAAGGTTGACAAAGATGGTATCGATACTTCGGCTACGTATGCTGAAGTGCAGAATAAACTGGATAGAGCTTCAGATCGCTTCAAATCTCTCTATACTAAGGTAAGTTTTATTTATACTGAGTAGGAATGACTATTGTCATTGATTTTGCAATTTGTGTAGAGAGAAGCTAGCTAACGAAACAAACAGTGTGGGAAAGTTGTAAATTCTTTGTTTCTTGCAGTTAGATAACAGAACAAGATGGTTTTCTAGAAGATCTACTTTAGTCAAGTGTCAGACTATTAAAGGTCTGAATGGATAATGCTTTCTACTTTGTGTTATAAGGAAGAAATGAGACCAGAGTTCTTTGTTCTTTCCAGCCTTAAACAGCCTCTGAGACTGTGGTAGCTCAGAATGCCCTGAGTAATGTTTTGGGGTGGAAAGAAATTGTAATTCTTTAAGACGTATAATGTTTCTTTATGTTACTTGCAATATTTCCCACAACTGCTTATTTACTTGGCTCCCTACTAATAAAATGAGTGTAAAAAGAGGGAGACTATGCCAAAAATAACAGGTAAAGTTTTAATTTTAATTTGTATCCTGAAATAGTTTGTCCCAATGTGACCTTTGTTGTCAGCACTAGGCATGAAAGAACTTAGTGATTTGAGGACAGCAATTCTTTTTCACTGCTCTATGAAGTAAACATTTTATCCTTAACAATCTCAGATTAGTGTCTAACTAATGAGTAATTAGCAATGCAAAATCCTCCATGTACCTTAGAGAGGGAAGATAATCTAGCTCTCTGTGCCAGGTTCACATATGGAATCTGTCTGATAGAACTAGACAAACATCACCAACTAGTCTCACATGCCAAATTTCCAGCTGTTTTCAAAAAACCAACAGTGTTGTTCAATACTGATAATATTCCGGAGCTGTAAACTTCTGAGATAATTATCAATTGAACCTTTGAAGGGAGAGTTGCTGTCACTAGCCTTTGAATGTGCTATTTCATAATTTTCTAAGGTCTTAGGTTCAAGCTCCTTAGTAGAGCTTTAGTGTCCACTGGTACAGTGTTGGTCTGCAACAGTGACCATCTTTGTCTGGAAATTTTTATCTCTTTAAGGTTTTCATGCTCAGAAATGTGAATTCTGTAAAGACATGTATTTGATTGCATGATTTAAAAAGCAGTGTAAAACTTGTTTTCTTGGTTTGTCAAGGCAGCTCTTCATTTACAGAAACACATTTTCCTTTTCCCTCTTAACTGGTATGAACAGGGAAGCTAAATTGACAATTGTATTGACATGTTAGATTCCTTCCAGTTGGTTTATTGAATTAGTTTGAGTATAACTGTAAAGATTTCATAACAAAATTTTCAGAGATCTTATTTTTATGCACATAAAAATCCCATGCCAGCAGCTTTATTTGTCAATTTTCCAAATTCTATCCTTTTTATATATACATTTAGCAGAGTTGTAACAGACATGCTTTAAATATTTGACAATAAATTTGCAGAACAAAGTAGACCTTTTGAGTCTTTAAGGACAGAATTCTAAAAAGTGAGATTGTCCAAAATTAGTGAGATCATCTGAGTTGTAAATGAATTTGTAGTAACCTTTTTTGCCTTTTGTAAAAGCTTCTTGCTTTTAATAATTACTTAGATTGCTTTTACTTTTATATGTATGTATTTACATGTGTGTGAAACATGATTTCATTTTATATGTTGAAGGAATCTTAAAGTCAGTTCTTGGTTAACTCGTTATATAAGTAAGAATGTTCTATGTTTGCCCACCAGATGGAGACCAAGTACCATACAGTGTCTGGCAAGTTCAGAATATAAATATTTAACATAACTATTTATAAATATTATGACTTGATACAATCAGATTTTGCTTGTGAAACCATCTCCAGAAAGTCTGAAAGAGTTTCACTGACTTTTTTATGTGACAATTCGCTGTAAACATTTTGGAGCATCCTAACATATAGGACTAATAGGATCTTGTTCAGATGACATTTTTAAGTGAATAAAACAAAGCATGTGTACAATACCCAACCATATCACTTTGGATTCACTATGCAGGTAAGGTAGCTGTGAAAACAGTACTCTGCTGTCTGTATTTTAATGAACATACACATCTCTTCTGATTTAAAAAAAAAAAATTCTAGCTTCCACTGGCTTTCTACATTTCTACTTTCCATTAGCTTTCTACATTTTTGGTGCCAGTGTTCTGATAAAGAATCTTTATACTGGTGAAACAAAAATTATTCTTGAAGCTTTTCCTATTCTAGTACAACAAGTAAGGTTCCAGTTTCCCACCTGCATCAGTTATTTGATCCTAAATCACCCTTTAGGAGCACAAACTGGTAAGACCAGCATAGCCTGTCCAGCTGTCATATCTTAGTTCAGAAATCAGTTAGACAGTAAAATGATGGCAAGAAAAAATGATGCAGTATTACAGGAAGGAATGTATGACTTTGAGGTTGGTATGAAATGCAGTTTAATGCCTGCATATTGTCTTGTTTCTTTTCTACTCTTTTAGTGTAGCATCCTTGGAAATAACCTTAAAGATCTGGTGGATAAATACCAGCATTATGAAGATGCCTCATCTGGACTTTTGTCAGGTCTCCAGGCCTCTGAAATAGCTGTGAACAAACAACTATCAGAGCCAATTGCAGTGGATCCCAAAAATCTCCAAAGACAACTCGAAGAAACCAAGGTGAAAAGCTTTAAAATGCAGCAGTAATTTTGTCCTAAAAGGAACTGCTTTTTTTCTGAAAAACAGGATGATCTAATATAATCCAAGTGGCAGCAGGCCAAATTCTTGCCTGGCATGTGGGCATACAGCTTCTACGGTTCTGAAATTTGGCTGTCCAGAGCAATATCTGAAGAGCACTGGCTGAAAAAAAATGGGGTACCAAGATGCCATTAGCAGTGGTGAAAGCAAGATGTGTTTTCTATCACTTAGCAAATGATAGGGTGAAATCTGGAAAGTTTTTGAACTAAGAAAGGATTTAGTGTTTATGGTTTGCTATCAGAATAAGGCTTGGATAAGGTTCCAGATAGAGAAGTCCATTAGATTGTTGTCTGTGACTCTTGATTTTTTTTCTGTTCACATTTGCGTGTTACTTCATTATGAAAGGGATCATACCAAGTGAACAGTGTGATGTGAGTAGTCTGTTTGCCTGTTTCAGTTTCACCCAGTGCTATATGCCCAGCAGAGAGTGAATTTAACATAATTTGTGCTGCATAGAAAAATGGTATTTCTTATTTTTCCCCACTGAGGATGTAACTCATGACTTTATGTAAATCTGAGTATCGGCAAGACAAGTTAGTGATAGAGTTTGTGAAGGTAAAACTCTGGCTACCTGTATAAAGTGTAAATTTGGAGAAGGCTTTAGAAGTGTAAGATGAGTTATATGAAGTTCCATACTGTCTGTCATCTTTGAACTGACTGTTATATTTTCATAAACACATTCAATCACCTATACTATAAATAAAATGCAAGATTATTTGTTTTTCAGTGAGCAAGACTATTGGTCAGGCACTTCCTCACTGAGTTGTTTGTGCTCAGTAAGTATCAGTGCAGGTCAGACACATTTACTACTGAAAAATGATAGTCAATAACTTTTGGAAAGTACGGCTTTAACCATTTCCCTTACATCAGCCTGAGCAGTAGTTACCTTTACCTGTGGTATCTTTCAAATTGGCTGCTGGAGATGCCCAACACTTTGGTGGGTGCCAGCAAAAGGAATCAAATCACAGCCGTGTTTAAGACAACAAAATTAAAAGTGTAAATTGTGAACTCCTAACAATTGTATGTTTTAGGTACATTTGTGCTTCCAAGCACAAGAAGAGTAGGAATAAAGCCAATTACAATTTGAAGCTTCATTTAAAGTTTTTGTTCCTTATGCCAAAATGAATTATATTCTCTATAATGCAAATGTTCAGGGAAGTAATACAAGAGGAGTGAATACAAGGGTTCTTTTTATGAAATGTCTACATGGATTACTTGCCACACAAAAGAGCACTCAATGACTATGAGTTGAGAAGAAGAGAGAGGGTACAAAATGTCAAAAGATTCAAAGGAAGAGAAAAAACAGGAGGCTGAATAAAGAAGGCCAACTAATGAAAGCAAAACAAAGAGTATTTCAAGGAAGTCAGGTGTTGCAAGTTAAAGCTGTCCCTTGTAGCCAACACATGCAGTTGATAATCCAGCTAGACACAGACCTTGGCAGCATGGTGAGGTCTAATCTTTTTATGGGGATTAACTGTTCTTCAGATTATTCTTCACTGCCTCTGGCATCAGCTTGCTTGCCTTCTGTTAGCATGCAGGGTTTCTGGTACATCTTTTTTTTCTTTCTTTTTTTGTAGTTTCTTTTTTATTCTTTTTCTTTCTGCACAAGTACTAGCCTAAGCCTCTTGAGGTTTCTCTGAGACTCATTGTGTCAAATGGGTCAGCAAGATGCTATGTACTGTGCTCTGGCACACTCTTATGCTCTGGTACCAGTGCTGAACGCACTGACATGACTTCTTTGTGCTGGCAGGCACATAGGATTACCTTTTGATTCATATATTCATTGAGTATCAATGAATATCAAAAAATAAATGAGGCATGAACTTGTATAAAGTTCAAGTGAAGCAAAACAAGCGCTAGCACAGAGGCTTGAAATAATTTAAATATTATTTACCCGAAAGTACTCTTACACAATAGGACACAGCCACTAGGAGTTGATTCAGCCTTATTGCCTTTGTTTGTCTCTGCAGCAAATCATGGCTGGGCTAGTCTCTGAACATGTGTTCCTTGGTTAGATGGACAAACCTAGGCAAAATTCAGCCACACTGCTTCAGGGGTTCCTGACTGTGAAGGCAATAATCTTGTTTCAAGCTATTCCTGTTTACGCTACAATACCAGCCCGATCCTTTGTCGATACCACTGGTGGTGAATGTGTAACTGCTGCTGTTGATTGTACACTTTTCCCTCTGAATTGTTCTTAGATGCTGAGTTGAAAAATTTGTTTATAGTGTAGTCTGTACAAGGGATCTTTAGAAACAATTGAACAAAAGACACATTTGAAGTTCCATGCAAGAAATAAGTTGAGTCAGACAAGTATTCTAAAACATAAGGTAAAAAAGATGGTAAATGAACTAAAACAAGGGCCAGAAGGTTAACAGCAGCCATAACCATCGGTCAGGATTTTTCTTAAGGAGAGGTCGCAAATTGAGTGTGTTTATTCCTAGCACTAAGTTTAGGTTCTGTGATGTATCTCAAGCCTTGCTTATGTAAATATCAACTGTACTGAAAAGCATAACTGATAATAGTGGAATTTTACAGGTTCTTCAGGGACAAGTGTCTAACCACCAAATTGCTGTAGAAAAACTGAAAAAAGCTGCTGAAGTGTTATTGGACACAAGGGGAGAGTTGGCACCAGACAAAGACGAGATTCAGAAAACACTGGGTAAAATATTTGCTTTTTTTAATACCTCTTTTTATCACTTGAGTCTGCGTGCAGGTTCTGGAAGAGAAAAAGTATAGAGCTTCCACATTCTTCAAGTCACTGTCCAAGTCCATGTTTTGTTGAGTCACAAGTCATTACAACACAGTAACTTTACTGTTGGTCTCTCTCCTACATTGATGCATATGCTTTTCACTGTCATTTCATTTTTTTCTTTTTACAGAAATAGGGATTGCCAGGCAGAGGTAGTGATTTGCTGAGGATCATAAATTCTCCAGAGAAACATGACTCCAAGGAACCTGTTTACAAGCAGTTATTTAAAGTTTGCTTAGCTTAGGAATTAGTTCCTTCCAACTTTAAGAAACTGTCTATGAAGGGGTTGACTTTGGCTGATTGCCAGATGCCCACCCACCTTTTCTCTCATTCTCCTTGCTCAAGTGGATGGGGGTAAAAATTAAGATGAAAAAGCCCGTGGGTTGAGATAAATACAGGGAGATCACTTACCGTTTACTGGGCATGGAAAAAATAAACTTGACTTGGCAAAAATTAACTTTCATATATTGCCAAATAAAACAGGTTTGGGAAATGAGAAACGAAGACAAATCACAGCAACACTGTCCTCCACCCCACTCTTTTTTTCCAGGCTTACCATCACTCCTTCCTTCCCAACTACTCCCACTTCCTCCCTGCCAAACAGTGAAATGTGGATGGGAAATGGATGATTGTGGTCAGTCCGTAATTTCTCTGCTGCTGCTTCCTCCTCACGCGTTTCCCCTGGTCCAGTGAAGGACCTCTCCGAAGTCTGAAATCTGTCACGCTAATACTGTTCCGTTGTGGATATAGGCTGCAATTCCTTCAGGAAATACCCACCTCCTCTAGCGTGGGGTCCTCTACGTGCTGCAGTGTGGTTATCTGCTCTTCCATCCTCCACAGGCTTCAGGGGAATCTCTGCTCCAGCATCTCTTCTCCCTGTTTCTCCTCTGACCTTCATGTCTGCAGGGCTGTTTTCATACTTTCTTTTCCCTCATTTCTCAGTCCCATGCAGTGTTTTCCCTTTTCTTAAATACATTTTTAGCAGCACCACCAGTTTGGCTGAGGAGCTCAGCTGTGCCCTGTGATGGGTCAGCTGGAGTTGGCTGGAAACGTCTGTGTCTTCCATGGGGCAGCCCTTGACCTCCTCTCACATGAGCCAAAAAAACTTGTCACTAACAAACCCTTACCACCTACACTTAATACTCTTTCCTATCAGTAGTGAGAAGTAGCAAAGCATGACATTCACCACTGTCTGAAGTTTGAAGGCGCTCTCTGTGTATCACACAACTGTCTCTTCATGGAATCCCATAAGTAACTTGCAGAACAACAAAATAAAACAACTGTAGCTTCACTCTTTGGAATTCGTGATAAAACTCTGTAGGAGGTACATGGAGCTTGTAACTTTCAGAGAGTTATCTCGAAAGTGTTAGATGTCTAATGAAGAGCCATCTGGAAGAACCTCTGAGGTCTCACAATAACATAAGAGACATAATTGTAGAACACCTGTCTCAATACTCTGCTATTTTATTCCTTGGGAACAGCCAACAACTGTCTTAAGCTAGAGCTGCATGGAAACCAGCTTCTAACACTGGGCAACTACAGCTGTATGCTGCTCCCTCATTTCCCTTGTCCGGTGCATTTTTTGGCTCTGTTTGAAGTTTTTGGTCTTTGTGTCCATGTTTTTACTGACTAAAGTTGGCATTTTTTTTCTTCATTCTAACGTAGCAATTTTTGACTCAACTGGTGAGAACTGGTAAAGTGAGCTAAAAGCTTAGTTTGGCTAGAGGAAAAAATTGAAATACATTTTCTCTTTATCAGATGATATCATGGAAAGATATGACAATTTGTCCAAATCCGTGAATGAAAGGAATGAGAAGCTTCAAGTAACTCTGACACGATCCCTAAGCGTGCAGGATGGTTTGGATGAAATGCTGGATTGGATGGAAGGAGTTGAAAAGAGCCTTAAAGAACAAGATCAAGTGCCTTTGAATTCTGCTGCTATTCAGGATATTATTAGTAAAAGCATTGTAAGTAGCACTCTTTGAAAGAAGAAACATTTGTTTGATAATGCAGATTTCAAGAAAGAATTAAAATCTTAGGTTGGCACCTTCAGTGGATTCAAAATACTTACTGAAGAGGACTGTTGTGTGAAGTGAAACCACATAAGGATTTTTGTAGCTGAAATAGATTACACTGATGGTCTAGCTGTACTGATTTATTGCTTTATGTGGTAGATGAATTTCACTTCTTAAAATGTAGTTGCAAGTAATACAAAGTAGTTTGTGTATGTTTCAGATGCTAGAACAAGACATTGCGGGTCGCCAAAGCAGTATAAACACTATGAATGAAAAAGTGAAGAAGTTCATGGAAACAGCAGATCCGTCCACTGCATCCACACTGCAAGCTAAAATGAGTGAGCTTGCAGGTCGGTTTTCTGAAGCAAGTAACAGGCATAGAGAGAAGCTTATGAAAATGGAGGAATTGAAGACTAAAGTGGAGTTATTTGAAGGTCTGTCAGAAAGACTTCAATCATTTCTCGATGAGAAAAACCAGGCACTCAGTGAGACGGAGGCACTAAGAAAGGATGTTAGCGAAGTGTCTCAATACATGCAGGTACTGTAGCATTCAATTTGTATCTGTTGTGCATTCTTAGTCTAACTCATCTAAGTGATTGAATAAGAAACAAGGCATGTTTTTTTCCCAGCTTTGGTTGGTTAGCTATAATCAGGAGTTTAATTTTGAACAAGTGATTGTAAAGTCTAATATGAAGAACGTAATCCTATTTTGCAGGAAGCTAGTGTAGAACTGGCACAACACAAGAAGGATCTGGAAGTTTTGAAGCAGCTCCTTGAAGAACTTTCATTCCATGCTCTTCCTGGAGATAAAGCACTGGTATTAGAAAAAGTAAATGCTTTGTCGAAGAAATTCAAAGAGGTAGAGGAGACGATAAAGGAAAAGTAAGTTGAATAATCAAAGTGTTTCCACTTTGGCTAATAACACAGTGTGAATGTTGTGATTACTGCTATCCTTTTGCATGCAGTCTCAAGATATTGCAGTTAACCAGAGTAAATCAGAGGTTTTTTATAGAAAGAAAAAGATTCTATTTGAAAATGCCTCTGTAGTTTGTCTGGCTCAAGAGCTCTAAAAAGGGCCATAAAGATAAATAATTTTTCAAATTTTGTGGCATTCACATGATTCCTGGCAATTTTAAGAAAACCCTACTTCTCCCCTTCTCTGATAGAACATAAATTGCTGCTTGTGCATATTGCTTTAGAGTACCATTTGGCATCAGGCTGCAAAGGAAAACTGGAGAAATTGTAAGAGATTCCATAGAAGTTACCTTCACAGTAAGACTAGATGTTGCACATTCTGCTTATATCCATAAAATTAGCTTTTTGACATTTTGAATTTAGGTATAGTAATACCAGATTGATAATATTTGTTAGTTTAATTATTAGAAGGAATACTGTCATTCCTTTGTCTTTAATTGTCTAGAGAAGAGGATGTATCATCTTGTCAGAAAGAAATGGATACTTTCGAGCTCCTTGTAGAATCATTAAAGAAATGGATAAAAGAGACGACAGAACGAATTCCAGCAGCACAGCCCTCTCTGAATACAGAGGAGTTAAAGAAACCTTTGGAAGATACATTGGTAAGCCGTTGTAGGAGAAGTGAAATCTGACTGAAGGAAATAAGGCATCTATTACGAGTATTGAAATACAGACATAAGGTGTAAGCCGTCACAGTAATTGGGACTAGGGGGCTTGCAGTCTGCATTTACACTCCCATTTGCTTTGTATGTTTTGCAGCAGATTCCCAAGCAGCAAAGTTGTTCCTTTCTGTACACTAAGTCTCTTAAGTCTGAAGTTAGTTTTGTAATGAACAAATGACTATCTTTCTTAACCAGAATTTAAAAGATGAATGGACATTAAAGGCACCTGAACTGCAGAAAATGAATAGCAGAGGAACTTTGCTGTGTAACCTAATCACTGCTGTGACTTCTCCTGCCAAGCTGAGAGCAGTTGCCAAATCAGGTATGCTTTTATATAATCAGGTAAGCCTAACATTTCACAAATTTTTAAAACCTTTAAGAAAAAAATTAAAATTATTTCACCCTTGAATTAGCATTCTAAATATTATGGCTTGTGAGAAAACATTTAGCCATGTCTCTTCTGACCATTGTTTGCTGTGATTCTCATTTAAGCTGTCTAGCTGCTGTAGTAATTCAGCACACATTCTCATTGTTTTACTCTGCCAAAATAATGTAAAAGTGCACTGATGTAAATGATTGACATGTCCTAGAGCTGTTATGTAATTCCCAGATAGTGAATAAAATGACAGTATCACAGTTGCCTTCACCTCATCCCAGAAAGCTTCTGATAATGAGAAATTGACTTATTCTGATCTGTGTTCCATGCTTCACATGTCCATCAAGTCTTCTGCAAGCAGGAGAAATACAAACCTTGTTTTGCAAACACTGACGTACCTGCGCAGAGATACCTATTTAGTGGCCAGAAGGTTATTCTGTGATGCCAAGCAAACACAGAAAGTTTTGCGGAGTCATGGAGTTTTTGTTAGAAGGGTGATGAGGAGATGGTTTCTATAAGAAGTGAGCCTAGGTAAACCTACTCATCCTAATATGATATCATAATTAGTATTAGTTAGTGTTTTAGTTGAAACAACAGCACAGAAGGGAATCAACTTTGTATCCCAGTGTGATTTTCCTGGGCTGAAATGTGTTTTCTGTCTGGACATTCAGCTAAATTCTATTTTACTGGTAATCATAATTTAAAGATAGTGAGTCTATTTCCATTTTTATTTTTTACTCTAGTTAAATATTAATTTGCTTTACAGAAACCAGTAATTCTGCCAAGTATCATTCCAGACATTGTTCAAGGACTTTGGGCGTTTTAATGGCCATAAGCACATTTTCAGTCAATTCTTGAACTGACTAGGTCTGGAGATAAATTCAAGTGTGTTGGCCTTCATTGGTCATCTGCAAATGACTGGGAGGTTGGGGACTGACAGAGGATACCTATTGGGCGAAAGTAGAACACTTTCTTTCTTGTATCTCTTTGTAATAGCTGCTTCTGGTTTTGTTGGTTTTTTTTTAACTTTACATAAAAATCTTTTGAAGAACATGTTGGAATCTTCTATGATCTATTTGGGCTCATTCGTCTGCCTCTTCTTCTACTCCTATGCATCCAGTTAGAAAAATAGTTAAATAGCTACCACATAAGAGCAGCTATAATCCTCCAGACCTGAACATTTGCCCTCCTTGACAAGAGCTGTACTGTGCATCACTTTATCACAGTTACAAATACCAGAGTCCAGCTAATAGAGCGTGAAGATCTACAAGACTCTGACTGGATCCTGTGACTTCTCTTATCTGGTTTGTTTTCTCTTGCCATCCTCCAGCTGCCACTAATGTGGTCCTCACTGTCCAGCTGGTACCGGGGGGTAGATGCATAGCCTTTTCCAAGGCAACCGTTAATCTTCCTCTGTTAATTGCTCATCTGGGAATACATATGTGCAGGAGAGCGGGAAGTGATTCTCCTTGCAGTTCTCTGCAGGGTGATCATGTGGCCCTGCTCTTTGGTCTGACTCCATTTTACAAAACCCATTAGCTCTGGTTTCAGAGTCTCTGATACTATGTTTAATTAGTAGGGCTGCCTCGGTGAGTGGCTGCCTGAGAGTGACAGTAAGGACTTCAGGCGTAACAGTAAGAGTGCCACGTTGCAATTCCTATCATGGAGCACATGCTTGAGTCTTGCTTATGACAAGATAGGGAGGGATGAATCCAGTTGGTATCAAGAGCTATCTGTGCAGAGTTAAAATGCTGATAAACCATAGAACCATTTTAAGTCAGAAAAGACCCTTCAGATCATGAGGTCCAACACTGCCGAGTCCAGCACTAAACCGTGTCCCCAAGCAGCACATATACATGTTTCTTAAACACCTCCAGGAATGATATCTCAGCCACTTCCCTGGTGGGTAAAGGTGCCCTAAGTAAGCAGTGCCTTTGGTTGTGGTGTCTGCAATGACCACTCTAGGTCTCTTTGCTGTTTTATGTTTAGTGCTCTCCTCAGTCACAGCATTTGCCAGCTCGTTCTCTGCCAGGCTATACCCGTCATGGCTGGGTAAAACTGTGTTCTCAGTAAGGAGCAGTGTCCTTTGGGGGAGAGGAAGGAAGTGATGTTAACAGTGTGAGTGTGAATAGGCCTCATTGCTAGGACGTCAACCTTTGGCCCATGTCAGTTATTTAGTACAGAACTGTGAGCAGTAGGACTGCTTATACATCGTATATGTGTGCACACTTCTAAGTGCATGTGTGTACACACCCACCCACTACACACATGCTCTGCCTGTGTGATACCACTTACGGTACTGGCTGGCTGGAGCTTCATTCTTGATGTTGTAATGACAGCTACGGATCATGCTGTTTTGAAGAGGAAATGCAGTGTGGGGCTTTTGGTGGGAAAAGGCCTAGATAAGCAAGAGGCTTCATCTCTTTTGATCCACAGGTGGCACAATATTAAATGGTGAAGGAGGAGCTCCAGGAACTCAGGATTTCTTGAAAAATAAAGGTCAGTAAAAATTTCAGCATGTGATAAAGAAATGTTGCTTGACAATTGCTGTTAAATATGGAAGTATTTTTTAAATGTTCTACATAAATCTGCTTGTAGCAGTCATTATTAGACTGAAATTTCACAGCACCATTACATAAGACAACTACATTGACTAGGGCATGATACTGTAAGTAATTATAACAATACCTATCTCGTTATTTTCTTTGAAGACCGGCCAAATCTGGCCTTTTTTCTGCATCAATATATACTTTCATAAATGCATACAGAGATGGCTGTTTTAATATAAGACATGACTTTTGAGAAATACCTTTCTATGGGGTTTGAAACTTTAACACCCATCAGCATTCACAACATGCGTATACACAAATATATGTATACAAAGACACCCATTCTATATACATTTGTATCACTGTGACCAACTCTTTTGTAGAAACCAAGGAACTTTTATATGAGGACTTCATAGTAGCTGAAATGTAGCCCAGTATATTAAACTTTTGGTCATGGAATTGTTATTAAAATACTAAAACAGCAATGGGTAGAAAGATTGAAATGTGTTTGTGCACTTGTACGTATTGAAATAATGATTTCTGTGAAATAAGAAGCTCTTGCAGATAGGAACTTACATTAGCTCATTCAGAGGTAGTGTTACCACGTTTAGAGAGGATTGGAAATAACTCTGACATATTCAGTGACTTCTTATTCGGCTGGTGTAACTCTGTTGAGAATCCATGCAGTATTATTTCAAGGGCTTGTAACTTCTAACAGTCTTCATGCACCTCTCTTTACAGAACTGACAACTGTTCAACAAGCTATGTCTAATGTAAATCACAGCTAT
The DNA here is from genome assembly GCA_013397775.1 of Eulacestoma nigropectus. Classification (NCBI taxonomy): domain Eukaryota; kingdom Metazoa; phylum Chordata; class Aves; order Passeriformes; genus Eulacestoma; species Eulacestoma nigropectus. The sequence continues at coordinate 332,207 of VZTE01001450.1, forward strand.
GAAGATTTGGGAGTTTTATTGAATGAAAAGATTTCAGAACTAGAAAGTATGCTTTCAAAAATGCAAAATATTCAGGAAGAATCAGCCTCAATGATGCATTGGTTGCAAAAAATGGACAAAACTGCATCAGACTGGGAAGCTGCTCCAACAGATAGTGAAGCGGTTAAAACCCAAGTTGAGCAACATAAGGTACTTTGTGCCTTCAAAGAAATACTTTTTCTTGTAGTTATTAGGCAGATGCTATAAAATAACTGATATCTCAGCCTAGCTTAATGTTGCAGAGAGTATTTAAATGATCCTACTAAGCATATTAGTCAGGCTTAGAGCAAACCTGGCAAACTGTGTCAGTGGAGTAAAGGAGCACTGTGTCAGAGAGAATGAGTTTGGCAGGTCAGAAAATAATAATTTCAGTGGACAGTTTGAAAAGGTGAGGCTATACTGATTATGCAATAAACTTTTTTGATCTTAGTGGTTTAGAGATTATAATAGATTATAATAGATTACTTGTAATATCTGAAGGGCTGTATCTGTCCAAAAGCTGTTTCTGCAGCTGCTGGTTCACTGACGCTCCACAGACCTCCCAGTCTCTGCAGCTGCAGCAGCTTATGTCTCTTCCAAGGCAGTGTTTCTCTTCAGCAGCCCTGTCATGCTTGTTAAGTTATATAGCTGCACAACAGTCTCCTTCCCCCTTTATAACTGATACGAGAAAACCACTGAATCAGCAGTAAGCTTCTGACCTGTTTCAGCATTGGAGACGTATGCCTCCCTAGCAATGAAGGACAATATTTACATATGTAAGGTTCATCTGTAAAGGGAAACCTAATGGATAGGGAAAATTCTTTTCTTGCTTGTGATTGTCTATAAACAAAGACAGAATTTGATTTAACTGAGTTTCTTTTATATTTGGCGGGTCACCCTTAAAAATTAACCTGACCAGCTACCAACTTCCTCGGAGTCGGATAGCATTCAATCCTAAAATTCAGACTAAGTGTGAAAGAAAACTAGCTCTTTTTTCTTAACAGAGAATGTGCAAAGCTAACATGGTCATCTAATCCACAGCGTAGTAGTACAAAAGTATTCACAAATAGTTGGAAAACTGAGGGAGTGCTCAGGCAAGAGGCATCTGATGCACTGGACCTTTTACTAGAAGTTCTAAATCAAGTACAGTTTGTTCAGGGTTTATTTTTTGTGGGTTTTGGATAGTTAAAAAGCAGCTCCATGAGGCAAGCTTTCTTGCTTAAGAACATTCATATAAGAGCCCTTTGCCAGGCATATAAGAAATCTTCGCTTCTGTCTGCAAGAACAGCATTAATCAGGGTTTGCTGGGGTATCTCAGTCTTCTGTTAGGTCTAGCTTAAAACTCTGATTCTCTTTAGACTATGGGTTTAGGGAATCTACACGAAATAGTTTGTCTGTGATAGCAGGACTTATACGGAGGTAAATGAGGCCACACCACACTCCTCTCTGTTGGTGCTAGCTGGGTTATTTCTGCTGTGAACTGTACTTTGCATTAGTCAGTTTGCCTTCTGTACACAAATAGATTCCAAGTATATGTGAATATGATGGGACCTAGTAAATCTTATTTATCTGAATTCTTCTAGTTCTGTCACTTGTTCAAATTAAGCAATAATTATTAATATAGTTTATATATCTCAAGTTCTCTCTTCTAGAAAAATTTGACTAGCAACTTATGTCATTACAATGTGTTTTGAGATTCATTGCAGAAAAGTAGTATATACAGGCTAGATATTTATTTTTTATCTTCACGTTTGGCACCTCAGTATTATGGACTGCAAACTTTACCATTCTTCTTTAGTCTCTTATTTATTTATTTTATCACCTAAATTTTCAGCTTTTTGAAACTGAGTTAAAGCAAAGTGCAAATAAAGTGCAGGAACTAAAGGACAAAGTTACAGAGCTGTTGGAGAAGAACCCTGACTCTCCTGAGGCACCCAAGTGGAGACAAACGTTGGATAAAATAGGTACTTCAATAAAGCTGTATTTTAGCTCAGACTGATCTGAAAGTTGTTTTATTATGAATTTTTTCATTTATTAGCAATAACTAGTATTTTTAATACCTTGTTTCCTCTTACCTCTTAAATTCTGTGGAAATAACTCCCTTTGCAAGAGTGTAGGTCTGAAGTAATTCCAGTGATGTCCATGGCCTTTGAATTTGTATTAGTGCAGAGGCTTGACTCCCTGTTTGAGAGACTTTATCTTTTTTAAATGGTGTGCAGCTAAAACTTGACTGGCCAGTTACTGCTCCCGATATATATTTTTGTTCTTTTTACAAAATATAACAAATTAAGCTGATTCTAACTTCACGTAAAGAATGGTTTGAGTTGTTGGAAGTGCTCTTCTGCATGCTTTTTTCCCCATGAACTAGTGGCTTTTGGCATTTTGTGGATTTGGTGGCGTTTTGCTGTTTTCTAAAACTGATTGTATAAGTTTTGCCAAAAAAAAAAAAAAAAAGCTAATGAAAAAAAAGAAGATGAGCATGTTTGGTCAATAGATTTTGAGACATTGCAGTGCCTAATTGTCTAATTGCCTAATGAGCTTTTAAAAATTTTTTATGTTAGTCATATTTTAAATAAATTATAGGTCAATAGCATTTTATGTCCATCTTTTTTCATAGTGATAGGCATTTCAATCGCTGCACCAACAGTAATTTTGAATCTGAGAATTTTTCCAGTCTGTCCTGCTTGTAAGTGAAACTTTTCAAAGTTTAAGTAGCAGGTAAGGTCTCCAACAGACCTTTAGCAGAGTTGAAAGGGGATTAATACAAAATTAGCAGAGGACTGTGAAGCAACAAAAGGCACTGTAAAAAACAGGGATAAAAATCAGGAACAGAAAGAGTTAGCAAAATACCAGGGCTGACTGAGCAAGCACTGACAATATCACAGAGGGGAAGGGTGAAGTTACAAGACTAAATCTCAAAGGCTGCTCTAGAAGCCACTTACCATAGTGGAAAAGACCACAGACTGGCATAGGTGTGAACCTAAGCTCACACAGTGCTTTTGAAATACCTATATGCAGAAGTATTCTCATTGCCCATCATTAGGTACCTGGTTTAGATGTTTTAGATGAATGGTTTTAGATGAATGATATAGACATTTGAAAGAGTTAGGCTTTTTCAGAGGGCTGTTCAGATCTGAAGCCTAATTTCGAGCTTCTGAACACCCTTGAAAATGTGTGGGGCTTTTTTACTCAATAAGCAGAGGTATTTGTCTATCTAAATGAGGCACCTCAGAGTCCAACTCTTTGCCTTCTATGTCATTTGAGACCAAAGCCTAAATCTGGGGTTATTTCATTTAGTAATGTTCTAATTCAATTTTATTAGATGTTGTATATTCATTGCTCTAAAAATTCCACACGTGGCTGACTGTCATCCAAGTGTATGTGGGTCTGACTTTTAAAAGATGTTATTTGCAGAGTCACTGTAATAAGGCATCTGGAGTTAATCAGCAAGAAGCCTTATGAAAGAGCTCTGTTTATGTTTCATATATAGTTTGCTGTCTCACAATCCATCTGCTAGAACATGCATGCAATATGTTAACATTATCATTGTTAGATTCCAAATGGAAAGAGCTCAATCAAGTTACATCGGAGAGACAACAAAAACTGGAGGAGTCTTCAAATTACCTGACCCAGTTCCAGACAGCAGAAGCTCAGCTGAAGCACTGGCTTGTAGAAAAGGAGCTAATGATCAGTGTGCTGGGACCATTATCAATTGATCCTAATATGCTGAATACACAAAAGCAGCAGGTTCAGGTGAGTAGTGCCAACACACATTATTGATTTAAGTTTCTTCTGCCTTTTTGCTATTAGCAAAGTACTATTTTGCATCTAGAGTAGAGCATGGTTAGTATAAGCCATTAGATTTGTTTATCTTGAGGTATCAGCTTATGTCATACTTGACTACAGTAATTACAAGAAAAAATTATCATAAGAGTGAAAAGAGATCAGATAAAGAAAAATATTGAGGAGACATTGACCCTCTGATACATCTTTTTGTTTTGACCATACTTTGATTTCTCTGTAGTGGAATGAAATTGTCCCTTTGAATTCTATTAATTTGACATTTTACTGTCATTCCTCGTATACAGTCTATGGTTAGAACCAGCTTTTTGAGATTTTATTCCCTTGACTGTGCCAGTAGCTAACAAAAATATGAAGGCAAGTGAAATGCAGTACTATGGATAGATATGGGGCCAAGAGTGTCAAAGACAGAAGTATAATGAAAAAGTGGAGTAATTTACTGACAGCAACACAGCAAACTGCAGACAAAAGAAACTAAATGTGAAATCAGATGAGGTTGCAGAAGGTAGAAAATTTAATTTCAAACATTTCTATTGCTGCCAGTTATTCTAAACTGATGGGAAATAATTTGTTTTTGAAAAAAGTGTTATTAAAGCTTTAATATCAGTATTATTTAAATTGAAGTGTTTAAAACATGAACTGTGTTGTAATACTATGTGAAATACTATGGCTCAATATTGGTTTGTCAGTGCTTCAGAAGTCTAGACAGATGGCATAAGACTGTAATGTATCGCTTAACAGTCCTTGGAAGTTCAACCTAATTGACTTAAAAAGAAAGAATTTGGATGTTCTGTAAAGTAAAACCATTATATTTGTCCCTTCTTTTGCAAGCACTGTGACTTACTGTCAAAAAAAAAATTGAGAACCGGTGATATAAACTTAGAATGTCTTACACTACACATTCAGTCCTTTTGTGAATTAGCCAAATAGTCTCTGTTCTATGATAATACATTGCAGTATTCTGTCAGAATACACCTTCTTTGAAGTTCTATCTTAAGACAAATATCGAAACTGGCTAGGAAAGAAGACACTACTTGAAACTAAACAGCACTTATTTCGCTTGGTGTGGTTACTTAATTACTGTAGTGTTAACAGAATTCATTGTTTACTTGTATCTCCTGGTTGAATTTCCATTAGATGATGTGTAAATTCACCTTATTTTTTTCTGTTTCTTTGATGTAAATACTTGGAAAACACACAGGTTATGTAGAAGGCACATTTATTTCACTGGCTTTTAAACTTGGATACACTCAATAAGAGAGCTTAGCTACAACAAATTCTACATTATTTTTTGTTAGAAGCACTGTTTTTCTGGTGAGGTAAATTCTTTTTAAAATCTTTTTTTCCTAGATTCTGCTCAAAGAGTTTGACACCAGAAAGCCACAATATGAGCAGTTAACTGTGGCTGGGGAGGGGATTCTGGAGAGACCTGGTGAACATCCACCCTCACATGAAATTGTAAAAGAGCAACTGGCAGCTGTGGCACAAAAGTGGGACAGCCTAACCAGCCAGCTGAAGAAGAGATGTGACCGAATTGACCAAGCCATTGTGAAAAGCACAGAGTATCAAAGTTTACTCAGAAGTCTGTCTGATAAGCTAAGTGCCTTGGATAGTAAACTAAGCAGCAGCCTGGCTGTGAGTACACAACCTGATGCTGTGAAACAACAACTGGAAATTGCTAAAGAAATGAAGAAGGAAATAGAACAGGAAATGAAGAATATAAATGCAGCACAAGGTCTTTGTGAAGAGCTGTCAACACTGGTTGGGGAAGAGTATTTGAAAGCGGAACTTACAAGACAGTTAGACAGCATCTTAAAATCATTTAAGGATATTGAGCAAAAATCAGGTTAGTATTTGTTTAAAGAAAAATAGTAACTAAGGCATAAAGTAAGGCAAAACTTCGCAATAGAAGTGTTGAGTGAGCTGAGCCTGGTGCCAGCTCTCTATCCAGTCCAACCCCCAAGCAGCTGTCATTAGAATTTAGAAGAATCCCCATACCTTGAAAAGGTAAGAATAATACTTGGGATCTCTAGTGAATAAGTAGTTTGGGAGAGAATTTGGAACAAAATAGCAAGGCTGCTTTTGTCACGTCTTCCTTCAGGTGCATCTTCACTGAATTAGAATACCAAAAGAGGATGCTGTTCATTTAGCTACTCAACTTTATAGGGGCAGAGTATAAGCCAAAATGGTAATTTCTAGGCAAACACCAGTTAATGGCTTAGTGAAACACAATTTGTGTGGTAATTGTATAAAACTGCCTGTGACAGAAGGGGGCTGGTAGTCTGCGGCCTTTCCTTACCTTGTGAACAAAAAACTGAGCAATTACATTGCAAGTGATATCATACTTTGTTCTCCCTAGCAGTCTCTGTTTTAGGTTTTTAATTTCCTCTGGTCACAAGGAACTTCAAAGAATCTCCCTAGGAACATGTATTGCCTGAAGGCCATGATTTAGACTCTACAATGTTATACCACTTAATATTCCCTGTGCTTACACTTCATAGTACCATGAAGCACAATTGTGTGTTTTTTACTGCCAGAACCTGCCTGAATGGGATCTGTGTAGACACAGACTGGATAAGCACACCTTATTTGATTCATGTCCTACTGCCTTCAGTGCTCTGCTGTATTACAGGAATGAGTCTGCCCCTTGCAAGAAACTTGGTTGTCTGCCAGTCAAACACTGCATACTAAGGACTGGCTTTCTTTAAATTAATGATCATGCATAATAGAATCAATATTAGTTATTATTTTTTTCACTGAACACTAGCAGGTTCTGATAACGAACCTCTGTGCTGCTTTCTCCTTTGTAGATAACCATGTTCAGCAGCTTCAGTCAGCATACGCCACTTCTCATCAGTTCCAGCAAATGTCTAAGGACTTTCAGGCCTGGCTAAGCAAAAAGAAAGAAGAGCTGAACCAGGCTCGTCCTGTGTCAGCCAAACTTGATGCCTTGCAATCACTAATTGAAGAACAGAAAGATTTTAAGAAGACAATGACCGATCAGATTAGTTCATATGAAAGAATTGTGGCAGAAGGAGAAAGTATCTTACAGAAGACTCAAGGAGCTGACAAAGCAGAGTTACAATCCCAAATTGCCATACTCAAAAACAACTGGGATGAAATGAATAAACAGGTAAAAGAAAGGGAAGATAAATTAGCAGATTGTCTGGAGAAAGCCCTCAGATACAAGCAGCATGTAGAAAATCTGCAGCCATGGATAGAGAAGTGCCAAAGCAACCTGTGTGAATTAAAAGTTGGCATAAACCCTGTTGAAATAGAGGATTCTATTGTTCAGGTGAGGGCATGGCAGAAGGACCTGGATAAACACCATGGGATGGTGGAACTATTAAATAATTCTGCTGAACGTTTGCTCAATGCAAGTCAAACAGATAAAGAAATTGTTCAAGAAGAAACTAAGGTGCTGAATCAGAATGTGAAAGTGGTTACAGAACAGTTACATAAGAAGAGAGAGTGCTTGGAAAATATGGCACAAAGACTGAAAGAGTTTCAGGAATCATCCAGGGAAACTGAAAGACAGCTTAAAAGTGCCAAAGAGCATCTGGAAGCTCATGACTCACTTGGACCTCAGTCATTCAGTAACAAACACCTGACAATGATGCAGGCCCAGCAGAAAGCCTTGCAAGCTTTAAAGCCTCATGTCGATTTAGCAAAAAAGCTTGCCCAAGACCTGGTGGTAGAAGCTTCTGATTCAGCAGGTGTTTCTGACCTTTTGCTCCAAGCTGAATCTTTGGAGCAAGAATACACTGCAGTGAAGCACCAAGTTGAGGATAGGTGCTCATTCCTAGAGACCAAACTTCAGGGAATTGGCCATTTCCAAAACAGCATCCGAGAGATGTTCTCTCAGTTTGCAGAGTTTGATGATGAACTTGATAGCATGGCTCCAGTGGGGAGAGATCTCAAGGTACTGCAATCACAGAGAGAGGACATAAAACATTTCATGAAAAAGTTGGAGGATCTTATAATGAATACTGAAAATGCTAATAAAAACTGTAAAATTATGCTAGCCACAGAAGCTGAAGCTTCTCCTGATCTTGTTGGTATAAAGAGAGACTTGGAAGCTCTAAATAAACAGTGCAACAAGCTACTAGACAGAGCAAAAGCCAGGGAAGATCAAGTGGACGGTACTATTTTCCGTGTTGAGGAGTTTTATAGTAAGCTAAAAGAATTTTCTACTCTGCTTGGGAGAGCTGAAGAGCATGAAGAGTCACAAGGTCCTGTTGGAATGGAAACAGAGGCTATTAATCAGCAGCTGAATACATTCAAGGTAGGAAAATTGCTTTCTTACTATTATAAAGTATTTTACCACAATACCATTTTATTAAACATCATAGTGAAAGGGACTGGTTAAGTGCAGACCTTAGAGGAGTCTTGTTTCACAGCAGTCTATTCTGCCTGTATTCTTTTTATCTGTTTTAAATGGGGGTCTTATGCTCCAGAGAAGCTGTCCTTTGCTACAGCTCGGCAGACACTGGGAATTTTGCATCTCAGCTTCTGGTTCCTGCAGCCCAATTCCCTCTTCACCTCTCTTCACCCTCGTTACCTTCGGTAATCCATCTGCCTTTCTGTTTTTGAGAAAGTGCAACTTGTCTCTGTTTGATGTCCATGTATTACACAACTTTCATCTTCACAGTGGTGTGAATTTTAGACTCCAGTGTTCACATACCAGCCCACATTCACTTTGCTCATCTGAGTAGTTTAGTTTTTTTTCACCTGGGTATAGGTTCCAGCATATTTAGGTTAAGGATGTTACCTTTTGCCATTTTCTGTTCTGATACACTGGCCAGTTTTACCTCACTGAATTCCACCCTTACCTAGAAACATCCTAATAAAAAGAAAAGAGGCAAAATAATCCCCCTATTATATTGGGAGTTTGCTGTAGCATCCTTATCCAAAATGCACTCCAGAGCTTCTGTGTGTAGTTTTTTTTTAATATGCCAGCTAGCAATCCATGTCCAGCTCAAAAAAACGCATTGCAGTGATAATGAGTGTTAATTGAGTCTTGCTGCTGAAATAAGTACAGATATTTGCTCGGTTTAGGTTACAATAAATGAATTTCCAGTGTTCACCAGAAAGATTTGTAGACGTAAGGAGTGTTTGAAAAAGATCATAAATCTCCTAATGGCTATATAGTAGCACTTATTATTCTGCACTGCTTTGGTTTCAGTTATTCCAATATAATATTGATTCAAATGTTTTTATGACTTATACATTAGTTGACACTTAATGATAAAGCCAAACCTTCATAGCAGGATTTGATAAGCCATGCTGTTAAAAATTTGGTGACCTTGGAAAAGAGTCATTACATGGCTGGGCCAACAGAGGGTGCATTTTACTTGTTTAAGCCATTTTAGAAAGGAAAATTAAACCAGAAAACGTTCATCTGGGAATTTCAAATGGAAGTTACTGTGAGTTTTGATGATCTTTGAGAATGTATAAATAGAGACAAAAATCTCGAACAAATAATTACATAATGAGGAGATTCCATTAGACTGGGAGGATTAAAACTGTATGCCAGTCTATGCTAACAAGCCTATCTCAATTTAAAAAAGAAACAAATGGCTTTTCTTTGTATATGGTTAGTAAAACACTCTGGATATTGAAAAATAGCAACAGCTCCTGCTGTGAATGCTCTTGCTTACACTGGCTGTACAGGACTTCAGTTGTAGCCAGTTTGGAATCTCTGATTTTACCACATTTCTTAAATTTTCAAACATTAGGTGCAGCTTCAGGTCTTTGTTAATGCATATTTTATACAAAGTATTGTATATATATAAATATGTATTTTATTATAAAGAAAAATGCTTCTGGAGTGTTACAACCTGATGAGCAGATGGTAGGAGAATCCAGTTCCCTGTGTGTTGTCTCAGTGTTGTAGTTCATCAGGGCATTGGACACAACACAGCAATTGAATGGTTTGGGAGTGAGAGACCTGTGCAGACCTGTGGGGTGAGAGTGTCCCTGAAACACAAGAGCTTATGTGGTAAGAAGGCCAAAAAATCTTGGAGGGACTTACAGGAGAACAGTGATAGCAGCATGTTTATATCCAGAAGTCTACTCCGGGATTGTATTTTTATTAGATATTTATAAGCTTAGAAATGTGTTTTGCTTGAAGCAACTATTTCAGGCCATGCTTTTGCGTATGATTAAAAATACAATGCCATTAAACAGGAGGTGAAGAACGATGAAAAAGTGAAGGGGTTGTTTAAATAAGTGAAAAGTAAGTGCAGAAGTAAAACAGCAGAGTGAGGAGCCTTTAAAGAAAGGAAATAGGGAGACCAGAATGGGAAGTTTTACTAAGTGAGAGTGTAGTTAGTGAAGGGATACTGACAGCAGGAGGATAGGGATCAACTCTCCTAATACTTGGTGTCAGTGCTACTGGGGCATATCAAAATTACAGTATCTGTTTATACTCTTTACCCTTCCAGAGAGCAGTTCTACCTGAGGCAGCAAACTGTAGGGAAACTGGCTCCCACAGATCCTGCTCCACTCGTGGTGTATTTGTGTTTGCTCACATGTTTGTGCACGTATGCAAACACACATGACCTGAAAATGTGGCTGTGGTCACAAAACCACTGTCTGGCTCCTTATATCTTTAGCTCCTGTGGTCACCTACAGTCAACTTCAATTCCTCAAGAGTAAAGCAAAAGAGTTGTTCTTTGGTATAGATGTATTAACGTGAAATCTTCACTCTCTTCAGGGAAGGAGATTGTGTAATGGGCCAGAGGTGGGTTTTGTGGTTTAACACAGTTTTTATGTACAAAGAATTAGAGCTGTGTGCATCTTCTTGGCATGACATTAAAACGCATAATGTTTTTTTAAAAATAAATTGGCTTTGAGTTGTATTATATATATATTTAAAATACATATGCATACTTGTTTTATTTATATTTCTTCTTTGTAATGTACTTATTCCAGTCAGTACATAGTGTTAAATTGAAAGTAGTTACCGTCAGTGTTAAACTATATTTATTTACAATGCAGTTATAAAATTTGCTTTCTGTAAATGAAAATCTTCAGAGCAGTTCTTTTCAAAGTAGAACGATTGCTCTTACTTTGCTTCAGGAAGAATATAATCAAATGAAGAATTTATCTCAATGAATATAAAACACACACAAAAAATTACTAATTAATTTGGCTTTGTAAGACACTTTTTACCCCAAAGACTGTATGCAATGTGTAGATTAGTCCTGAAAGGAAGTTCAGTAAACTAGGTTTGTTAAGGTACAATGAGTCTGCCACCATTCTTCAAAAGCAAAACAAAAAAGAATTGTGCAAATGGACTGAACCGAACACTCTGGGTTTGAGTAGCTGCACAGTGCTAGAATGTTTGCAGTTGGAGAAGCATTTGCAGCTAGTTTCTCTCTGAAACAGGGAAAGAACCCAAAGTTTAATTATTTTACTTTTTGAAACTTTTCCACAAAAGTTTCTTTGTACTGTCATTAAAAGTCATTCTTAGTAAGACCAACATGGCACTGTTACAGCTTTCATGAGTATGTGGTTCATTTGATTTTTGCTTTTATTTTTGGAATAAAAGTAGATATAGTTGTTAGAGGTTGCCTTCTAATTGGACTTTATGGGAATTTTTAGGTAGCCTGAGTATTCCTGCCAATGAGCTTGAACTAAGATTTTAATTGACTTATGTTATAGAACCACAGAATTGTTTAGGTTGGAAAAGACCTTTAAGAACATCAAGTCCAGTGTTAACTCAGCACTGCCAAGTCCACTGTTAACCATGTCCCTAAATGCCACATCTACATGTCTTGTTAGTTACATAGAGAGTGTCTGTCCTCTGATTTTTGCTTTGAAGGCAAGTAATGTTGAAAGCATAATTGGAAGTTTAGGTTTCTTTTTGAGCTAAGTGTTGCTTATCCTGTGCACTGTTTACAAACCCTAAAGTAAGATACTAAATCTTCCACGGGATTTACTACAGTTAAGGTCTGTATTGCAAAGCAAAGGTAATATAAGCAAGCATTAATTTTTTTTTAAGAGTTGAGTTTTGAAAGTGGCTTATCCATCATACAAAAGCCTTCCGCAGAAACAGTGAAAAATGGTAAACTGTTTTTTAACTGTTAAAATAATTTTGCTGTTGAACAAATACAGACCAATTTCAGTTACACACTTCCACTATAAAATCATGCAGCACTTTCTGAATTCAGCAAGGATCTATCTGGTTTTGGTTGTTATGGGTGAAAATAACCATGGACGATAGGACCTTTTATCAGGAGCATCTAAAATTCTTTTCGCATCTTTACCATTATAGTATATTCTCTGCTAGAGAATCCAGAGGTGATTATCTGTTTGGCATAATTGTAATGTTATACGGCTGCTCACCAGAGAGGAGGAAGAGAATTTGTCTTGCATGACCTTAGTGTTTTGGTATGTAGCCGACTGTTTATCAAGTAAATCAATAAACATGAGGTGTGGTATGTTTGTATTTCTTGCATACAGTATATCCTGCTTGTTGCTTAATGCAGAAAGCTCAAGCTGATTGTAGTGAATGCACTGTGTTAAGTTTTAGCACTAAGTGCCATATGTTGTCCTTAAACTGAGGTCTGAATTGTCCATATAAGCGATGGCTACTGTCACACAAGCAGCTCAGGTCATTAGGGGTATGGCTTCTACTGGAGTGGAGCTGCCTGGTCATGGCAGCTCCTCCTGTGCTGTTGGCAAGTTACCTGTGAGTCTCCCAACCCTTCACCTCCGTGATTATGAGCTGGAAGTGTAGGTGCAAAATGTTAAACTGTATTTAAAAGGTGTAAATGTCCCAAACTGGAATCTTTGTCCTGATAGGCTGGTTTTGGGCTGCAATAAATCCCACTGAAAAAAAAACCAAACCCAAGTCTTTCAGATATAGTTAGGTTTTCCCAATATTTTAATGTTTCTTTCAGGGGGAGCTGGATTCTTCAGGCGTGGCTGCCCTGTCAGCCAGCGCCACCCCTAAGCTCTTTCCTCAGAGCCGGTGACCAGACTGAAAATAGTCGAAACTGGACTGAATGTCTCGCTTTGCATGTCAGGTGGAGCAACGTGTGACTATTCCAACACCTAATCTAAACACTAGGCGAGTTTGGGGGATTTCTTTCTTTAAATAATACACAAGTAAAGTTTCGGTGTAACTTTGGGATAGAAGCGTCCATTGAAATGACGGCTTTATCAGCCGGGGCGATGAGGTGCGGGCGCGGTGAAAGCACTGCTGCCTTCCCCGAGTTTCTCCCGAGAAGGCAGCCGGCCGGAGCGGTGTCGGCCGCTCCCCTAGAGCTCAGGAGCGGGCTGGGGCGGGAGTGATGTCACCGCCGGGCGGGCGGCGATGCCTCCCCGCCGCCTGCCCTCGCCAGCCCCCTGCACGGCACCGAGCGAGAAGCGAAGGCGCGGGCGGCTGAGGAGATAAGGAGGCGGTGGGGAGGGACGGAAGGAGGGGAGCCCCCGGAGCGGCGCTCCGGGCGCGGGCGGGCCGGTAGCAGATGTTGCCTGGAGAGCGAAGCGGGGCGTTCCTGGCGGCTGCAGCGGGGCGAGCCGGGGCGCTGGGCGGCCGCGCCGGGCGGGACGCGCCGGCGCTCCACGGCGGGGGGTTCCCTCCCTCGGCTCCTCGGCAGCTGCGCCTCAGAAATGAGGAGGAGGCGAGGGCAGCCCGCTGGCTGCAGCTTGTAGTCGGGACCTGCCGAATGTAAACCTGCCGTGCCTTCGGGGAATGCGCCACGCTCGCTCGGCTCTGCAGCTGCCTTAAAGAGCGCTCCAGGATGGCATCGGGAGAATCGGTCTGAAACATTCGTTTTCCGACGGTCTGCTCAAAGGACGCGTTGGCTTGGCTGCTAGAAAGTGATGCTTTCCTGTGGGACTTGTGGAGGCACCACGAGCAAGCTTGTTACAAGAGGAGGATAAGCTGCCTTTCAGATCAAGGTTATTTATAGCTACTGCCAAAAAAGTAAAGGGCTGGTTTATTATTCTTACTGCTCTGGATTTAACTTATTTCCCCCCACCTCCCAGGATTTTCTCCGTGCCTTGGTCAGGACCATACAAGCCACTGTGGATTCTGTCTTTTTAAGCTGCCACACCATGTTTTATTTATAAAGGAGATGGGACCCTGCAAACCAGCTAAATGGATTACAGTTAAGCAGTCATGTACAGGAGATAATGTACTGCCTTCTGTAACATTTGTTCATTTGAAGGCTTATTTGGGAGATTTCAGATACAGATTCTGACCTGGAAAAAATAAATGAAGCCTTCCACTGAATGTTTGAAGTATTTGGCTACTGTTGGTTTCTGCTATAATTTGTTTTTCTGTGACATTGGGACATTTCTGTTACTTTCTTACTGAAGCACTTTATATTTTGGGGGGTGGGAAACCTCATATCCAGGTAAAGTAAAATTTAAACGGATGCACTGATTATGAACGACCTCAGCCACTTCATATCTTATGATGTATATTTTTGTATCTGTGCATCTTACGCTAAGGGCAAGTTTAGTATTTCTTCGGATTGCTAGTGTTTTTTAAATGTTTGCCCTGAACCTGTGAAAACAGAGGTGCACTTGTGTGAATACTTTCAACATGGGGAAGCCACTTAGCAGGCCAGACTGTCTACGTCAGAATCCTCCGTGTGTTGGCAAAGGGGAAGAAGATGAAGATCTAAATATTGAGGACTGCTATGTTCCCCAGAGGTCTATCTATGACACTGTGCGGCTGAATGAACAGATTGATTCAGGCTCCAAGGGCAGCCTCTCTTCGAGGCATTTCACAGACCGGACCTTACCCTACAGTCACAGAACACTGGACATCAGTACTTTGTGCTCCAATGGTGCCCTTACTTCTTCCAGTGTTTTTGAGCTCCGAAGCCGTGAAGCTAACAAGATAGATGAAAAAATGATCTTTGATGCTCTTAAACTGAACAGCGATATAATTCGGACAGCTGGGTTGCCCAAAGCGAAGTCTCACACCGAAAAGAAGGAGCATAGACGATCGTGGAGAATGCTTGTTCCACCCAACTTTCCAGATTACACTAATAGAAGTGAAAGCTCCTTTAATGAAACTGCTGATATGTCAGAGGCAGCTGGACTAGGCAAATGCAAATGGGGTACGAATTCTCTTACCTCGGAAGAGGATGATTCTGGTTTATGCAGCCCTCCAACAGAAAGGGAAGATAAACAAGATACACTGTTAGCAGGGGAGCAAACTCAAATGCGAATTCTGTCTTCTGCAGAAGATATCCATGCAGTAGGTCAGTTCAGACCATATATCCCAGCAATTTGCAGAGAGCATCAAACTCCGCTGCTTGCAAGCATGGGTGTCCCTGTCAAAGAAAGCTGCAGACTGGCTTTGCATGACATTTTACCCGCTGGAGAAGTAAAACAAAACAATGCCCGGAGACGTGAGAGTGATCAGGAAGAGATGGAGGAGAAATACCCTCTCTTACAAGGTTTCAAAGAGAAAATTCTGTTACATGATGATCCTCTTCGAGGTGATGGAAGAAGTATTACCCCTGGGAAAAATGAAGTGGAAAATGCATATGAAGTTAATGAAAAAACTAAAATACGAGTCACAGCAGTAGAGGAGGATTATGTGGATGATGTATCTCCTCATGTAGATGTTTATTATGCTAATGCTGCTGTAAATACTAGTGACTTGGATTTTGCAAAATATGAAATTTTATCTGAAACAGAGGAATGCAGTGTAGCATGTACAGGCTCAAATGAAATGGCATTTTCTGTTCAACAGCTTGAATTAGATAGTACTGTAAACTGCTCGAAAGTTTTCCCAGGGAGAAATAAAGGCAATATCTGGACTACTGGCATCCAAGACACCTTGGATACAGTCTGCAATGGCCTCTTGTCCAACAAGGTAATAAAAAAAAAAAATCCATGGATTTGTGAAATAGTTGTAATATAACCTTAAAGATATTTGTTTAAAACTCTAAGTTTTGCCATTATTGCAAAAATGTAACTTAAAAAAATTAATAATTAGGCAGATGCAGTAATCAGTGTCATTTGCATAGCACACATAAGGCGTTCAAGATAGGTGAAATGGTCAGTATGAAATGAAATGAACTGGGGGCAAATTCTGAGTGGGTGATTACTCCAGCTGTTTTGAGCAGGGTTATTTATTGCCCAGCTGGTGCCTGTTACTCCTGGCGTGGAATGCCTCCTCCGTGTTCTGTGCTGGTGCTCGGCGTCTGTACTGAGCGTGGTCGAAGGCAGTGCCATTCGAGGGCAGCTATGGCCCATGTGTTCAGCCTGAGCAGCCTTACTCATCAAGGTATAAGCAACAGTATCAGATGGTTGTGGTTTCCAAAGCAGGCAGATTAAAGGCTCACCGCCTCTTCTGAAAGCTGCCTTTTGCATTTGCGTGCCAGAAAGCAGATCTGACGTTACGGTAGTATTTTACAAGCACAGGATCTTGCAGTGCTTTGTGAGTGGTGGATGAGGTAAGAGAGTCAGGGAAGCTTTGTAATAAGGAAAGGGTGTTTGTCGGGTCTGTAATTTTTTCTTCCCACTCTGGTTGAAATCTGAGATACTTCAAGCTTTGTTGCTAAGTTGTTCTGGTAAACTTTGGCCTCAGCAATAATTGTAATTTATTTTAAGCTTCTCTCCGCAAAGAATGTGTGCATTTTTAAAGGGCAGATTATGGAGATCAGTCCCCTCTGTGGTAGGACGTTGTTCTCAAAAGATGAGACTCTATGGCACATAAAAGAAGAATTTGTTATTGATTCTGTGTTGAAATATTATTCTGCCTCCTCCCTACCCTACAGTCAAGAAAAACACAAGCATTCTCCTTCTTCTACGAGCAGCCAACTCATTGCATGCTCTCAGTTTTCATGTAACCACAGTCTTAGAGTTTGTAGGGGGTTTTTTTTGTCGTAGGAACAAACCTCTTAGGGATGCTTAATTTATTTTACCCCTCATGTTTGGTGTATTTGCTGTAGCTTCTAGATTGACTTGTCAAGCTGGTGGAAGTGTGCTCAGCCACCTGAGGTCTGCAGCTTTAAAAGCAATCACTTGCCACAGTGTGTTTGGTGCAGAAGCGTTTGGTTGCTGGTACATTCAGCGTGATCCCTGCTTTTCAGGATGCTGAGAAAGGTTGCTTTGAATGCACTAAGTGTACGCCAAAACTGTTGCTGAATGCTGCTATAGAAATTGAAAGATTTAGGGTCAAAAGTTGAGCATTCTTTAGCATTGTTTATTCATTGGTTATTTTTCACTGGCCTGTGTAATTAATTCAGGGGCTTCAGGCCATTTTCTGATCTCATTGACACTTGTGTCAGTGCAGCTTAATGCTGCTGAATACAAATGGAGATTTACATTGCTGTTGCTGATGGTAATAATCTGGCTCTGAAAAAGCTTAAATACCTGCAAGAGTAAAACAAAGCAAACACAAAACTACTAAAACTGCTGTTGGGCACGGTCAAAGCCTTGGCAATTTGCAAGAGTATCCTTTGAATGAAAGCCCATTTTCCTGTGTGTCTGCTGGGATACTGTTTCAACAGCATCTGTAGTGCCTCCTCCTCACTTGTTACTATTATAATCTCCTAAACCGATCTTAAAATATCTCTTCCTTCCCTGTTTCTTTGACTTAAAACTTTGGCTTTGGTCCTAATTTGGAAAAAATGCCCGGTTGTATCTCTTGGTCTGTGCCATTTTTTTGTTAGATTTTATAGATAGATAATTAAACAGATGAGTTTCTCCAGTCTTTTTTTTTTTCCTCTATCAGAAGTTTTCTCTTTTCGCCCCCCAAAACTTCCACCACCTCTCCTTTTCTTGGTCCCTTTCCTTCCTATCTAAAGCTACTCTTGGAAATGTATGCCATTTCCCCTTCTATGCTGTATTGAATTTACTCTGTTTAGATTGAGTCTATTCTGTTTAGATGTATTAATGCTTTTTTTAGGAAGGTCCTGACAAGGAATGGCTTCCTTTCTTCTAGACACCAGTTTTAAGCAGTTTTTTTGTTGCCTACTGTCATGTAAACACCAGATGCATTTTATGTCAGAAGTTACCGTGTTTTGTGTCTGTCTTGGATTTCAACTGCAGGTATTCCAGAAAGAAGAAATTGAACCCTTACAAGTAAAACAACAGGAAGTAAATTGGTTGGGTCAGGGCCTTATTCAGAGTGCTGCTAAAAGTACCAACACAGAGAACCTTGAACATGACCTTGAAGATGTCAACACCCGATGGAAGACTCTTAATAAGAAGGTTATTATCTCGTATACTATTCTGCTTTTGTGTTCTGCCTTTTTTTTTTTTTTTGCTTGCTGATGTCTTTCAAAATACAGGAAATTAAATATTTACTAAGAATATGAATTATATTTGCTTTACACAATCGCTTTGTTTGCAGTTCTAAGGATAAGATTTATATCGCTAATAGGCAGAGGTGTTGCTGTCATTTACAAGGTTTTGCCAAACTTTCTCTAGGTCTGTCCTGGATTTTTATTCAGGAAAGATTCACAGAATCATGAATTGGTTGGGGTTGGAAGGGATCCTTGGAGATCCACTCCCACTTTCAGTCACTGTTTGCATGTTTTTTCACTTTGTTGTATTTTCTCATGTACACTGTTGTAGCTGCACAGTGCACAGAGCAATGGTACAGCCCAGCTTTGTGTGACTGGTGGAATGTTTCCTTACAGCACCTTAAGGATTGTATTGCTTATGACACCAGAAAGTACCACTGCTTTGAAAAACTGGCTGTAGATGTTTTTCTGTACTTTCTAAGAGTCTTCTTTCAGCAGTAGCTGCTGTTGAAAAATGGAAAGGGTGGGAAGTAGAAGTGGTGCTCACCTTCTGCTCTCTTCCTGAAGGAGTGATGAAGCAGAACCAGAGACACCTGCAGTTCACCTATTTGCCTTCTCCTTTCCTATTTTTATTTCTCATTGATGGCATTATTGGCCCTTATTAAGAGCTGCTACTTTGGATTCCTGGCTCACTCTTTCTATAAAGGAAAATAAAGATCATCTGAAATGCAAACATCCCATCAGTATATTTCATAATACTGTAGCTATATAAAACAGGAGTGTCTTGTAAGGAATTACTAGAGCAGGCTGATTTACTGGGAGTCAGTCTGTTCTTTTCATTGGATATCTTCAGCCCCAAGAGATTAATGGTGAATTGTGACATAGGGCTGTTATGAATACTTACCAAAATGAGAGTATTTATTAGTGATATTGACAGATGTTCTACAGGTTTTGGCTAATTATTTCACAGAAATAAAATAAATAGATGAGATCCTCTACTGCTTTTTCAGGTTGCCCAGCGTGCTGCGCAATTGCAGGAAGCCCTCCTCCACTGTGGGAGATTTCAGGATGCCCTTGAATCTCTGCTTAGCTGGCTCATTGATACAGAAGATCTTGTGGCTAATCAGAAACCACCATCTGCTGAATTCAAAGTTGTCAAGGCCCAAATACAAGAACAGAAGGTAAGTGAAATGGTTTCAGAATCTCTCTCCTTCCACTGAATCAATGAGAACAAATGCCCAGTCTTTGGCAAAGCATAGTATCTGTTCAAGTGTATTATATTACACTGGAGTGTGCTGAGGTGTTTAAAGGAGCCATCTGTTCAAAACTCAGGACTTTGTCCAGGGCTGGGAGAAGTGCTCATCTTCTGGGATATAAGACAGAGAGTGATACTGTATAATCTGACCTCTGGTTAGAATTATTAACATTATCTGGAAAGGATGTTAAAGATCCACTGGAAAGAGAGCAAGCATAAAATCCAGTATTTGGCCATTTGAAAGGTAGGAAATAAAAACTAGTAAATTTTCACTGTAATACTTCCAAGATAAGATTGCAGATTACAGACTTAAATACTTGGCTCTCGATCTTGATGTGATCATTGTTGGTAATTAGTTGGAATCCCATTGGGAAATGGCCTGTGCTAGTGTAGAACACTATCAGTGTCATCAACTTAGGCATATTTTAATAATGGTTATAGAAAAAAGAATGAAAATGTAGCTGATAAAACATACAATTCATGCAGTTGGACTGTGTGGCCCACTGCCACCCAAAGATTTAGTATAGAATTCTGGCCAGTACAGGTTGTCATCTTGGGATTCCTGCAGTGGCAAAATGTTAATGTTACGAAAGGCACCTAGGGAATGGAGGAAGGGAGGATCATAGACAGAGGCGTATTTTATTATTCACAGAGAAGTTAATGTACTATGCTAGACTCATGAACCCAATTGTATCTCATACAAGTGATGAGTTGATTATACAATAGTTTTAGTGTCTATTTTCCCATCTCTCTATGTATCAGAACTACCTCTGTGATGCCAAATCTACCATGCAGTTTTCCCATAAATTTTCCTGTAAAATGTAACTTAATTCTAAATAGCTGGATTACCTCAAGGGTATTAAGTAGAACTTTTTCCTCTCTATGTTCACTTTTTGGGCTGCCACACATCCTTAGCTCAGAGAAACCAGGGATATTGTTTGGGCTTCATGAAACTCCAGTGTTCATAGGAAAACAACTGAGAAACTAAAATGAGCCTGTGTTGGTCAGGGAAGGGGTTGATGTGTGTGGTATGTGCGTCTCTTTGATTAGCATTCACATTTTTATCACAATATAGGCATTGTGGTTTAGTTTTTGGTTTTTTTGTTTTAATGGCTTTTCAAGAAGTCTACTGCTGTTACATTTGCATTATTGCAATATTTCTTAATAACTTGGTGCTTGATTGCTTTCTCTACAGCTTCTCCAGAGGCTGCTGGATGACCGCAAGCCTACTGTTGAGGCAATCAAGCGCGAAGGGGAGAAAATTGCGGAGTCAGCAGAGCCTGCTGATAGAACGAAAATCTTGAAACAGTTGAGTTTCCTGGATAGTCGATGGGATGCCTTGCTCAGTAAAGCTGAAACAAGGTATTTTAAATTCTTTCATGGATTTTAAAAATGTAGGCATAGCATGTGATAGATATTTAGAAGCAGCATGTGGAACTCTATAGTGTGAAGTACTATCAGTCTTTTAATTGCGTTACGTCTTAGTCTCTTGATGTTGATATAATGGGTCCTCTGAAGGAAAATTGGAGAAAAATGACCTGAAGAGACCAAAAGCTCTTAAAAAAAAGTTTAGCCTAAGATGTGACTTTCTGCTAGGATTAACTACGTATGTATCTTCTGAATATTTTATCTCTGTTAGTTAATTAGAATGCAGGTGTTTTGATGCAAGAACCTATTTTGCAATAGAATCAAGTGCAAATTTTATACCTAACAAATAATAATGGTATTCCCTTGGAACTTCAAAGTCCTAACTTGCCGCTACAAAGAGGAGGCACTCAATTTTTTCCTTTTTTTTTTTGTTGATATTGTCTATATAATTAGTTTCTGCATTATGAAATCTTCATCATGTCAGTTGCAGATGTATGCAAGGTACTGAGCTCCCTCAGTTTTCAAGAAGAAAAAGGATCTTTAAAGTATGTAGATATATATTCCAGCAACACAGAAAGCCCTATCTTCCAAAAGACATTGCAGTCCAATTCAAGTTCCAATTAAAAAGACTCAAATGAAATTCATGCACATAGTATCTGTGTAAACACAGACTTACATTTATAAGTTGTTGTCAATGTATAAAATACCTGTAAAGTTATGAACTGTAAAGTGTCTTCGAAGAAATCTGTGTTGGAAGGGTTACTGAACGTGTTTGCTGGGTGAGGATTTGAGAAGGACAGTCTTTTTCAGACTAGAGAGAAGAGTGCATGAGACATAGCCTGAAAAAAGGTGTGTAATTGAGAGTAAGAGAGTACTTGGGAAGTTGAAGAAAACAAATTTAAAGTGCACAGTGAAGCTTTACAGTGAAGAACAAATGGCTGTGTTGGTACTTCAAGCAGCATTGAACTCACCTCACCTCTGTTGTCTTCTATTCCTTCTGATAGCCTCTCTTTAGCTGAACCTGTTTTGTTACCTCATACTAATAATAGGATTATTTAATTAGTCAACCACTAATAGACCATTATTTCCTTCTTTTTTTTTTTTTCTTTTTTATTGAAAGAATCTGACTCATTAGCTGGGGTAAATGTTAATGTCATGTTTAATTTAATAATATCCTCCCAGTCTGGTGATATCTAATTACAAATGAAATTGCAGCTTTTTCCAAGCCATCCATTAGCTGCAAGCTTGTCTCCATTGTTCTTTGGCTGGTCTCTAGAAATGAAGAAGGAATTTGAGGATGATTTTGAAAACACTGTAGAGTACCCCACAGAGTGTTCCATGGCTAAACAAGTCTACCTTGTTTATAAGCCTTGGAAAGCACATATAAATGTAGCTTTTATCTGCAATGAGATCCTCATTTGAAAGACAATATTGTGATGTTTTCATGTAGAACAAATCTGTCCTAAAAGTCTGCTTGAGTGACATTTGTTCAGCACTGCTTGTAGAGAAGCCTTCGCTGTAATCAAGAGTCTTCTCTGACGTGTAATAATCTGAATGAGAAATGGTTTAGATACTGCTTTTCTGTTTTGGAGGTCAGGTTTCTGCGCTTTATTAATGTTGTCTCAATAACTTCATTGAGAGCTTTTATCCAGGACAAGAGATGCAAATGTAGAACCAAATAATTCTGTTCTCATCATTGAAAAAAATGTTTAAAGATATTTTATAATGCTGAGGAAGCATGACCGTATGTTCTCATTCAGTAAAGCCTTTGCCTAACCTTCAAACATATATAATAGTCAAGGGAGTGTAACTTCATGCTTTAAGACAGCTGGAAACTTGAGAACTATCTTAACTGGGTATAAAACAATGTTTTGCTGAATTAAGTGATAGATTATTTTTAGCAAAAAGTATATTAATAAACTGATATTATTTTTATTTGCAAAACTGGTATACTAGCCAAATGCCTTGAAGGTGTGTGTTTGTTTTTAATTTTATTTGATTTTTACTTTACCTCGCTTTTCATTGAGTATCGTGGATATATGTCTGTTTCATTTGGTGACTGGTTCCTACAATGAGATTGAATTATTTCTGTAGTTTTTTTCAAAGGATTCAAGGGGCTTTTTTTTTTCATTATTAAAACTGTTTCACACTTAACTTGATCACAAAAAAATGACCATTCCCTGGGTGTATTAATAGGAACCGTCAGCTGGAAGGCATCTCTGTGGTAGCACAGCAGTTCCATGAAGCTCTGGAGCCACTGGTGGAGTGGCTGACAACCACAGAGAAGAGGCTTGCAAATGCAGAACCCATTGGAACGCAGGCCTCCAAACTGCAGCAGCAAATTTCTCAGCATAAAGTAAGATAAAAACCACTCACTTGCTTTGGTTATTCTTTTTAGATGCTTCTGTGAAGCACAACACAACTGGCAAAGCTGTCGCGCTGTACTCATTTTACCATACTGTTTCATTTTCTTTTCACTTGTAATTTAAGTTTTATGTATTTATGTTGGCAGTATGTCCTTTTTTGTTCAATTTTTATTGCGTTCCACTTACATTTATTTTATGTTTTTCTGATTTTCTTTTCCATTATTCTTCATTATTTAAAATAAAATATAGGCCCTAGAAGATGATGTCCTAGCTCACAATAAGAGTTTGCATCAGGCCATTAGCACTGGTCAGTCTCTAAAGACTATGAGCTCCAGGGAAGATAAAGATATGGTGCAGGAAAAGCTAGATTCTGCTCAGGCACGATACATTGAAATTCAAGAGAAGAGCAACAGCAGGTCTGAACTTCTCCAGCAAGCTTACAGCAATGCTCAGATTTTTGGGGAGGATGAAGTTGAATTGATGAACTGGCTGAATGAAATCCATGATAAACTGAACAAATTGTCAGTCCAAGATTGCAACACAGAATTGCTTGAGAAACAGCACTCTGAACTACTGGTATTTTGATTTCTGTTCATTTCTTATTTAATTCATATTTTTAATTTGATTTATATCCCCATACTTCATTTATTTTCATTAATATATCTGGTTTAAAATGGCAGTATGATTATTCTAAATAAAGATAACATATTTTGTTAGGTCTATGCTAACATAAATGACCTTTATTCATAGGATCTTCAGGAAGAGATTCTTCTTAGAAAACAAAATGTTGATTTGGCTATACAAAATGGCTTAGAGCTTCTCAAGCAAACAACAGGTGAGAACTCACATAAAACTATAATTTGTCATACTTTTTTTTGTTGTAGGTGCTTAAGAAAATTAAAATGAAACTCGTAAATATGGTTCATATTTACTGGTTAAAGCAATCATAGTTATTTATTTTAATAAAGGTTTGAGGTCAAGCTAGGTTATGTTTTGGGGCCAATTTTACTTTTAATGTAAGTGAGCAAAATCCCTTTTTTGCCTGTAGAGAATTTAGCCCTTGAATCCTTTTATTATTTTTAGTGGAGAATTATTTTAGTGAACTTGCATTCCATTCCTAATAGCGAGTTATGGACATTACTCATAATGGAAGGCTGTTTGGCGGTGGACACAGTGGATTCCCTGCAGGCATCCACAGATGAACGAGATATTAGACTACCTATTACTGCAAGGGGAAAGCTTCGTCCATGGGAACTAATACTGTGGGAAAAGTTGCATTCCAGTCCTATACAATGTGTCTGTTCTGTAGATCAACATCTGTCCAGATTTTCCAGTACTTGTAAAGTTCTTGAACCCTTTGCGACATACATATGTTTGCGCAGCATGGTATTATCCTTTTCTGTTCCAAACTTTGACATTGCACATATTCTATAATGAAATCTGAACATTTCTAATATTAATAAGGCTAATAAATTTCAATGCATTGTTTTTCTTTTAGCCTTTTGAGTTGTGTTTCAAGTGGACAGCAATGAGGGTGAACTGTGATGTCAAAACCTACTGTAATTGAGAGTCTAGTTAGTAATAGGTAGATTTTTTTTTTTTTGTTCTTTACATTTTCAGTAACATTTTTATATCTTTTATTTGGCCTTTATAAGAAGTATTGTGAATTTATGGGTGGATTTTTTTTTAAGAAAATTTGTGTTAAATATTAGATTTAACTCCTTACTTCCTAATAGTTTGGTAAAGCAGAAAAAAGACAGAAGGACCAATCCTGAACTGAGGTAAGCGTTGTAGCTCTGTGGGCATTAGTGATGGTAGGACAATTTACAACAGTTGAGGATTGGCCTTGTCACCTTGTTTGGTCTGTTTTATAGATTAAATACTGAGGTTTCTGTAATATGTAGTGTTTGGGATTTTAATTTTGTTGTTGTTGTTGTTGTTGTGGTTTTGTTTTGGTTTTTTCTTTTTAATATTTGTGATCACAGGAAATATATAACATCCCTTTGATATTTTAGGTGATGAAGTTGTAATTGTTCAAGATAAACTGGAAGGCATTAAAGCGAGATACAAAGACATTACAAAATTAAGTTCTGATGTATCCAAGATTTTAGAGCAGGCTCTGCAGCTTGCAGGCCAACTGCACTCAACTCATGAGGAACTCTGCAAATGGCTTGATGAAGTAGAGATGGAGTTACTCTCATATGAAACTCTAATACCAAAGGGTGAAGAATTAAGCCAAGTACAAGAAAGACAAAAAGTAGGTTTCAGAACCTGTGAATTATTTACCACTCTGTGATTCAGTGAGGTTTTGTGTTAATTTATGCTTGACATAAAATAATTTTTGAATAATTAATTTTGGTGTCAGATCATTTGACTGTAAATGTAACAGTAGTTAAGAATCAAACTCCCTTTCCAGAGTCGTCTGTTATAATCACTTATGAAATTGGGCTGAGGTTTATTTTTAGCACAAAAGAAGCACAACATTTTCATTTTATTCAAGGAGCTACCTAAGGTTGGGAAACCTCATAAGTTGTCAAACAAAGTTATTTTAGATCTTTAGCTGTGGCATGGATAAAATCCAGTTACGTGTCAGCATTTTAAACATATATTACTAATTTTGTTTAACAAGATTTATTTCAAGAGAAAAAATGTATGATAAGCTGCATGGTTTGGAAAATGTTGAGGGGGAAGCTTAAAAAAATTCTGTTAAATTTATTTAATAGATGGGGAGTTCTGTACAGGTAAAATCTCATTCCCTTTTGTGAATATGTGCTTGAAATTCAATCCAGTCATTGTTCATTGCAGAAATCATTTGAATTCATCATATTTTGCTATATTGCATGCTGATTTAATTTGCTGATTACTTAGTTCGTTATGGAGTTGCAGTTTGCAACCATCCATTAGTTTTATTTTCTTTGGATGCTTTGTGAGATACTAACAATTCTTACAAAATTTTCAGACGGTCATACTGGCTGGAGAAATAAATTTAGGTTAGATTCTGTGGAAAATTCTCTTAAGAATCACCTACCTTTCTGTCAAAAAACTTACAGTATCAAAAAGTTAATACGGATTAGCTGAAAACAAGTATTCTAATTTAGCCCTTTGGTTTCTGTGGAAAACATTTCAGTTCTCGACCGATGGAGTAGGTGAAAGAATGAAAAAACTGCAAACTGTGTATGTTCTGTTCATATACTTCCATGTTTAAATGGTTTAATTGTTTTAAATGGCCTTTTACAGGAGCTGAAGAAAGAAGCAAAGAACAACAAAGGCTTGCTGGACACTCTGAATGAAGTTGGCAGTGCCTTCCTGGAGCTGGTGCCATGGAGGGCCAGAGAGGGGCTCGACAAGATGATAACGGAGGACAACGAACGTTACAGATTAGTGAGCGACACGATCTCTCAGAAGGTGGATGAGATTGATGCTGCCATCCTGAGATCCCAGCAGGTACTGAAAACTTTGGACAGTAACAGTCTCTGGCCATGTGTCCTTGAACAAAAGCTGTCCTTTAATAGTGTTGCCAAAAGTTTGTTATACTTGAGCAGCAAAAGGCCAGTTTGAATGAAGCGGGACTCCACTGTTAAAATATGAATGCCAGAAATCTGTTAATCTCTACGCTGTTGTAGTTGTCTCCGTTTTTGTTGATGCAAACAACAGTATTTTAGCTAAAATTGCTGTTACTATCATGTGGCTCCTTAAGTTGGAGTTTGCTTAAGAACTGAATGGCTCACGTCTTTTGTAAATTGTGTTGTACAAGTAAAATGTGGTCCAGATCCTGAGCCACCTGTTCTGGATGTGACACTGATATTGCTAGGCTGGGCACAGCTTGTAGCCTCAGCTGATTGTCTAGCTCATCTGCACATTACACAATTAACAGCTGGATGACCTTGTTCCAGCTGTAGTGAAGGATTTAAATTATACTTGCTTTTATTAATATCTACAATGCTTTTCTTCTTGGGGCTCAAAATCTGAGTTATTTAATATGTGGGGTTTCTGTACATGCACAGAAGCATGTATGGATACACTTTGAAGACTGGGCTCTAATTTTGTCACTAAGTAGTCTCATATTTAAGCCTGCTTATAAATACATTGTGGAAACACAATCTTCCAGTGTCTGCCTACAGTTCAGGCATAAAAATATTGGTGGAGATTTCTTCTTTTGCTATATAGTTCCCATAAACAGTTGTAACAGGACAAGGAGAAAGCATATGTGATAATTTCAAAATTTGCTATAAACTGACTAAAAGAGACTGTGAGTAATTCAGGTTTTCTTCTAAATGAGCTTAAAAATAAGTACAGGATTCTTTTTAAGGGGTTTGCTAATTAATATTTTCTTGTCACATTACCTAATCCTCAAAAATGAAGGGTGTTTTTTTTTAATGAGTGAGATAGGAGATTATATTTTGGCTCTCCTTCAGATTTTCTGAATTCCATGAGTATGTTGCATCCTCTAGCATAAGTTGAGCAGTTTCAGGTCCAGACATAAAAAGTCTGGAGCTGCTATTTCACTAGCTAATGTTGCAAGGGCACATTGCACTCTCATCCTGCACCCCTAACCTCCATTTCAGTCAACCCACATCACCACAATAAACTCCTACACACTATATCCTGTGATAAGTTTCAGGTGGCTTAATGTGTTTCCAGTAAAGGATAAGCTACTTCCCATTTAGCTATGCAAAAAAAAAGCATTTTTGGAGAAGCTAGTACTCTTTTAAGTTTGTCCTGTGGCAACTTAATGAAGTGCCTATACTATTAAGTTTTGAGTGGAGGATGAAGCTGCTGAGAGTACAAGGGTTTGGTAGGAGTAAATGTGGGTTTCATGATAGATGTTCCTGGACCAAGGTGAGGAGTGCAGCAAGAAACACAGATGGCTAGGCATAATAGCTTCATGTTGTGAATGGAAGCTGGAAGACTAATAGACAAATGTAATGCCCAGGGTTTTTCACTATCTGGGCAAAACAGTCCCAGACCGATAGATTTATCTTAGAGATAAATTCAGCTGCATGGTTTAGTCTTCATTTCTCAAGGCTGAAGGCATTGGTGGGGTCCTGTAGTGAAGGAGTCCTGTGTAGAAACACAAGGTCATATTCTGCTTTGGGCTTACTTGTTCTTCACTCTAAAGCAGCCACAGAGAGTGCTTTAGAAAGCATTCATGGAGAAAATCACAGTATCATCATATTCAGAAGTCATTCAAAAGAAAAAGTACCACAATGAACTATGCTTGGTTAAACTGGACGGGAATTAAGTAGACGATTTTATAGTGACTGAACGTGTAGCTCAGGGCTCGTAAGTAACTGCCATGTATAATGGGAAGAAAACATTTCAAATTTTGGATGCAGAGAGTACCAATTTTATGCTTTTTATTCCTTAATGTTGTTCTTAAACATCACAAATTGGAAATCCTATACCTTTAGCAAATTGAGTTGAAAGTTCTGTCCTTCCTCAATGCTATTTAACTTACAAGTTTTGCTGCCATGCCTTGATTCTGTTATTCCCATTAAATGTTTCCTCAATATTACTTACATACCCATGAATATATCAGGAAGTCACACTGCAGTTAGTTTGTACATCTAACAGATTTGAAATCATCTTCTCCATTTCTATAGTAAATAGATGGGCTTCTGAAAAGCTTGATTGCCAACTGTAGTTTCTAAAGCCAGGATTTTACTACAGCTCATGCATATGCTTCATGCTAATGTTTACAGTACTGATTATTTCAGAACATACCTTTCTAGTAGGATGTCACAGTATTTAGGACAAGTCTTACTTTCTCTTACTTTAAGTGAGGAATGACATATAGTGAAAAAGAATGTTGTGCTCTTTCATGTCACAAATGGATTATAAAGGCTGAAAAAGATTGACTCATAAAGAAAGAAATCTCAGAATTGCTTCTTTCATTTTGTGGGACTCATGATTAACCATTAAGACAAGTCTGAGTTAGTTACTAAAGTGCATTCCAGTTATATTAAGGAGCAGGGCTATTGTGGACCACAGCCATAAAGGCATAGACCAGCATATTTTAAAGACAAGTGGGACTGAGAGTGTTCCAAAAAATATTTCTGGGGAAAGTGTGGGCATCAATAACACAAGTAGCAGGTTCTGTCCTAAAACATCTTGACAGACTTTCACAATAACTCAGGGCTATATTAACGTTCAGATAATTTTGGGGAGGGGGCAGAGTTTTAGCTAATTCAGTGAATAAATTCTTAGTAGTTTCTGTAATGTGCATCTGATACATCCCATGTAGTACTTCTCTATGGCTTAGGCTCAAAGCTGCCCTGGTTGAGCACTGCAACATGTGTGTGCTAAGATGCATGCCTATAAACTTGATCTGAAGAGAGAATGTATGATTTATTTTTTTTTTTTTAGTTCGGTCTCACATTTCAGAAGACTTAGATCCCCACATGCTTCTTTTCATGCATTTCTTTGCAAATTAGTAAGAAACAGGTCTTCTCATTACATTAGTGCTTTTAGGTAATTTATGAAATTCTTAAATGTTGACTAATTGTCATCAAAAGTTAATCTTTTAGGAAAAGGACTGGCTGCATCCAAATGCTCAAAAAAATTTTGCATTTAATCTGAGGCCTAGATTTGGATGAAATCTTGTCTTCTCTAAATTCGATGAGGTTTTTGCGCTAACTTTGTTGAACTGATTGTTTTGCCTTGATCGTTTAATACCAAAGCAGCTCTTCAGATTCATAGGGTAACATCAAACAACTGTGTCTCAGGATAATTGCAACACTGCAGTAATAATAAACAGAGTTGAAAAAAAATGTGAAAGTAGAATAAAATAGAAACAAGCAGTCGAGTTAAAACTCTGAGATTATAACCCTTTTTTATTTTTTTACAGCTGTTAGAACGCTGTAGGCTTTGGAAAAAAGTATTTGCTTCTCTTGCTTTGTCATGCTTATGAATTAAGCTGCTTGTATTACAATCCCTTAGAACCATTTTGGGCATTGTATTTCATTTATATAAAAACCTCAAATGGAAAGTGAGCTGCTATCTTTCTAAAAATTCAAAAATAAGCTGTTTAAGCTTCTTTAAATTTTTTGAAACAGTTATTCTAGTTTCATGTCTGTAGAACTGCTGAACTAATTCTTGTCTCCCTCATTTAGTTTGATCAAGCAGCTGATGCTGAATTTGCCTGGATTGCAGAAACAGAAAAGAAATTGATGTCTCTGGGTGATATTAGGCTTGAGCAAGACCAGACCACTGCTCAGCTGCAAGTTCAAAAGGTAAAAGAAATGCATTTCCAACTGTCATGTTAATTATCGGCCGACACACTCTCCATCTAGAAAATGTACTGGCATGATTTACTTTTCAGTCCATCATAATTAATGCCCTTCAAAACCAGTTTTTGCTCCAAATACTTTTTTTAAAATTTTATTACTCTAACCAATTTTTATTGTGTTTCAAGGCTTTTACCATGGAGATTTTAAGACACAAAGATACTATAGATGAACTTGTTAAATCTGGGGATAAGCTTATGAAAACATGCACTGAAGAAGAGAAACAGATGATGAAGGTAAAGTTCCTTAAATTGCAGCTACAGTGGTAGATATGCAGACAATATATAAGTAGAAAGATTCCTATAGTGTCTTTTTTTAAATACTAATGCAAAAGCATTAATTACAGTCACTTCTAGTATGAGGATGGTAATACTAGAGGAAATGCTGTTGCTTATTGCTCTCTTTCCTTCAGGATGTTAAAAGAGCAAACGCTGTGTACTTGCTTCTTTGCTTGACACTAATTTGGAGCCCCGTTTATCATCTTCATCCATAG
The DNA here is from genome assembly GCA_013397775.1 of Eulacestoma nigropectus. NCBI lineage: Eukaryota > Metazoa > Chordata > Aves > Passeriformes > Eulacestoma > Eulacestoma nigropectus. The sequence continues at coordinate 363,025 of VZTE01001450.1, forward strand.
TAAATAGTATTTTAGCCTATAGATGATTGAGTGAAGAGGTATTAGTCATCTGGGTTGATGTGTGGAATCTGGCAGTTTATCTTCCGAGTTGTTTTGGGTCAGTGATGCTCTGGGTGTGAGCATTTCTGTGCCCAGTTCAATGGCTGTGCGCCTCTGTGCGAATCTTTACTTCTGTTTCTGCTGATTACTGTGTAGGCCTTGCTTGCCAAGATTATTCCATCCTGTCACAGCCCATGAAAGGCATTCTTATGGCTTTGTTTATTACACACAGATATGGAGAGCCCAGTGTCAGGGCTGCAAACATGTACAGATGGATTTTTCATCTTGGCATTTAGGAAGGATTAGTTGTGGGGTTGGGATTTTTTGCTAAATTACAGCATGGCTGGATGCATTGTGTAGATTTACTCCTTCCAATCTGTGAAAAACAATGCTTCAGTAATTGTGTTCTGCTGCAGGATCTCTGAATAAATTTGTTTTGCTCTTAAGTGAATTTAAAATAGATGAGATGTTCTGTCTATGAAACTGTAGTCATAAGGCAGAGCAGTTTTTTGTGAGTCTCTGCTAAATATTTTTATTTGTCAAAGATACTGTGTATCTGTGTGTTAAGGTTATGTTCTGTCCTCTGGATAGCATCTCTATACTTAATTTACATGCAAGACATAATAAATGAAAGGATAGCTTGTTCTGCCAAAAAAAAAGCTTCTTCACATTCAATATCTTGCTTATATGTAGTTTTTCCAAGGCTAGGATTTATGTGCATTGTCACGTATAATATTTCATAAACATAACATGGGCAATCTTCCACGGGAAAAATGTATAGCTAGTAGATACTTTCTTTTATTATCACATGCCCAAATACAGTAAATTTGTAATGTATAAGCCTTATAGTTCTATCACTATTATCTATGTTATTGATGGTAATACATTCTCATTAAGTAATGTATGCTAACCTGGAAAATTACGTTTTGTGGTTTCTGCAAGTTTGTAAATGACAGTCACAACAGTATATCCTATTATCTTGCCAGAGTGAAAAAAAAAAAAAAACCACCAAAAAAACCACCAAACCAAACTAAACATCCCAGCAGATTTTCTGTATTGTTCATCTTGCTTTGATTCAGAAATGCTGTGGAAAACTTAGTTTCTGCCAAGTGTCACTGAAGATAAGTGTCTGCAGTAAGGAAGTCAGGCTAAGATCTGCAGTCAGATCATTTGCAGCTTGACTAGAAGAAGTATAAAGTGTTATTTGTAAATATCAGTATTATTAAATGTGTTCTAATTATTTTACAAGTACTCTGCCAAATTCTGATCTTCCTATCACCTTAAACAGTGATACTGTAGAAACATCAAAACTGAAATTTTATTCACTGTAAATTGGTGCTGTAATTGTCAAAGAATGTTTTGAATTGAAGGTAATACACACATGGAAAAACATACTTTTTAAAAATTAATATTATTTTACAGAAAAAAATTGAAAGCCTCTTACAGAAATATGATGCAGTCTGTCAAATGAACTCAGAGAGAAACCTCCAGCTGGAACGGGCTCAGTCCCTGGTTAACCAGTTCTGGGAGACTTACGAAGAGCTTTGGCCATGGTTAACTGAAACAGAAATGATCATTTCTCAGCTTCCTGCGCCAGCCCTTGAATATGAAACTTTAAAGCAACAACAAGAAGAACATAGGGTAAGCATTTTGCCAGTGTTGAAAAAGATAGTGTTAAAAACCAGGAAGTCTTTTGCTTAGAACTGCCGAGTACTCTGAAAAATTCTTAAAACCCAAACAGATACTCTCCTGTTAAAAAAAAAACAAAAAAAATTCAAACAATAATACAGAGTAAATACATTTTCAGTCATGTCTCTACTGTTTACCAAACTGTGCATGCAAGCAAGAGTCTCTGAGGAAGGCAGCAAGTGACGTATAAGCATAAAAGAGGGCTAAAGGGTAATAATTGCCATTGTACAGAGAGAACTGAGCACATAAAAGTTATTAGTTAAGAAGTATATTTAAAAGTACACATAAATGTCAGTATTGGAACAAACCAAACCCATAAACAGAAAGAGCAGATATGGGATGTTGGAGCAAGAAACAGAAGGGGGGTACAGTCTGTATACAGATATGGACATATGCTGATCTTATGTATGTATAAAAAATTTAGCTTTTGTTTTGTTGGTAACATTGAAATCGAACTTAGCTGAGTCAGGAAGATGAACAATTAGAGGGCCAAGAATTGATTGCTTGGCCACCATCAAATCCCCTAGTAATTTATCATGTCAAGAATGTTTGTTGTGTAATAATTAAAATAAATAATTGTTTACTATAGCATCACAAAATAGAAGCAACAGTATTGTAGACCGGCCACTGTATGGGTTTTCTTACGTATATATATATAATTAGTTTGGATAAAAATTAAGGTGTTTCATAGGTGACTGCTAATATCACATGGAATCAGATGTATCCCACTGGGGTTAAAAACCTGCATGTTTTGGCAGATGCAAAACCTGTACGGCCACTGGAGATACCTGTTTCTCCCTGCTAAGCATGGAGTAACTAGTGGTTTTTTTTATTTTAGCTGTGTCAATTAAGTGACTCAAGTTAGATAGGATGAACCCTGGCTTCAAAGTCTTGTTTACTTTGGGACCAGCTAATGAAATGTCCCACTCTTATGGACTGGTAAACACCAGGTTCATTCATTTGTCTTCCTATTATGTCCAGAATGAACAAACATGTTCTGTTAAGAGTAGCTATATAACATAAGCTTTATAAACTACCTTGATTAGTCACCGTGAACCATATCATGCTTGCTTTACTTACAGGATTGTTCCTCATGTACTTTAATCATGCTGCTTCTATGAGAAGCCTTTCAGATGAGCTTCTATTTTTGCTTTTTCCCCGGGCTATGCTATTAGCTGAGATTTGTTTGTTAAATAGAAGATTAATGTCAGGCACTTTTAACACATAATCTGCTCTGAAACACTTGTTTACTAGAATTGTTTACCCAATAGTATATCATGGAGAAGACCAAATCATTTATTGTTCTGTTAAAAAGAAAAAGAAGAAAAAAGTAGTTCTCAATGTGAATTGAGAACCTAATGTTTCTGTTCTGATGTATTTACTGATGACTATGTTTGTTCTAAGTTGTGGAATTCATAGAATTGATTGTGTGAGTAACGTGCAGTTAGTTGGTTTGAAATAAGCTGTTGGCAGAGTATTAGCATGAGGTTTAAACCCAGAAATGTGCACTCTGTTGGCCTTGTGTCAAGTCACCTCTTTGTGCTCAAAAGTAAAACATACAAAATTATTTTCTAAAAATTTTCAACTGTTCTTAGTTTCTCCTTTTCCTCCTCTCTGCTAGTCAACATTATTTTTCTTGTGGCAAGCTGCACAAATAGAGTTACATTCAAAGTAAGTAGTTAGAGTCAGGGGGGGTTATTTTCATTGCTGTTCTGTCACTGGGAGACTGAAGAGTTGTGGTCATTGTCTTTCCAGTCTCCTTAACGTCTCCTCTTCTGGGGAGGAGCAAGGAAGAAAGCCAGCATCTGGATTCCTTTTTAAGGGAATGTCTTCCATGTTTGAAGAGAAGAGAGTTTATTTGCACTGAGACTGATATAGGCTCTTTTCTGGGTCTTGATTAATTTAAACAAACTCTCAACTGGGAGAAGCAGTGCATGTACCTCTCATGTTCCTGCACTGGAGCTATTGGATAGAAATGCATGGAGTTCACAGCACTGAGAGGGACAGTGCCTCACAAGACTGGGATTTTTCTGAGAAGGGAGGGATGAGATGAGAAAGTAAATAAAATGAGGAAAGGATGGGACTACTCGCACAAAAAACCCCCCTTTCCCTTTTGTCAGTTCTATGGGTGCAAGCAAGAAAATCTGAAATCCTTAGACAACTTGGTAGACACCTTGTGACATTTCATTTCCACAAGCCTCTGCACAGTCTTCCGCAGAGTTTTCACTTCTGAGGTGGATGATGGGAAAGAAAAGACAGCTGAGATCAAATATAATTCACTTACTAATTACTTGTTAAACACTGTGTAAGTTGAATAATAGTGCTGTTATGAAGACAGAGGGGTCTTGTGCCCAGAGGGGGAGACTGATAAACAAGGTTGATAGGTCTCTACTGATCGCCCTTGCTTGTCCTTTTGTCCTTTTCACTGATTTCTTTGACCCTCCCTTGTACTGGTTTCCTATTCTTAAATCAAGGATAATTTGAATTAAGTTTCTTGCAATGCTGGTACCTCTTTCTGTGATGTTCTTCAATGAAAGGCTTTGCAGCAAGTGACCAATAACAACATCAAAAGTATATATGTGATGGTGTTACGCCCATGTCTGGAATATCACTGCCATTTCTATCATTATAGGTACTAAGTATGATGGGCAATGTCTGTTGTTAGCATCATATGCATAATTAGCATCTTGTATTTTGCCTGTAATCATGTGTCCTACCAGAGTGCTGCACAGGCCTTCCCAGTGTGTCTCTAGTTCTGATGTTTCATGCCTGGATAGTTCTGTGTTGGAATGGGAATGATCACTGGCAAAGCAGTCATTAACTTTATTTCTGCTTTACATTAAGACGAAAGGTATTTGTTTGGAATTTCTTGCCAGCTGGATGTGTTGGAAGTGTGGACAGTTGTAATGTGGTGGTGCAAGCGTAAGAAACTGATAAGTTTTTTCGTTTGTTATAGCAACTGCGTGAGCTGATTGCTGAGCACAAGCCTCATATAGATAAGATGAACAAAACTGGGCCTCAGTTACTGGAGCTGAGCCCAGGAGAAGGCTTTTCTATCCAAGAGAAATATGTGGCAGCTGACACCCTTTACAGTAAAATTAAGGAAGATGTCAAAAAGCGAGCACTGGCACTGGATGAAGCCATTTCTCAGTGTACCCAGGTATCAATATAAGTTTAAAATTTAATTGGGTTCATTCAATGGAAAAGTACTCATTGTCATCTTACATGCGTATATCAAAACTAAACTGCTGATTTATCTGGATTTTTCAACCTAATGATCTGTGAATGTTCATATTACTGCTAATGGCATTGATTTTTCTATATTTCGAGGGGTTACAATTTTATATATTGGTCAGTATTATGGCTTTGCAGCTGCTGGAAAATGTTACAGCTGCTGAATTTTGAAGTAAAAAATCTAGTGGTCTAAAAATGTGGGATTTGATTTTCTCTTTCATTTTCTCTTACTGGTCTGTTACTAGCTGATGCTTCATTTATAAACAAATGTCACTTTTGATCAGTTAACTTGGGTATAGTTATTTCTGGGGATTGACAGCTGTAGTTAAGAGTTAGCAATGGAACTAGTGGGTGGTTAAGCAGTGGTAGTAGCGTTGGCTCTTCGCTGCAGACTCCAAAGAACTTAACATTAGACATCACAAAATGTCATCAGCATAAAATTCAGGTCAAGTCCACAAAAGTTGCATATTCCAGCTTCATCAGCCGATGAAATGAACTTCAGTAGAGTATTGTCAAGTGTCTTATTCTAGCAACCGTTAAATATTGGGTTAATTGTCATTAAATCCACATAGAAATTATTTTCCTTGACCCCAGATTCAGAAAATAATTCAGTAAAACTTTGTACATAAACCCGTACAAAAACCTGATTAAAAATACTTTGTTCTATACTGCTATTTTTATAGGAAATTCTCCTTTTTTTCTTTGTTCACTGGAAATTAAGTGCTATGTTCTGCTTAGGTCATAAATACCAAATAAAGAAATACGCCTTGAAGACCTTACCAATTGTATATCCTAAGTAATTTTTGTCAGGTCGTTATAATTAGTGTCATATTCCTAGCCCCTGCAGCTGAGTTTAAGAATGTGAGGCAAAACTAAATGACATCAGATGTCATCTTGCTTTTGAACTGGTTATAGACATTATGTATTATATATATATTTAACATAGAAACTTTAAGTCATTCTAAACACCTTCCTTATTCACACCTCTGAAATATGCCTGATTATTTAGCTCCTCTCTTTTTCTTTATCATAAGTGCTTAGTCCTCCCCATATGTGGAGCTGCCAGTTTGAAAATCAAGGTATTTACTTAGTATTAGAGTCCCTATTTTGTATGTGATAGACATCAACATGTTGTACTGGCTAAATACAGAAAGCAAGAACTAGAAATGCATTCTGTGCTAACACCTAGAATGTAATTAGATGTTGAGAAATTAGTGAACTATTTATGCAATACTTCATGTTTCATTTTGTATACCTGAATGTGTGTGCAGATGGCAAAGCTAAAACATTGTAATGCCCACAGAATGTAATTCTATATAATCTTTTTTATGAAGGTATGTGAATATGTATTATCAGATCTCCGTACCATGATGTCTATGTCAATGTTTGTCTAGACAGTCCTTGAAGAATAATTATTTAACTCTTCAGGTTTTAAATTATATTAAATTGCACTATGTATCAAAGGAAGGACATAATGTATGAAGCTAGAATGAGAGGTTGTAATGACTTGCATTTTCTTCCTTTTAAGTTCTAAAACACTTTGTTTCATTCATTAAAGTTGAGTACAAGGAGGCCCACTGAATGCACTGACAGCTTAAAAATGTAATATGTATCCTAGAATTAGACCCAAATATTGCCAATTTAATTTCAGTTTTTATGACTTTTATAAGGTTTTGTTGCCACAATCAGTTTCTCAGAACTCTTGAATGTGGGAGGGCTACTTTTCTTTCATAACACATTTTGTTGGCTTGTATGATATTCACACTTCTAACAAATAGAACACTGAGGCCCATAACATTAATCACAGAGTCTGATTTGAAGTGAGTTGTATGGTGGGAAAAAGTAATTATATTTATATTGCCTTTGTTCCTTTGAATAGAAAGGATGTAGCTATTTGTTCACATAAGGTAATCTTGTTTTGCTATGTTCTTTCTAGCATCTTTTCCAAATGTTGTCAAAAATGCTTTTTGTAGATCCTGGAGAGTCATTAAATGCACCCATGATTTATTGATTTCTTTTATTTGAAAGGGGCATGGTGTTGCAAGATATTTAGGAATCTCTATTAATCCAAAAGCATATAATAAAAGCTAACTTTGGACCTATCCCAAAGGCTGCACCATGTTAACACAGCCATAATAGAGTTTCTGAGCACCTACCTGGGCTCAGTCAAACATGGATGGATGTAGTATATACACTGTTGTGTGCTTTTAGTTGCAGAAAGTAACATACCTTTACTGCACTAGCAAGCACCACCTGGCCACTAACAAAAGTCTTTGTGCACAGCCTTACATATGAAGCCTTAATCGGAGGTTGTATATCAGTATGTTGGTCCCAACAGGAAAACGCATGTTTTTAGTAGTAAGGTACATATGATGAAGTCAGAAAGCCATGGCTCTCTAAAGCTACAAACTACTATGAATTTCACAGGACTAAATGTGAGTGGATTCTGCCATATGTATAGTACCCTCAGAGGGAGTGTCTCAGGACTGAACCCAAACTAAATAGTAAAATTCTTGAATTTGAGAGAACATACCATTTTGCAGGGTTATTTTTGTAATTTAGCCATTAAAAGAGCCGAGAGGGAGGTATTGCAAGTTGCACATACATATATGTTGGATAGAGATGTTAATTTTAAAGTACCTTTTTCCAAGATAATTTCAGATGCCCTTTTTAAGTTTGCTGATTTGGGTTTTGGAGAAGTTTTTTTTCTAATTTGTCTGTCATTTCCTTCTGTCCTTTACCACCCTCCTAGTTTCATGACAAGATAGATCCAACACTCGAGAGTCTGAAACGCATAGTTGAACGTCTGAGGCAGCCACCTTCGATCTCAGCAGAGGTTGACAAGATTAAAGAGCAGATCAGCGAAAATAAGAACGTGTCCGTGGATCTGGAAAAACTTCAGCCAGTGTATGAGACACTTAAGCAGAGAGGGGAGGAAATGATTGCTCGCTCAGAAGGCGCTGATAAGGATATATCTGCTAAAGGTAGTAGACTGAGGAAACTTTAATGTAGTGTAAATGCAGTAAGCTGCAGCATATAAAATTCTTCATTCCTGATGACCTCTAATCTGGGGAATGTTCTCCTGGAGAAGCTGTTAAAGATTTATAAAAACAAAGCATTCATTTAAAATAATTCATTGTGGGTATGACCTTTATTTTATTTTTAAAGGCCATTGTGTTTGTTTCCACTTAACATTATAAGGAGTCCTGCAAAGAAATATTTTAGACTCGAAATTTTAAAATGTACACATATGTTTCTGCTGTAGAACTGTAGAGAGATTTATGACCAAGAATTTTTTGCCAAGGTAGTAATCTAGTTCCTTTGTTGTTTAGCTGTTCAAGATAAACTAGACCAAATGGTCCTAATTTGGGAAGACATCCAGACCTTGACTGAGGAAAGAGAGACCAAACTGTTGGATGTAATGGAACTAGCTGAAAAGTTTTGGTGTGATCACATGGCTCTTGTAGCTACTATTAAAGATACTCAGGACTTCATTCGAGAACTGGAGGGACCTGGAGTTGACCCATCTGTAGTCAAGCAACAGCAAGAAGCTGCAGAGGTCAGTAGAAAGTATTTTCTTGACTTGCAGTACTTTATTTATGGTATGCAGAGGAGAATATATTATTTTTTAAAGACTAAGAGGGATAATTGTGTAGAAATTTACAATAATGGTATCTCAAGAGTCTACGGTAAATAACACATATCAGTGCTTTATTGCAATGAGCATGCAACATGTGCTTGTCATTACATTTCCTTATTTGTTTGTAAATATATATATCATTACCATCTCACTGAGGCTTTTAAAAATTATACATACTTGAGATTCCTCGAATAATACGTAACATCTAAATGAAAGGTGTGCAAATGTATGATGCTCTATGTATTATCCTCCAAGCCTGTAATTATCTATACTGATAGTTAAATGTTTGAAGGCTGAATGATAACCTCTGACAAAGAAGACACTCTGATTAAAGAAATATAATTTAAAACTTCCTGTTTATTTTTTCCATCTCATGCAAAATTATATCATAAACCGTTGTTACAATTTAGACTGATGTCAGCTGATTTCATCTGACACTGCAAAGGAATGCTTATTTTTTAAGCATCCAGTTGTAAGTCTTAAGTGTCTTGAAAGAAAACAAAGGTGGAATCCTGCTGTGTTCTATCTTGAAAGCAAGTTGTACATAGATGATTAAATTCAGTATTAGCAGTGTTGGTGTTTTTTCTCTTTGTAGGCTGCTAAAGAAGAAATTGATGGACTACAAGAAGAACTAGAAGCAGTTATGAGCCTTGGCTCTGAACTTAGATCTGCTTGTGGAGAGCCTGACAAACCTATTGTCAACAAGAGTATAGATGAGGTATGGGAAATGCAGATGCTTAGGTCTGCTATGTGAGATGCTTGCTCAACTGAAATTGGTATATTCCCCACAACCTCAACAAATTTTGAAAATAAAAATTTTTTGGCAAAAGTGAGAGACCCCTGAAGCCTTTGTGGTAAAGTAAGGTTTGCCATTTGGGTGAATGAATCTTAGATTAGGTTAGAATGTACACACAGTTTTATTTCATTGATTTATGGTTTAGAATTTTTTGTAAAAGATTTTTTTTTAAAAAAATACTCACTGATTAATATGGTAGGTGGCTATTTCTTGCAAAAGCAATCCTAGAAAAAATTTTGGATATATCTTGTTCATGCCAAGTGAGACATCTTAACTGAGACTATCCTGTTTAGATGACTATAAAGTACTTCTAATTTCTCTAGAGTTCACCAATGTATGATTCTTTTAAGATACTTTTATTACAGTGATGCAACTCCAAATGATTTAGTAGCATTTCCTCTATTAACTGTAATATCTCTGTTAATGAAAGTATTCAATCAGTATTGAAGTTTACAACTTTTATAATCCAGAACCACTACTGAGTTCTGGAAGAAATTCATTTTGCAGTGATAGGGAGAACAAGAGTGTTAATATGGAATAAATGTGAGCTCTTCATGCTTAGTTTATTTGTATTGTTGATCAGTGAAGAGTTAGTAAATGCACATTATATAGAAGAGTATAGAAATATACTTCTGTAGAAGAGTATAGAATAGAAATATATTTTGTCTATTGGAGTAAATTGTGCTTACTTGCAGCTGAACTCTGCCTGGGATATGTTAAACAAAACATGGAAAGAACGTGTGGACAAGCTTGGGGAAGCTATGCAGGCAGCTGTTCAATACCAAGATGGACTCCAGGTAAGGCAATGTGTTATACCTAACCCAGCCTTCAGTCAGTGGGATTTAATGTGGTTGTAGTAAAAAAAGTCATGTGATTAGGCAGGTGACAAGTAATGCACTCTGGCTGTAGTGACTATTTTTTTCAGTAGGTAGACTTTTTTTCTAAAGATTGGTTGGGGTTGTTTTGTTGGTGTTTTTTTGCATTAAAGAATATGTATGTTGGGTTGTTTTCTTCATGTCCATATATTGCATTGTGTTTAGATTCAAAATTGTCCTCTTGTTTGTTGGTAAGAGCAGAGGTTTTTTGGCACCACACATTCATAGTAGTCGTGCTTTTTCTTATGATAGCCAGTGCTTCATATGGTAGGCAGCTTGGAGTTGTGACACATCTCTGTGGTCTGAAAGAAACAGAGTACAGGTCCATATACCCACTTGCTGCTATTTGCTTTGAGTAGAGGACAGTTAAAGCACTTGAATTTTATTCCACCTTTTTTATAAGTAAAATGTTCGAGTATTTTAAGCAAAATTATTATTAACATTATGTTGCTAGACCAGTATACTTATTCTTAGTATAATTTATCCTATCACAATACTTAAGAAGATAATTCCTTTTTTTAATTTTAGGTAGGTATACCAGCAGTTTTAAGACATCTTGTACATTGTGCTTCCTAGAACTGATGAAGTTTAAAAAAAAAGAGAGGTTGTACTATACATGACCTTTAAAGGTCTCTTCCAACCCAAACTATCCTTTGAATCTATAATCTTTTCTCTTTATATGCTTTTGGGTTTTTTGTAGTTGTTTGGTTGGTTTGGTTTGTTTGTTTTTTTCTTGGTGGAATTACTGTTTTCCCTGGTTCATTTAATCTTTAAAATTGGAATTTCACATGACACTGAGGGCAGATACTTCTGTATTTGGTGCAGATCAAGCATCAGAACACTCCTTAGTAATAATGCAACATGCCTGTTTTGCACTGCACCATCACTGTGGATTTTTCTCTGGGTTCTCCTGTGTTCCTACTGTGCAGAGATTGACTAGGCAGTTAGAATCATCACCATTTGGTTTAGGTGCTTTCTATTTCCTGTGGCTGTACATGGTACATCCTACAAGCTTGGTACTTTGTGAAAGAACTGTATTTAAGTGCTGTCTTACACTCATTTCAATAGACATATGAAAAGTATTATGGACAGATTGTTAACTGCAGCTTCCTCACCCTCTTGAGCACGTTGGGCATAGTTCCCCTTTTCTCGGGGAGCCATGGAGCAGTGGGCAGTTCCAACGAGTTGTCCTAAGCATTTCTGCATGATGATACCTCCACAGATAACAGGCAGGTGGAAAAGGGCCTAGTGGAGGTGTTTTTTCCCTTGTGCAATTACTCAGATTGATGCAGCTGTTCTTAATCTATTAGAGTATTCTTGAGGATCTGCGTTGTATTTGGAGCAAAAGAAATACCCACAAAGTATCAGAACTGGGGAGACTTTTTTTTTTTTTTTAAAGTCCTACTGCATTATCCTATAGATACTCATTCTAGCTGAGTTATGGTCCTTCACTGCCTAGTATGTCCTGAGCGGGTAGTTCCATGTTCCTTACACAAGTAGCTTTCTTCAAAAGAAGTTTGTTTGTAATCTTCATTTAAGGTATGTTATCCACCACCTTCCATTTTCATTCCAAACAACTGTAGAACAGAGTTTGTCTTATATTTATCTTTCAGGGGATCTGTAAAAATTGTAGATTTTGCACAAAGTAGAGCGCTACTCAGCGTGAATAATTCTGGCAGAATGTTGCTGCTAGTAGGAGTCCAGTCTTGCAGAATGCACAGTTCTGTGACTGTTACATGGATGTTTGTTCTATTGTATTGCAAAGAAACTTAGGTTTTGCTGGGAAAGTTATTTTCTTAGAAAGAGCACAGCAATACCTTCTCCGGAAAAAAGAAATGTTCTGAAATTTTACTTAATACAGCTTTCAAAAATAACAGCATTTCTCTGCTCACTCTTGAATATCATACTGTGATTTTTCAGGCATTATTTGACTGGGTAGACATTGCTGGCAGCAAGTTAGCATCTATGTCCCCAGTTGGAACAGATCTGGAGACAGTGAAGCAGCAAACAGAGGAACTTAAGGTATGTTCTAGCAATTTTTTTCCTTTATATTTCCATTTATCCGTATGTTTCTGTGTTTTTTAGTATTTTTTGAGATTCAAAAGCAATTTTCATTTTCAATTTTTGGTAGAAAAGCATTTGCATGAAAATTTTAAAATATTTCATTGCAAATTTTTCATTTTAAAATGGCTTAATTTAAAAATCTATTCCAAATTTTGGCAAGACCACATTTTATTTTTCCCGATTTCCTAGAAATACTTCTAGTATCATTCATTCTCTTTCAAATGCTATGAAATTATTATGTACAGGATTCTTTTGCTATGACCTTTATGTATTCTGGTTTCTAACATGATCAGTTTCTTTGAGGCTCTGAGAGGCGGCCTCCAAAGCTTTGCTTCTGCCATTAGAGCCTTTATTTAAATGCTCACACAGATCATGTCATTCCCAATGCATGAGTAAGGTGAAAATCAAAATTCCAGTCTAACTTAGAAACTTGTCTGCATGGATCTGTACTGACTGAATATGCTCCTGACGGTGGTGTGTTGTTATGCCATGTTTAAAAAGCAGAGATGTGTGATGATCAGAAAAAGTTCTTCGTCTTGTTGCTCACTTGTAGATTTTGTTGTCTGTGGGCAGGTTGTTTTATATATTTTATGATGGAGCTTCAAATGAATCATGACCTTACATAGTTCAGAAGATATGAACACAGGTTGCGTTCAGGCTGTTGGCACCAGTTGCGTGTTCAAGGGAGTTCTACTAAAGAAAATCTACTTTCACTTCCTCTGAAGAATGATTTCATTTGAAGTTTAAAGCATTATCACCATCACAACCACAAGAGAACATAGAATCATTCTGTGATTCTATAATCATTACTTGTGTTTCATTTATTTCTATTCTTTTTCTATTTACCATAGCAATTTAAGACAGAAGCTTATCAGCAGCAGATAGAAATGGAAAGACTGAACCATCAGGCAGAATTATTACTAAAGAAGGCAACACAAGAGAGTGACAAGCACACTGTTCAAGACCCTCTCTCAGAGCTGAGACTGCTGTGGGACAGCCTAGAAGACAAAATTATAAGTAGACAGGTAAATAAGCTTGGAGATGGGGGCTTTATTCATGACTTAGATTTTTCTGAAAAACTCTTTGTTATGTATAATGCTTTTACTAATTTACACATCCCTTTTAGTTTGGAAGCTGAAAAACCTGTATGTAATAGGATTTGAATTGTACAATTAGTTGAGTTTTTAATAATTTTAAACCTTCTTTTTAAATTCTCTGTCAGCAATGCTATGTTGAATTATTATTTCATTTTGCCTATTTGATGATGTCTTACGTAGCAGTTGATAACATGTTTATATGTGCAAAAGTAATATTAGCTGCTGACCTGAGCAATTGAATAAAACCCCATTAACTTAATATTAAACTATTTCAGTGTTATTTCCTTAAATTATCAAGCTGAGAGATGTGAGAGTCCTTTGAAGTGTATTATTTTTTCTAAACTGAATCATTTCATGATAAAGAAAAAGTTTATAAAGATCGTGCACCAAATTGCATTTATATTGAAAGTATGTTTTAAGTGATAAAAAGCTACCGATATATCTGATGAAAGAACCTTCAGACTTTGCTCTGCTCTGGCTGCATGGCTTCTTCCAAGGCCAGGAATTTAAGCCTGGAATGCAAGGCTTTATAAGGGAATTGCTAACTCAGCTGTAGTTATAAAGCATTGCTTGTATTGGGTAACTGTTTCTCACTGGTTTTTATTCTGTCTTAATGTGTAGACACTGCTCTGGGTTATGGTGACTAATGGTAATGTAAGACAATTCAATTGCACTGTGAAACTGTTTTATTGTTAACTTTATTTTTACTGTAGCACAAGCTGGAAGGTGCCTTGTTAGCCTTGGGGCAGTTCCAGCATGCCCTGGATGAGTTACTGGCATGGCTGACACATACAGAAGACTTGCTGAATGAACAGAAACCCGTGGGTGGAGACCCCAAGGCTATTGAAATTGAACTTGCCAAACATCATGTATGTAATTATAATCAATATTAACTGAAATGTTCTTTTGATATTTATCTTAGGGATGAGTCTTTTAGTAAAACTTCACACTTGATAAATAATTCTCTACAAATATCTTCAAGATGTGGATTATTGCTGAAATGAAGGCTTGGAATAAATAATATCTTTCCTCTTACTCCTCCACATTCCTTCCTTTCTTGCATATGCCATGCAAGTGGCATAGGTTTTAGCCAGAAATAAACAGCTCACCCTAGTCTCCACTGCTAATCACCTTTCTTTGACCTAGGGAACGCAAAAGTTTCTGAACCTGCTACTCTCCCTGAAGCAATAAATTCCTTGATTAGTTCTGTTTAAGCCAGGTCTCAGAAACTGCACGACTGTTGCCTATCTTTGGTTCTTTCTTCCCTCTCAGAAAAGAGTGATTTTTTCAGAATTCTACAAAACTGTATTTGAGTTGGGTTCAGCTAAGATGGAGAATGCTTCTCCAAAAGTCTGTGCATCCCATCTTTTTCTCTGTGTTACTTACAATGTGAGGTTAAGGGTTTTTTGTTTGTTTGTTTTAGTATTTTTACTGATCATTGTTATTTTGGAGCCCATGGAAGAATGCTTCTGCTGTGCCTTTATCTTTAGAATATCTCCTAGGAGTAAGAGATCTTCCCTGCCTCTGTGTGTGACTCTGTGCTCTTCACAATGATGTGTTCTTTCTAGGCTTGAAGATTTCAATCTAACCTTATAAATCCTCTCCCTTTAAATCTGCCATTTAATTTTTGGCCTGCATATGATGTAAAAAGTACTCAGAGTCCATTTTGGATTTTGAGAGACTTGATTGAAATTGACAGTACACAGATAATTAAGGTATTTTCATTGTCTATGTTAATGCAGCTACGCAGCTTCTGAAGGCTTTTGGGTGGTCGGTTGGAACTTGAGCAGAATACGGTATCTGCATACCCTATGCGACTATTGTTATAAACAGACCCTTTTAAAACAAAGTAAATAAAATTACAAAAACAGGTTCTGCTCCATGAACCTTTTATATTCTTATTGAACGGAAGTGTTTTGCAAGTGAAGAAGCATCAGGACGTCATTTATGTCTGTGCTGAAGGAGTTCAGCAAACACATGAATGAATCTACTTCCTTTTCATTATACAGAGTTTATAGGTTAGAAAGTTCACACAGTAGTTCATCCTGTGGTAGCCTGTAAAAACATCCACCTCTTGAATAACTTTGGAAAGAATAGACCTTGTTCTTAGTGAGTCTCAGCAGGAAGGAAGGGATAAGATGCATCTGCTTCTGTGAATATCTTTTTTCACCCTGTTAGGAAAATAAAATAATAGGGTTCTTAGCTTAGAAGAATTAAAGTAAGTTCTGTATTTTGTATTCAAGGTCTACTTGTGACTTGCTATTTCATATTGTGCTACATATAGTTTATTTTTAAGTTCATTTTTATTTAGCTTTAAATTTTTTCCATATGCTAGCATTTTGATGGACGTGAGTTTGAGCCAGACCCCATGCAAGACAGAAGTCATAAACTTGAATTTCTTAGGTGGGGTTTACCATTCTCCTCCCAACAATTTTGCTTATTTCTTTTTCTGTGCTGTATTAAGGCTCTTCTTGCCCCGCCCCCCATCCTTCTGAAGACAGCATTTTTTTCCCAAATATACTTTTTGCCTTTTATGGTTTTTTGTGTGGTTGGTGATAAGAGGTTTTCAAGCAGATGGAGGAGGTCTTTTGGTGTTAGTACTACAACCATCCCCCAGCTTTTAGCACAGGTCAAGTGTCCTGGTAGCCTGACGTAATGTGAAAGGAGTTGTAGCTGTGAAATGCAGAAAAAGACATTGTGGCAGTTGGGTTGTTGTATAGCACAGCAGGCACATAGTATTCAAAGAAAATTGCTGTTAAAGAAAAGTATATAATAAATTAAAAAGTGAAGAGATAATTATTCCCTAGCACTACTAGAAAACTTTAATAATTTCATAAATATATGTTTGCAGAAGGAGTATATTATTTTTTCCAAGATACAAAAATAAATTCCAGAATTTTGTCAGAATGATCTGTTACTGCTTTTGATTGAAGAGGTCTTAGTTATTAGCTTTAATTTCTAGTACTTGTGCTGATGTTAAGCTGTTGTCTTGTACTTGGGCTACAACTAGCTCAGTCACTGGGACTGCCTTCATTCAGTAACTTACCCGTGTGGCCATGCCGTGTTACAATTGTAGGTGCTACAAAATGATGTTCTAGCTCATCAGTCTACGGTGGAAGCTGTTAAAAAAGCAGGAAATGACCTGATTGAATCAAGTGCTGTTGAAGAAGCGAGTAATTTACGGAGCAAGTTGGAACTCCTGAATCAGCGCTGGCAAAACTTGTTGGAAAAAACAGAACAAAGGAAACAGCAGCTGGACAGTGCCTTGATCCAGGTGAACAGGAAATGATCAAATATAGAGATAATACAGAAAAAGT
This sequence comes from Eulacestoma nigropectus, assembly GCA_013397775.1. NCBI lineage: Eukaryota > Metazoa > Chordata > Aves > Passeriformes > Eulacestoma > Eulacestoma nigropectus. The sequence goes on from VZTE01001450.1 coordinate 379,776, forward strand.
GTCTTTTTACATGAAATACACAGATACATTAGAAGTTGGCCTAAATCAAAACCGTGATGCAGACACTCCTGAATTTGGAGAAACTTTGAATCCAGCTGTATCTTCCACAGCTGGCCACTGTCCCTTATAGTGCTGATATAAGATTTCAGCTTTTGGTCTACATGTTCGTAAAGGGTGAAATTTCTTTATAGGTATGTTATTCGGGGAAAACATTGGTCTCACAGTAGTTATTTAGACTGCTTTCAAGATTTCTATGGTTTTTGTTTTTATCCTTTAGATTGAATTGAACTGGTTTATATTTGTTTGCCTTTTCCTTTTTTTCCGTCTTCTTTAATTTCCTTTGATTGTTACAAATATCTGATTAAACCTGTTGCCAATGTGCTTATGCATCTGAGCTGATGTTGGAATGGAGAACACAATTTAGAAAGTTATCTCTAAAATGATATGGTATAATTTAGGCCCAAGGTTTCCATGGTGAAGTTGAGGATCTGCAGCAATGGCTGACAGACACTGAACGTCAGCTGTTGGCATCAAAACCTGTTGGAGGCTTACCAGAAACAGCAAGAGAGCAGCTTAATGCACATATGGTAAGTATCAGTATTAGAATGCTTTGCAAAATGCATTTCAGGACTAACTGTCTTTTAAGAGTGTTTTTGGTAAACACAGAGTGTGTTCTATATATCACAATGTCTGTACAGTGTCTTAAAGAAATCTAATAGCCTTCAAAACAACACTGTTATTTTCAGTGTAGTTTAGTAGCCTGTTGGGACATGGCCAAAGCTGAGCAACTATTAGTGTTGAGACAAATAAAACAACTTTTTCATCTTTACAAAAGGTGTTTGCAGGTTTTTCAGTGATTCCTATTCTTCTTCTCCCTTCTGACCCCATAACTAAATTTATGCTTTTTCTAAGATTCGAAGATGAGCCCAAAAGTGACCCACATTCACTGAACCTTGACTTAAGAGACTTGATGCTTTTTTCCTTATCTAACCAAAGCTGACATTAAAGTCATCATTAGCATAGAACTAAGAAGGATTGCTGGCTCATAGAGGCTGTGCTTTAATTAGAAATGGCAAGCTGACTAGGATGCCTGAATTATTCCCTTCCTTTCTCTTTAAGAAACATTCTGTGGATTTCTCTGCTCCCCTAGAACTATAGAGCTTAAAAAAAGAAACTTAAACTTAATCTCTTACCTCTGAGGAAGGTGGTTCTTACTACTCTATTTGTGTAAAATTATGATGTGCTATTAGGCCAGGATGTAAGCCCAAATCTGGTGATCTGGACTCCTGGTTCAGATGTAACAGTGATATTTACTGAACTGTCCTTGAGCTTGAATTTGCGTGACACTTCCAGTTAGAATACTGCATTGTCATAGTGTTAAAAATCAGATTTTTTTTTGAATGATGCTAAAGATCGTTGCTTATCAACATGGGGCACAGTTTTTTTCCTTCTTTTTTGTCTTCAAAAATTTGCCAGTATCTATAATTGATAAAGAAACTAATTTACAGTTTCAAAATCAGGACAGGAAACTAGATCCAAACACAAATAATCATGTGGGTTTGAATCCCTATAATCCTTTTCTTTTTGTCATAAAGGAAAAACAAAAGAGGGAAAAAAAAGAGGTGGGGTGTCCCCCCTCTGAGAGTGGAATACAATCATGATTCCCTGAAAGTCAGTGGCAGTCTTTCCTTTTTTCATTCTGCACTTAGTCAAATCAAGACACAAAAATTTTCCATGGAAAGCTTCAGGATTTTCTTTAGTACATTCTTTGCTATGCAGTTTTTCTATACTTATCATGTTCACAGATGGATGAGTTAAAGGACCTTTAAATTCAATGTTATAGTCACAACAAGTCTGACTGTCCCCAGTAATATGCACTCTAGATGTACAATCACTCCCTAACTGTACATTTTAACAGGATGTTACTATCCTGGTGGCCATCTGCAGGCGTTGACTTACTATCAACCCTTAAAATACAGAAATTGGTTTCCTTTTGGTTAAACCTTAGTGCACATGTGCGAATATGTTTTAATTCTCTCTCTCTCTTTTTTATTTATTTATTTTTTTTTATGTTGAGGCCACTTGTCATGTTGTCTACTACATTCCAAATTCAAACTTGGCTCTAAGTGATGCAAACCATGTTAATAACGGATGTGAAACTGGAGGAGAAAGTTTAGCACCATATTTTGATTTGTCTCTCTTTGGAAATAGTGTTATGAACCATGTTCTTGGCTATAAGGTCTATTTCCACAGATATGAATAGAAGATCCCTCAACCATGATTGGTTCACAAATGGAGTTGAGATTGGGCTGCATTTCCAGTTAAAGCAACTCTAGGAAAACAAAAGCTATGAAGAGATATTACAGAATATCCGTAGAAAAGGGGCTTAAAAAGATGCCTTTTTAGCTGTCCCTGTGCTGCTCAGACCATCCTTCTCCTTATCTTAAAATAATAATTGTTTTCAGTTTCTTCCTGAAGTAGTAGGGGGAAGCAGACTAGGTGACACCACTTTCCATAGTCCTCAGAAAGAACACAAAGAAACTTTCTGTTGTGTCAAAATCTTATGCTCATGAATGAACCTGCTTCTTGCTTTGCCCTCCTATGTGGTTGATGCCTTAGGTTCTAGCTTTTATATTTTCAAATCCTGTACTGCCTAGTGTGGAACTCTGACGTTTCTTGTAGCTTGTTAGTTGCTGCTCTCTTATGCCGGATAGACATAACAAAGCCTCTCTGAGCTTGTTGTTCAAGGACACTTAGGCTGTCCTGGGCCCAAAAGGTGTAAACTAGGGCCTCTAGAGAGGTGGAGAAATAGAAGAAATTACATCATTAGCTAAAGTTTTAATTGGCGAATTTATGCTGATATGCAAATGAACCAAACCTATAAAAGTGTGAAGAACTCGTGACTTGTCGTCCATCTTGGGGTCCATATTGGATTTAGCCTTTGACTACCCAGGGTGTACCTTTGAAGGCCTTTCAAAATAAATATCCACCTTTATTCCCTTATTCCTGTCTAGTCTCTGTTTCTAGGTAGCCACCCCAAGGCATCATGGTCCGGTACAGCCCTTTGTACAGTATCTCTTAACCCAAAGAAAATGTTTGGTTTGGGCTCTCGTCCTGAGAATCAGAGGAAACAGTTATTTTCCTCTTATTTGCAAGCCACTTATTCCTTATCTCCTTGAAGATGTTCCTCATTTGTGAGTCTGCAGCAGCATTGTTGGTACATTTTGTTTTGTCTGTTACCAATACTGAACATGTTTTTCTGAGTCAGAGGGATGCATGAGAGTTTCCAGACTTTTGCCAGCTAACCTTTAACATGGTTAAAAAACCATCATTAGTAGAATAGTTAACAGGTATGACATGTTACCATTATTATTCCAGTTTTCTTTAAATATCTGAAGTGTCTTCAGTGCTCATGCCTAGCAAGTGAAGGAAGATACAGACAATGTACAATAAACCAGCCTTCCCAAGTGTAGTGGTTTGATCACATGCTTTTCACTTTGTGAGATAAGGATGAGAAGAAATGCAAAGCAGGCCTAAAACTTTAAAGAATATAAAGAAGTTTATTACTAACAGAATTAAAAGTAACAAGAAATAAAAAGAAGTGAAAGCAAAACCCTCTTCCCTCCAGCACTCTCCAAGCAANAAGGGTATTGGATAGGTCTGGGCTTGCAGCACACTGTGTAATGCTGACACTTTTTGTGTTTTGGCTACAGATGGACTTTAAACCAACCAAGTTGTAGAAACTCTTCCTTCAATAAGTGCACAGTACTTACTTTGCCAAGCTTTGGATCTCAGAGAAGACATTGACAGACAATACAAGTTTTCATTTCCTGAAGAACTGGGTCCTTCATGTGCTCATTCGGCTTTTTATGAATTACATGTGTTTCGTTTATTAGTCTTAATTGTACCTGCTAAATGTTGGGAGAGGAATAAATATTATACTGGTACTTAATATTTATTTTTGGTTCTTTCTTTATTTAGGAACTTTGTGCTGCTTTTGAAGCCAAAGAAGAGACATATAAGTGTCTAATGCAGAAAGGCCAGCAGATGCTTGCAAGATGCCCAGAGTCTGCTGAAACAAACGTTGAGCAGGACATAAATAACTTAAAAGAAAAATGGGAATCTGTGCAAACAAAACTCAGTGAAAGAAAAGTATGTGTTTTTGCATAAAAATAGAAGTGTAAATCATGTATTTAAGTGTGTTAATGATCAGTGCTTTTATGGATGCATATTTGCCTGATTTTTTAGATTTAAAATCAGTTGTAGAGAGTGTAGAGTACTAATTAATTCAGTAATATGTTTAGAAAGTACTGGGGAAAATAAAACTCAAGAAGTTAATTATCCATAACTGGGGAGGAGTGTGGTGAGAATGGCACAAGTCTGTTCCATAGAAATACTATTAATGCTCATTTGGTTGGACTAGGGGTTTTCTGGGTTTTATTGCAGTAATCATAGACATGAGAGACTGAATAATCCTTCAAGTTTTATCTCCTCAGTACAGAACTGCTGTGTTAATTTTCCTAGCTTTTAGCCATTTTTTCTTAAAATTCTCAAACTCTTGGCCTTTTGCCATTTGCTTCAAGTGAATACCTTCTGTTCAAACAGATCAATAGCATGATTACACTGATATGCAACATACGTTTTCTTGTTATTAATTTCATTTTTCTTTCATTCCTTCACAAAATATAGTCCATTTGTTCTAACTCAATCAAACAAAAAGAATATCCATAATTGCAAACAGAGAAACTCTCTGTACAGCCCTGATAAGTTTAAAGCACAAATATTTAACTCACAACTTAGCTGTATTTTAAAGTGAGAATGCTGATGTCTTTTAAGGTAATTATAAAGTAAAAATGACAAGCTAATTAATACCCAATATGAGCACCTTCTTGCAGGAAGCTGTAAGGTTGGAGTGCTCAGTGAGGTCAGCAGTGTAAATGTTTGAAAATCTGACTGCTGTCTCATGATCAACAAAATTCTGTATCCCAAATTAGTTTCTGTTCGGGCAACCGAAATGACAATTGGGCTTTATTAAAAGGAAGTGCTCTAGAAAAACTTATTCTTCATTTAGTGCAAGAAAATAAATTTGATGACCTACTTGAGGCTCTTCCAAGTGCACTAGCACCTTAGATTTCTGAAATTCTCCTGGTTTTGTATTGAGCTTGATAAATCCATATGACCCTTTTGGATTAAGTAGTAGGAAATATGTTCTAATGTGGAAAAATTTATTTTGACACTAGGTGCTGTATTTTCTATTCATCTGTTATATGTAATTTTACTGTAACTCCTGTATCCATCTCCTCGAATGCCCAAATACAGGCTGTAATTTACTCAGAAACTTTGAGCTGGTAGAGTGTTTTAAATGCTAAACTAAAATGGTTTACTCCAAAGTGCTGAACTAAAATGGTTTCCTTGGCTGAAGTCCCTGCGCAGTATCAGCTGCTAATAAAGTATGACCTGTCTTTACAGATCAAACTGGAAGAAGCCCTCAATTTAGCAATGGAGTTCCACAACTCACTTCAAGATTTCATCAATTGGCTTACACAGGCTGAGCAAACTCTAACTGCAGCTTCTCGGCCAAGTCTTATCTTAGACACTGTCTTATTTCAAATTGATGAACACAAGGTATGTAAAGAAACAGATGTGTAATGTTTTTCTCCTAATCTGTGGAGATACTGTAACAATGTCCAAATGAACCCTATAATGCTGGCACGCAGCGAAACATTTCATTTGTTTTAAAATTGTATTTTGGAGTCTTTCTCGCTACATCATTCTTTATCAGACTGGGTTTTTTCAGTGTTTTACCAACACAGTATTCAGTAATTTTCACCTTTTTTTTTCCCAAGGTTTTTGCCACAGAAGTGAACTCTCATCGAGATCAGATCATAGAGCTGGACAAAACTGGAACCCATTTGAAATATTTCAGCCAGAAACAAGATGTTGTCCTTATTAAGAATCTGCTGATTAGTGTACAGAGTCGATGGGAAAAAGTAGTCCAACGCTTAGTTGAAAGGGGAAGAGCTTTGGATGATGCAAGGAAAAGAGCCAAACAGGTAATGGGACAACAGCTGTTATACAGCTCTTTGAACTTAGTTGTAATTGCATCCAGATTCTTGAAGAATATGATGCTTTAAAGCACTTACACTAAACCCAGGCTTGCTTTGTAACAGACAGTGTTGAGTTGGTGGAGCGATTTCTGTGATTCAATCCCAGAGCACTTCATTTGGGAGGTGAAAGCATCATTTTCAACCCAAGCAGTGACTTCTGTCTGCAGTACAGGATAGTCTGAAAAAAGAAAGTTACAGTATGGATTCCAGATGTGTATTAGTGCCATCTGTCCTCAAAAAGAAGTTTCACAATCAACCCTGTATATTTTAAAGAATATGGTGAACCCTTTTCACTAATGTGTGGCAGTATTCCTTAGTATTTTCTTCTTGGGTCTATGTTGTGTCCTGATTATACCCATCACTTATCACTCAATCTCTTATGTTAGTTACTAGACCAGTATGTTCTGTGTGGTAAGATATCTCAATTTATTTCCTTAAAAACCTGGAAAGGTTGTTTTTTGGGGGGAGAGAAGGGTGTTTGCACAGTTTTCTTTGCTTGGGAGCATTCATGTTTTTTCCTTAGATACATGTTTCCCTCACTGAGGAACATAAATGATAAGATGCAAAACGTATGAGAGGACTGTAACCTGTTTAAGTGTCAACAGGAAGTTCTAGCTTCTTTCTATTCAAGGGAACATGATCATCCAAGATTTGGTGATGTTCACAGCTAAACCATGTTCCAATGTTCACCACTACCACCACTCAGTTCATAGAGCAAGAAGTTCTCTGGGCAATGAATTAGCCCATAAGCCAATCACATGTTTCTTATTTTCCAGCAGTTTCTCTTGTGCATTCACACACACAGCAGTTCTGGCAATGTGATGGGTTTCATCTCAATACGCATTTACAAAGCTAAATACAGTGCTATTAAGATGGCAACTGTGTGTGTGGAGTGTGGAAGGAGTACTGAAGGCTGCTGGTGTCAAGGCCTAATCAACAGCCCTAAACAACAGTGACTTAGATGCCTTGAAGGGTTTCTGAACTTGTTTCTTTTGCCTCCATGTGTAGGCAGCCCAGGCAAGAAGAATTTTCAAGAGAGAGAGAAATGACCAGCTTAGAAAAATCAAAACCCGAAGGGATGACACTTTGTGAAAGCTGATTGAATCTTTACTTTTTCCCAGCTTCCTTCCCTGAAGTGCTCTTTTTTTTGAAACAGGAAGGAAGATCAAAAATCTGTTCCTTGCTCGTTAAGATAGCATTTGGTATAGTGAGAGCTTTTATGAGTGTTACAGGGAACATCTTGGGCAGTCATCCAGACGGAAGTTTTCCCCAGTGATTTACTGCTATGGTCCCGGATAAGCAATAGCTAAGCCCTGTTCTGTCTGTATTTACTATCCATTACTAAAACTGTAGGAATCTAAATGACCAACACATCAACAGATGTTACCAATATGTCTCTGACAGATACATATGATGTGTGCACATCATGTACGTTAAACATTGTTAACTCACTTGGGGAAGGGAGGCTAAATACAGTGGCCATGTGGTTGGACCAGTTCTGTTTAAGAGACCAGGGAGAAAAAACACATCAAATTTTCTCAAAGTTTGCCAATCTTGGTTGGGGTTTAACGTTTTTGGACTGTTTCACGAACCAATGAATTTCAAAGTGCATGCAAATCTGACTTTTCTTTAGTTCCATGAAGCCTGGCATAAACTTATGGAATGGCTGGAAGAGTCAGAGAAATCTCTAGACTCAGATCTTGAAATTGCAAATGACCCTGACAAAATAAAGATGCAGCTCGCACAGCATAAGGTGAGTCATGACATGCAAAACGCCCGGTGAAATGTAGGTAAGTCTTTCAGCCTTGTACTGTTCAATCAGCAAAGAAAGTAGATTTGTGGCCTCAACTGCAGTGGGGTGTTTATTCACATCAAATTGAATGATGGTGTTTTAACAGGGTGTGAATGAAAAGAACTTTTCACAGTACCTGATATGTGAGGGAATCGTTAACAATGAAGAGGAAAGAATGATACAGCACCACGGAAACTTTAAAAAGCAAATAATTAGCATTTCAGAATAGGGATCTCTGAAGAGGCTTTCAGTTATTTTAATTTATTAAACGAAAAATTTACTGTCCACTTATTTGGGTCAAGATTTTTCTTCTAGTGCTGCAGGACAATTTCAAAAGCGAAAAATAATTTTGATCAAGTATTTTGATTGGCAGTTGCTTTTTATGTCAAGTGGAAATATTAAAGAAATCCCCTAGAATACACTGTGACAGTATTAGAGCAAATACTGCTCCCATATTTCTCTTTATGGGACTCAAAATTCTGAAACCAGCTTTTCAGAAATTCAGCTGTGAATATGTAAAAATCTGTCTCATTCAGTTGGCTTTTTGAACTTATAATGATAATGTAAAAGCTCTGTAATTCTATCAAACACAGAGCAAAAGGAAAGACAGAAGTCTTTACTTAATTTTTACTTCTGTAAAATGCCTAGAATAATATATTATTGAGGATCAAGTGGATGAGTGGTAGAATCTTCAGAGATATGATTGTGCCTTAAGATTTCTCTTGGGGCAGTTTCATCAAACACTAGAATATTGAAAGATCATTCCTTTTTCTACATTTTGGCATATATTTACTTTTAATGTCAGTTTTATTGTTCTCCATTTACTCCTATTTTTTCATATTTTACAGTATCCTCAGGGGTTTGCGTATCTAATATTTGCTTTTCACTGTAGCTTCTGGTGATTGCTCTTACCTCTGAGAAATTTTGTCCTGTATATTAATGACTTTATCAGTCTGCTTTATTTTTTTAATCATCTCTCAGTTTGCATGTCGTGTTGTTTATCAGCCAGGAAAATATCCTCCTTTAGTATAGCGAGAGCTGGCAGTTGGTCAAGCAGAAATAGTTTTACCTGTGTCTGCTGTTAAAACTTTTAGATAAGACCAATGTTAACATTCTGTTGTGCCACTCTGCAATTTCAGTTTGTTTCGGCATTGCTGCTATTGCCAGAATTTGAAGTCAGTGATCTGAACTGGCAGGGGGAGATCTTGCTGTTAGGATAGTCTGACTCTTACTAATCTTCTGATCCTTTCACTTCTCTCTTTTCTTTATGTATTTAAACTCATGACGTTTTCATGACTCTACCTGTGTTCTCATCCCACCTTCAGAAATGTTAAACCTGATAAACTTGATATGTACTTTATACCTACAGCAGTACGTTTTATGAGACCAAGCTTCCTTGAATGGTTTGGCAGGCTCGTTACTTTTGTCACTGATATCTTTTCTTCATCTTCTTTTGTGTAAAAAGCCTGCTCGAGTTGCTTAAATCTCATTAAGGAATGGGATGAAATTGGTACAGGGACATAAGAATTGAAACTGGTGATCTGGAGAAAAAAGATGAATGTGTGTGAGAGAGGGAGTTCTGTGAACTTTGTGACTTTAAACTTCAAACACCACCCTCTCAAGAAATCAGCTCAATTGTTTTTTAATGAGTTGTCAAACCTCCCAGCACTGCAATGTCCTTCCTTGTATTTTGAGTCTTTTCCTTCCACTCCCACATATACTCTGTGTCTGTCTTTGTCTTTTCTGTCCAGCCTTGAAGGTTTCCTTGCTCAATTTAGTTAAGGATTTTGCTATCCCATCTGAATGTGTGCTGTAAGCAATAATTTGGACTCGCTCTTTGCCAGTTCTTACTGCCAAAAAAAAAAGTCCTCAAAAAAGAAAAGCCAAGATAATATTTTTTTCTCTCTCACTCATATTTAGCATGTTGCCAGGGACTTTTGGGCAACATGATTCATGGTCTGTTTATTAGAATTTTTTTCTCATTTTTAGCAGTCGGGAATGGGAAAACCCGCACTAGGTCACCTAATCCATTCCTGTGCTAATGTTGAGTCTTCTTACAGTACATTCATATTAACCTGGCTAATTTTATCTGTATGTGCCCATCTTCCTTAGAAGGAAGGTATCTAGCTGAATGAAATCTCAGTAATTAACTTACCTGTCTGTTTCTGGCAGCTTAAACCAAAATCTACTCTCAGTTATACCTGAAGTCAAATGAAAGTAGATATAGTTTAGTCTCAAGGAATGAACTAACTGCAACCCTTTGCCACCTTTAAATCTGTTTTTCCTGTATGATCTTTCTGTGGCAGAAATTTAATTGTCATTCCTTGTGCAAATCTAGTACTGTTGTGAGTGTAGTGTTCAGTAGTTAACAAAACCCATCAAATAAAAGAAACATAGACATATTGTTTGTATTGAAGGAACTGTTATAAAAAACTGGTTATTTTGAAAATTGTATTTATTTTTACTGTAGTCCTAACTTGACAATTGTGTTTTTTCTTAGGTTTATTTTCTTGTTTTATTTGAGGAAAATGGAAGAATAGTAAGGAAATACTAAATTACAAAACAAATGTTGCTTTTTTGGTAACAAAAAAGAAGAAAGAATATTTGATTCTGTAGATGAGGTTTTTCTAAAGCAAACTTGTGGTTTATTTTTTTTCAACTGATTCCCTGCTAGCAATTCATGAAGGTGTGAAATAAAAAATTTCAAGCATTGCTGCAATTTAAAAGCTGCCATGTTGGGCTGGTGTTGTCTTTTGGCCATGTTCCTTTATTTAATTATTTACTCTGTCAGTCAGTTATTTCCTGTGTGGCATCAGATGAACTGTATTTCTTGTGCTCTTCTGTGCCTGTGAAAAGCTTCCAGAGGTTCTGTGCAGAAGGAGCTGTCAGAGCTGGCAGGCAGACTCTGTCACTGTCATTGTCCAAAGTCCCAGGGCACAGAAACCTGCTTGTGATTTTGGCTTCTAGCACAGATTGAGTTATTGGGATGTTACCTGGGTGCTGCTTGTGCTTGGAGGTTTCCCAGCTTGTCCATGTTGAGCTAAACCAGAATAACCTTTGTAGCTCTGATGCCATGATGATTTTTTGCTTTTTCATATACCCCTCTCATATACCCTTTCATATACCCTTTTATACAGCTTTGCATGTATCCTTAGTGCTTTTAGCCCACATACTTGTAATTCCCTAAGTCTGATAACTAGCTTAGACCCAAAGTTCCATTAAGCCAAGAGACTAAACATCTTGGAAACCTCGAAGTTGGGTCAAAAAGCCTCAGACACCAAGGTCCTCTCCAGAGCACATTCTGTAAACCAAGATAGGCCCATCCAGGGGGAAGGTTCCTCAAGACAGGGGCTTCTCTTGAGCCTCTCATTGGGGAATCTTTGATAGATATGCTAATTTGCAAGGTCTATAACTGTATACGCGAATTATGGTGTGTGTGCATTTAGAAGTGGGCATCCTGGTGTGCATCTTTCGGGTGTGCATTTTCGATGTGCATTCAGGGGTGCTTTCTACCTGGATGTGGTGCACCAGAGGATCCTTAAACAGATACTGAGGTAAAACCCTTTTTCCCCTCTAACCATGTTTGGCTTTTAATTCTAAGCCCAGGGAAAGGCAACAGCTCTTGGGGAGCGCTATGAGTGGCTTGAAATCTTAGTTTGTAAGAATGTAGTGCAAAGAATGCTCAGTTAATGGCTCCAAAAGTAGCAGTTCTTTCACATCCTTCTGAGTACCAGGCTGAAATTTGGGAGTGTTATGGTAGGACAGGAATCATTGCCCTCACTGAAGGAGGGATTTTCCAGAAGTTGTTCCAGTAAGCATAGAGCTACATTTCCAGAGAAGGGCAAAAGGCGAGGTCTGCTAGTGTCAAGCCCCGGGTGCACTGCGGCACTAGCATAGACATTTTGCAGTAAGTTTAAATTATTCTTGCAGCAACATTTACAATTTATGTTGCAAATAGTATGTAAAAAACTAATCAACAATGGCCTTTAAACAGTTAACGATAAGTGTTTGGGGGTTTTTTCCACATATATAGGAATTCCAGAAATCTCTTGGTGCCAAACATTCTGTGTATGATACCACAAATAGGACCGGACGTTCCTTGAAAGAGAAAACCACCTTGGCTGATGACAATTTGAAACTTGATGATATGCTGAGTGAACTAAGAGATAAATGGGATACAATTTGTGGAAAGTCAGTGGAAAGGTAAGTGAAACTCAACTAATTACTCATCAAATAAGAAAAAGGCTTCTCTTTTTGGTATTTGTTGTGTAAAAGTAGAACCAGAGTGGCTAGCTTGTTTGATAATTAAGAATGCCAAAGCAGTAAAATACTGCAAATGCATGCTTTCCTAATGGTATGGAAGAAGAGCAGGGGAGGAAGGGGAAGGAAGAGCCCTTTAAAAAGGGAAACTGATTTGAAGTTCTTTGGAGATGCTGGTCAACAACCAGCTGAACATGAGCCAGTGTGTGCCCAGGTGGCCAAGAAGGCCAATGGCATCCTGGCCTGTATCTGCAATAGTGTGTCCCACAGGACTAGGGGAGGGATTGTCCCCTTTTACTTGGCACTGGTGAGGCCACACCTTGAGTGTTGTGTCCAGTTCTGGGCCCCTGACTAAAAGAAAAACATTGAGGGGCTTGAGCAAGTCCAGGAAAGAGCAATGGAGCTGGTGAAGGGTCTGGAGCACAAGCCTGATGAGGAGTGGCTGAGGGAGCTGGGGGTATTTAGCCTGGAGGAAGGGAGGCTCAGGGGAGACCTCTCTACAGCTGTCTGAAAGAGTCCAAAGAGTCACCTGTAGCCAGGTGAGATTGGACTCTTCTCCCAGGCAACAAATGACAGCATGAGAGGAAACTGCCTCAAATTGCACCAAGTGAGGTTTATCTTGGATTTTAGGAAAAATTTCTTCTCTGGAAGGGTTGTGAAGCATTGAAACAGACTGCCCAAGAAAGTAGTTGAGTCACCGTCCCTGAAAGTGTTCAAAAGGCATGTGGATGTAGCACATGGGGACATGATTTAGTGGTGAACACAGTGGTGCTGGGATAGCGGTTGGACTCAATGATCTTACCAGTCTTTTCCAACCTTAACACTTCCTCAATTCTGTTATTTTATGCTGAAAATGTTTTCATAAAGTGTAGAAATGATTATTTTGTGTGTGTGTGTGTGTGGTTGTTTGGGTTTTTTTTTCCCCATGTCAGACAAAATAAACTGGAGGAAGCCCTGCTATTTTCGGGACAGTTTACTGATGCTCTGCAAGCTCTCATTGACTGGTTATACAAAATTGAACCTCAACTAGCAGAAGACCAGCCAGTACATGGAGACATCGATTTAGTAATGAACCTGATTGACAACCACAAGGTAGTTCCAAAAATACTGGTTTTTAATTACTGGACTGCTCATAAGTGTAACATTTTAATAATATCCTCATCTTTGACTATTCTGTAATTTTTAGAAATATGAATTAGTTTTGTAACACAAACGTAGTCAACAATAGAAAATGCTATAAAACATACATGAAAGAGGACAACTCTTAGTGTCTCAATGACACCAGTTAGCACTGAGATATTCTATTTGATTGTGCTGTGTATTAATAAATACCCTGTGTATTTATTAATATCATGTAATAAATCACAAATATGCATTTGTGAATATGTGTCTAGGGGCAAGAGATGGCAAAAATTATTTTACTGGAAAACTCTGGGGCAGACAGCTTTTTTAGTCCGTCTGCTAACCAAATGTCCAGTGCATTTGTCATGACTACAGCAGCCTTTCAGACCTGTGGGGCTGCTATATATTTATTGAGAAAAGTAATTACAATGCTAAAGTTATACACAGATTTTGACTAGACCATGGCCCAGGAAGCTTGCGTTGGAAACCTGCAGTATTTTCTTACTGAAGTGATTTTGGGCGTGGGAACAAGTAGGAGATGTTGGACTCTGCCTCTGCATCCCAGTTTTGCTGTTCAGTATGTCAGAAGAAACGGCTGCTGAAGTTACTTGTACTGCGAAGGCGACGCATAGGTAGAGCTCTGCAGCCTGGGAAGGTTACGAGGTGAAGGTCCCTCAGTTCAGCCACCTGTGACTTTCAGTATCTCAACTCCACTGAGGAGGAGGTTTTGGGCCTCATAAAAAAAAGTGTTTGGAAACATGGATTGTCTGTAAAAATTAGCCTGCAATATGCTTAAATTGCTTCTGAAATCCCACTGTCCATCCTAAGTAAGTTGCAGTCAGTGGCACAGCACACTGTAATTGTCTTCTTTCAAGAGCTTCATTTAAGTAACTGGAGCTTGTTCCATCTGCTAATGTGAACATACTCCCACATAAATATATGAATAAGCAGCAAGAGCCACAACCTCACAGTTAGACCCCCCAGATGGGAATTTATTTCTGTTTTGATGATTTTAAACCCTCTCCTTGATTGTTAGCTTTTGATCTGATCTTTTCCTGCCACAGCAATCTTACGCGTTAATCACTGTGTCAGATCAATTGCTTTGATAAAGAATGGAAAGCCAGCAGTGGTAAGGAGACTAGATTTCCCATGCATTGCACCAGAATGGATTCTTGGGATCTGCCTGATGTTTTCCTACCATATTCCAGTTTTCTTATGATAGAAGAGAGTATTAATGTCTTCCTGTGGAATCTAACAAACAGGATTTAGGTGTTCTGCATCACCTAAATGGAGTTACTCTTGACAGAAATAAATCCTTATTTTTGTTTCTTTTCATAACCAGTAGTTTTTTCCTGTTTTTTACATAAGTATGCCTTAATGACTTAAACATTTCAAATATATTTGATGGTGTCTAGGTTTTCCAGAAGGAGCTGGGAAAAAGAACAAGCAGTGTCCAGGCTCTGAAGCGCTCTGCAAGGGAGCTGATAGAAGGCAGTCGTGATGACTCTTCCTGGGTCAAAGTCCAAATGCAGGAGCTAAGCACTCGCTGGGAGACAGTTTGTGCCCTGTCAGTATCCAAGCAAACACGACTGGAACAGGCCCTTCGGCAGGTAGAGGAATAATAATGTTGCTACATGTAGAAGAAGCAGTGAAAATATCTTGCAGTTTAGTTGCCAAAAATTTAATTTCATTTTCACTTGATGTTATTCACTCTCATTTCATTTAAAAATACTGATTTACTTGCTCATGCATTGCTTACCTTGTCTATCCCTTTACCACAGCACCTAAGTAGTGCCTCTTAGCATTTATTATTACTGTTATTATTAGTCTCTACCGCAAATGCAAAACAAACGTTTCAAAGACCTTACCATCTTAGGAAATCACTGAAGTCACACACAAAAATATGAAGGATGATAAAGAACTATGCCTCATTCACAGGAAGCAGGGGGTTGCAATCATATTTATGCTTTTTGTGCCTTATTGGAAAGAAGTAAATTTGTGTATTGAAAACTTCTTTACATTGGCACAATTACAATGCACAGTGAGGTACTTTCGATTAAAAATAGAGTTGTGCTGAGTGCAGTCACAACCTAGAACAGTCTATGTGTGTCAGCATTATCTGGTACCCATCCCAAATAAACAGGTGTATCTGTATTTCCAAGCCTGAGATAATGTACAGCTCTCTGAAGATCTACTAGCTTGGATTGATGCTAGGATGGGGCTCCTGCAGTAGCGATGTATCCACTATGTACAATATTCCTGCTCTGCTTTGCTCAGCAAACACAAACCCGAACTTACCACAAACACTAATTGTGTCTGAATATGGCTGTCCACAAAGGTGAATCTTTCTTGTTTTCTCTAGACACAAAAGAGTCACTCTCCAACAGGCTGTCGATTCATTTTGCTTAACTGGTGCTTTAGGCTGTGCAGACAATACGGTTCTCATCTCTCCAGCTGGTCCCTGAAAGCACCTCCCGTGTAATTTGTCAGTGTTAAGGCAGAACATTCTTAACTGAGCTGCAAATGCACTGTAAATCAGATGCCTGAAAGCATGAACAGGCTTTTAGGCTTCCTATAATTTTTTAGGAAGCATGAGCTGTTTTTACAGTTACGAAAATGCAGTGCTCTGTATCATTGACTTTTTAATCGAAAGATAACGTGCCAGTACTGCTGGATGATTAATGATTCCAAATGTGGGCTCAATCTCCTTGTGTAAGCTGCAGTGTGCCTATCAGGTCACCTCATGAGTGACCATGACTTCTTTTATCTTAACAGGCAGAAGAATTCCACTCTGTTGTCCATGTCCTTTTGGAGTGGCTGGCAGAGGCAGAGCAGGCTCTTCGTTTCCACGGCGTCCTTCCAGATGATGAAGAGGCCTTGCGTACACTGATAGAGCAGCACAGGGTAAGCAAGAAAATGAAGAGGATCCTCTTCATTCTAATTGCTCTGACAGGTGGTAAAATAGAGGAAAGGAGGCAGAGTCTATCCCGGATAGTTCTATCCAGCATCCAGTGTTGGGTTTTGCAACTCTCTCTGTAGAGAAGCTAGAAATTTAATGTAGTTAACAGTTTGATGCCCAGACTAATATTGGGCTGTTGTTTGAGTGATTTTTGGCTTCTTAAGGAAATAATGGCCCTTTAGAAATTTGCTATAAACATTTAGAGAGAGATGCAAACCCCTCTGTGGGGTATGATGCCTGTAATTGCCACACAGACTGCTACAGTAGCAAAAGTGTATCTGTCTCCTTAGCACCATTGGCCAAAATGGCATATACTTTTCTTGCAAGGTCATTTGTAAATGTCAGCAGAATGATGTTATCATCCATGAACGTTTTGTTGTGGTGAAACAGCGTGCTGTCATGCTTCATATGCATTGGCTACTGAAATACTGCAGTGGCATATGTACTGCAGATAGTAGACTACAGGCCTTCGAACTAACTTTGCAGTAATGAAGTGGGAAAATGGCTAAGTAAGGATCAAAAGAGGTCAAATTTTCACTGTCCAAACAGGAGGCTACAAACATGCACAGTTAAGCCTACACAAAACTTCTTACAAATGCAGTAGTAATAGTACCAAGGGTTTAGTGCCCACAGTGTTATAGAACAAGTTATAAGTCCTGGATTTGTTCATCACTGCTCTGAAGAAAGTTATAGCAAAATTTATGAAATGGAGATTGGAAAAGTATCCCATTTAAATTGAGTTTGATGTTATTATGCAGAGGAATACATGCAAAATATGACTATTAAATGGCTCCTAACTGAGGAGTTTTCAAGGTACTTAGAAGGCAATGTTTTGAAAAAGTTTTCAGTTTTAATTTAGGGTCCTGGAAACTGGGTGCTAGTTATAGACTGGCAAGTGTGTATATACATCAGTGTGTGCTGATGTAGCAACCTGACAGTGTATTGACTAATGCTGGCAGCAGCAACCTGATGTCTTCGATGCAATGACACTTGTCTTGTAGTTGCCTTTCCTACACATGTGCTTCACCAGTTCCCTTTTATTTGATTTTTTACTCTTCTGAATACAGAGAAAAGAACTGAGTGAAATCTCAGGTCCACTGAAATAATTAGAAAATAGAATTTGGAGTGTCTTTCTCCACACTGTAGATGGATTAGCAAAATATTTCTGTACTAAGTTCAAAATCTGTGCTGCCAAAACTGAAGCATAACTTGGAACCTCAAAGCAAAGTTTGTCTCTGAGAAACCCTGCCCAGCTGGGAAGGATGAGAGCTAGCACAACACAACCAACTTCAGTGTTAGATGTGGTCATACTGTACTTAATTTTTTTTAGTAGGCTTTAGAAGGTGTTCTCCCAACCACATTTTCCTCCTAAAGGGCAAATAATAGAAATAGAGAAATTGTCAAGCTAAGAAAGATTATGGCACTACAGTTTTTCTACTCACACAATCTTTCTTGAATAGGTCATCTCTCCTTCTAAGCTTGTAACATTAGCTTTCAAGAAGACAAAAAGAAAATAAAGGAAGTAGTAACATATATTACTTTTAAATACCATATAGGCATTATAATGCTGCATATTAAAATAAAAATGTACGACTGAAATTATTACCTAAATATGAAATGTATCTTCCTTTTGTCTTTGTGATTCTTGTAAAATAGTTTTACTGCATTTGTATTCAACTACATGTAGAAAGGTTTCTTCAAGACTCTATTTTATCCAAATGGTCCATCTTTATGCCCATTTCTAATTTTTCTCTTCTTGAATACTGCACATGATTTAGTGAATTCTGCTGTCTCAGTCAGAGACATATATGTCACTTGTCTGCCTCTCTAGGGACTGAGAGCTGCAGTGGGTTAATGCACTGCATTGCTCAATGAGAAGCATCCCGTTTCCTCTCCTGTAAACGTGTCTGTATCACTGGTTTGCCACAGAGTTCAATATAATTAGGAGAGTTTAATACACTGTGAGTAGTGCATCACAGATTTAATTCTTGAAATATTCTAGTACAGCTGGGCAGGGGAACACAATGGGGTTTTTTGCCCATTTTCCACCTGGCTCTGGTTTATTTTGGTAATCTCTCATTACAATCCAATTCAACTTTTCCAAAACCACATTGAACTGAAATATTGTAAGGAGGCATGTGTTTTTGTGAAAGAAGGTTTGCTATTGTGATTTGGGTCTTAAACTCAGGAAAAAATTTAAGCTTAAATTAAAATCAATTAGCAACAAATACATTTAAATATAGAGCCTACGTATTCCAGGCTTCTAGAACAAAGTAGAAGAGATTATGTCTTTTACACTTTTATTTCATAATAACTTCATACTTACTTTGTAAAGACACAGGATAGTGTCATTATGAGTTGTTAAGAACCTGTTTTTACAATGTTTTGGTGATTTTGAATTCTCTAGGATCTGACTTGGCTCCTCTTTAATTTCAGCTTTAATCCAAAATAGTCCTTTATGGCTGGAGAAAGGAAGAGTTAATCTTTCAGAGGCATGGTTCCATTTTGTAGCCTAGTTAGAGATTTTAAAGAATAACAAAAATTTCCACTAGGCACTGAGAGATATTAGCAGTTCCAGTTAAGGATGCTCACAAAGACACACAGACTTGCATAACATTTAGGCAGAAGAGTGAAACCATTGTAGTAGTAATGATTAACCAAAAATAAAAGGGAAAGGGAGGAAAAAAAAAAAGAAAGAAATGCAAGCTATAGAAAGGGTGGGAAAAGTCCTCCTTTCAGTTGTCTTTTTTTTTATTGCTGTTTCTGCCCCACGTCCAGTTCTGATCCTGCCATCATAGGAGTACCGATGACTATGAGCTTGGGTTCCTAAAGCTGTAAACATCCTTTTGCTTTTACGAGATTTTTCCCACATGCTGTGTCTCTCCCCCTCAGCTGCTGAGTTGTCACATTTGTGTTAGTTTAGTATAGCTGCTCCTGAACTCTGTCATCTTGTCTGAGCATGTAATTATAGTTGGACATTTCCAGCCTCTGGTAGGAGTGTGATAGTTTATTATGAGGAATTACTGTAAGTGACAAACCCAAGTCATTGAAACGTTGCCAGTAGTGATTCTAACCATCATATAGTTCGTTTACAGCACTTCTAAGTGCTGTGATTTTCCTTTGGTTTTTTATTAAGGGCCTGCATCTTTCAAGTATTTAGAGCATGGGGGGCTTTTAAGGAGCAGCAAGCTGGGATAAGGTTTTAGGGCTTTGTGTGGAACAGGCTTTTTAAACACTTTAAGCTTTTCTCATACAAGTGAAACTTGCCTCTTGCAAGTTGAATCTGCTTGAGCAGTCAAGAGGCTCATGACCTTCCAGATTCTGCACTCAGATTTCTCTTGCAAATTTTTTCGGCATCTAATTAAAATTATTACCTCTGTTTCAGGAATTTATGAAGAAACTGGAAGAGAAAAAGGCAGAACTGAATAAAGCAACAGGTATGGGAGAAGCTATTCTGGCTATCTGCCACCCAGACTCCATAACCACCATTAAGCACTGGATAACAATCATCAGAGCCAGGTTTGAAGAGGTCAGTATATGTTGAACCATCTTCATTGCAGCAGTCCATCTTCAATTAGAACATAGCTGACAACTAACATGGTAGTTACACTGTGAGGAAATGATCCAGCTGTTGAGAGCTAAACATTTAAAATACCCGTGGTGATGGATGTGAATACTGTGCTTTCCTAGGCTTTATTTCAAAACTTACAGGGCTTTAAGAGCTAAAGCAGATGGTCAAGCTTCTTTGTTTTTATGTATTAAAGGAAATACTGTCTGACACTTCCCAAGTGAGGAAAGCCAGTAGTTCCTAGGGAGAAATTGAAAAGTTACAAAGGAAAGAAAATACAGGAAAAATTGGAAGGATTTTCTGATAACATTAGAGAGGATTTCAGTCCAACATATTCTTAATCTAGAAGATATCTAAATTATTTAAGTGGCTACAGGTAGATTGTACCCTCAGTTGTTGAGGTGGTATTTTCTATTTTATATTAAGCTTAAAGAAAAACAAAATCCTGGTGATAGCAAAGTATGGCTTCAGGAGTGCCCAGAAGGAAAACTGACGCTTACCCTGTGTGATTCACTAACTCACACATATTGTTAAAATTTTTAATATGTTGCCTGGATGTGCTAATTACTCTGTCTAGCAGCACCCAGTCCTGAATATCTGTGGAAGAAATGTCTTGAACTAGGAGTTCTAGTTACCTAGCTACTGTTAGTGATCAGCCACTACATTTAACACCTTTGATATTCAAACATCAGTAGGCCTAAGAAGTAGCTCTGGGTTTACAGTTAGCAGAGCAATTTTAAATACATTGTGAAGAATTTCAGATGTGCACATACTCACATATTGGTTCCTTTGTCAAGGTCTTAGCATGGGCTAAACAACATCAACAGAGACTGGCAGGAGCTCTGGCTGCACTTATTGCTAACCAGGAACTGCTGGAAGCCTTGCTGTCCTGGTTGCAGTGGGCAGAGACTACACTAACTGAAAAAGATAAAGAGGTTATCCCCCAGGAGATTGAGGAAGTTAAAGCGCTTATAGCTGAACATCAGGTAAGGATTGTTAAGTGACGTGTCACTCACATGGGGCTCACATCTCAGCTAGGCTTCATGACCAAGTGCGAATCTCCTTTGCTATTTTTTCTTATAATGATTGAATACAAGCAAGGATAATACTAGGAAGGAAAGAAAACCCACATCAAATGTGTGATAGTGCTGCCACCTTAGAGCTAGTGTTGCAGTGTGGCTTGACTGACTGGATTTCAAAAATAGGTTTATGAAGTGCCAGAGGGAGCTGCTGGTGTAGTGAATGCTCATAGACTTACCCCAGCTTACACACTAGAGCTTTCTCACTTCTGTGAACTGCAGTCTGGACAGCAGGATTGTGGAGGCAAAATTCTGTTATATATCACCTCACCAGATAGAGTTAATAAAGGAGTTTGACAGATTGGTTTTCAGATTTAGCTTTCTTTTAACAGCCAGGCTGTAGTGATCTTAAAAGCTTATACTGCTGATTTTTCTTACCTACAAAACATTTATTTGTGTCTATTTTGTGAGGCTGGCATTATAAGTGTCTTTCTGTGCCTTTCTTTTTAACTTTGGTGTTTTGCTATTGTGTGTGTTTTTCATTCCCGTGGTTGCTTTTATGTATTGTTAGTTCAGATCACCTCTATCTGATTGCAGACATTCATGGAAGAAATGACCAGAAAACAGCCTGATGTGGATAAAGTTACAAAGACCTATAAAAGGAAAGCACTTGAACCCTCTCCAGTACAATCTCATATTCCTGTCCTTGACAAGGGGAGAGCAGGAAGTAAGTAACAGCGTATTTTGGGGTGTGTCATGCATACCATTGCACTATCTATAAAGTTTACAGATTGCTAATAATCTAATAGGTTTGATTAACTTCTAGTGAAACAGGGTAAAATGCTCTTGGCTCATTTTTCTAATTACCTCGCTTTTTTTATTCATTGTGAGAAAATTTCTCAGAGCAGACATATATTTTTACATTTTGTCCTAATCTTCATGAATAGCTATTTTTAAAGTGTGCAGCCTTGCCTGTGCCCTTAAACTTCCAAGAACAAGTAAATGCTGAGTCTTTGCAAATCTACCATTATCTGAAAGTGCAAACAACTTCACAGAAAGATATAAAGACAGAATTGTGCTCTTACTGTCTATAAAATTATATTAATCCAATTAGAAGTGTATTCAGTGAAGTTGAATGGAAAATGAATCATCAAGTGTGGAAATTGCTTTTTGTATTTTTATATATACTTACCCATTGTATTTTATACTTACCCATACATGGAACCTACTTCTAAAATGAGGTTGTTTACTTTGCAACTCTGAGAGATTAACGAAGATTTAATTCAACCTGTGCAGCTTGACTAGTGGAGCCCTCACTAGCTGCTTTGGCTAGATAAAAGAGACTGTAACCACCACTGGGTTGTTCCCCAGCAATGGTAAAAAAAAGGAATAAAAATCCCATTTGATGGAATCATCTTGGGGTATGACCTCCTTATTTGGGACAGGAAGGAATAATTTTAGGAAGGTCAAGTGCATTTCTTCTGAAAGTTTGTTTTGTTTGAACTGGTTGAGACCTATGCATTTTATCATGTTTTAACAGGAAAGCGTTCCCCAACACCAGGCATTTATCCGTCAGCAGCCCAGGCACAAATTGAAACCAAGAATCCACGGGTAAACCTTTTAGTCAGCAAATGGCAGCAAGTTTGGCTTCTGGCCCTGGAAAGAAGAAGGAAACTTAATGATGCTTTGGACAGACTTGAAGAGGTCAGAAAAGCACTGTAGAGAATATACATACTTTTTGCATAATTTTCTTTACCCTGGATTAAATTGCCAATAATGTAAACAGCTTCCATGTTTGTTGTATTATATTGTATGACACAGCTAACTGAAAACACTGTGATACGTGTGCTTTAAAAGCTGTCATCCTCATTTTAAATGAGGAGAGTTGAAATATTTAAAATGCTTGCATAGGTCCTCAAAGAATCAATTATTCAACAAAACGCAGATGTTATCTATCTCATTGATGTTCTAGATTGATGGATTTCAGCTGAAAAAAAGTTCTTTCTGTTTTTTATTAAGCTAAGAGAATTTGCCAACTTCGATTTTGATATTTGGAGGAAAAAATACATGCGATGGATGAACCACAAGAAGTCTCGCGTGATGGACTTCTTTAGGAGGATTGATAAAGATCAGGATGGAAAGATTACAAGACAGGAATTTATTGATGGAATTCTTTCTTCAAGTAAGTTTTAAAATTAACGTAATGTTGAACTTGGAACAAACATCTCATGACGTCTTATTGTCTAGATTGTGTACTCTATGCAGTTTATTGTGTTAGAAGGTCACAGATTTCCTTTTTGAATTTATTAAGTATTACTTTATCATTCTTTTGCTTGAAAATATTTCTAGATTCTAGAAACTCTAGTTATTTTACATTGTGAATCAGGTTACAAATGTCACATATATTATTGTCTAATTAGTAGTTTGCTGTTTTACTGAACTCAGATTGTCATTCTTATAGTACACTAGCTGCTTCAACAATTATTTTTGATTGATTATTCATAGTAGTAAAAAGTACTTTATATAATCTACAGATGATTTCAAAATCAGTTCGTAGGATCATATGATTTTTATCAAAGAAATTACATGGAATAGTCTCAATTATAGAAGGAAACTCTGTAATTTTTGAGACCTGTGTTTCCATGAGCCATGACAATATTCATATACCTATATAATAAGGCTTAAAATGCCAAGCAATCAGACTAGGAAAGGAATTTTCCTAGCTTTCCTGATGGATCGGTATTCCTTAGGTATGCACAGTTGGTGGTAATGTAAGTCTTCCACATCATGTGTGATCATGTTTCCTTTTAGGAACAGACTCATAACAGATAAGGGCCTAATACTTTAAATAATCCTTTATCTTCAGATCATGGACACTTTTGCTTTGAACAGTAATGATTCGGAATTGGGCTGCTTCCAGCATTTCATTTTAGTGTTACTCCATAGGAGAATATTGTACTGTGTATATTTTTCCCCCTACTTTAGGAAATACAGTAAAAGATCACTATATGTGAATATTGCTGTTTTGCTTGAATTAACAAGGATTTATGAAAAAAACCTGATACCACCAAGAGGTTAAATAGTTTACTCTTTTAGCGTGGTGTCAATTTATTATGACTGCCGAACACTCCTGATACAATCCCTGTTCATCACCTTGAAATTTTCATTGACCATTTCATTGACAAGCTCTGTGTGGGTTAATACTCCGCTGCTGTGAACTTGGTCTAAAGAAGGACTTAATGAAACACCATGCATGGATCTGCATTGGGAAGGCTTTGCATTCCAGATTTAATTCGCAGTGAAATGCTTGCTTGACATTTCCTCACTAACTGTTTATCTTGTTAATTTCTGATATTGTATGCACTTTGAAGGTCAAGATGTTACCCCCCCCCCCCAATATCTCACAGTTTAATCTGTGCCCTTGCTTTTGTTTCTGTCTTCAAGCCATATTATGGTACTCATTTTAATCCAGTATCTGGGTATTGCTGGAGATCCAGATTGTTTTTTTTTCAGAAAGATTCCTTCACTTGTTTGAATGTCCTTTTTTTTTTTTTTTTGATAAGCACTATCTGTCACCAAATGCCTAATCACCTTTTAATATTTATGATAAAGCCTCTCATTGTAATGGGGTTGAAAATTGGGATTGAAAAAATTTAACTTGTGTTGTTGTCTTTTTCCTGCAGAATTCCCTACAAGCCGACTGGAAATGAGTGCTGTTGCAGACATTTTTGATAGAGATGGTGATGGATATATTGACTATTATGAATTTGTAGCAGCTCTTCATCCAAACAAGGATGCATACAAGCCTCTCACAGATGCGGACAAAATTGAAGATGAGGTATGTTCTCTGCTTTTTTAGGTTGCATTCTGTTCTCCTGGAGTCACTTTTTATAATAATTCATTTTATTTTTACTCCTATTTTATTTGAAGTTTACTAGGTACACAAATCTTTAGAAATGTGATATTTACAGTAATTATCCTGTTGTGGTTTTTTGCAGGTTACAAGGCAGGTAGCTAAATGTAAATGTGCAAAACGGTTTCAAGTGGAACAGATTGGGGATAACAAGTACAGGGTAAGACTTTTAAGGACCTCAGTTCTTACAGCTTTCTTCATATGACATGGTTTACGCAAGGAATTAGGCTGTAAGAATTCACAAGAATTTTGTATGACAATTATACATTTTCTTTAAGATTGTCTAAATTTTTTTTTCTTGTTAGAACGTATAGACTAAAAATACGGAAAATTGCTGCTGCTTGTATTTCTTTTCACTTAAACTACTGAAGCTGTTTTCAATCTTAGGAATTTTTAAGAGCTAACTGCACACATCCGTACACATGCATACAAACAATATCTCCTCAAAAGCTGGTCTTTTTGCCTGGATACTTTAAGTGTTTACACTATAGCTGATTTTCTAATAGTTCCATAAAAACAGTGACTGATATTTTCTTGTGGTATTGTGTTGTACTTCAAAAATCTTTTACCAAAGTGCATTCAATCGTTTTTACACTCTTTTGTCATTTTATTGGAACACGCATACTTCTGAAGTATAAGCAAAGTGTTAGATACCTGCAGAATTATTTTAGATCACAAAAAAATAAATATCACACGGTAGAGAAAGATCTGCTACCCCTGGATTCAATAACCAGAACAATTTCAGGTAAAATATACAATATTTGGCTAAGAGAGATTAATAAGTACTTGTAGGTTTTAAAAGACCACAGAAACAGCAATGGGAAGGAAACGAAGGCCTTGAATATTTTCCGATATTCAGTCTCTGGATGGCTAGCTACCTGCTCATCTCTCGAGTAGATACTTTATTTAGAATGTCTAATGTGTTAGTTTGCATGTGTTCTAGAGTCATGTAGAGAATTTCCTGTAAACTAATCGTGTCTTTCTTCCATTTTTCATTTCTTATCAGTTCTTCCTGGGAAATCAGGTATAAACCAGTGGAATGTGTTATGAAGTTTCTTTTTTTCCTTTTTTTTTTTTTTTCTTTTTCTTTTCTAACGCATAGTGATTTAAGCTTGCAATGGTCAGTCTTCTTGCCATCCTTTCATTTTCAGCTAATTCATTGCTGGTCAGCTGTGGTATTTCTTTAAATGCTATGAAGCCTTCCTTGTCTCAGGATCCCTCCTCTACAATCCCTCACCTGCTTTCTTTCTCATTAAGGAGATTACTTTTAAAGGAACCAGATAATGGTCAGCAGCAATTCCCATAGCAAAAAATCTTGAGCATTTAAACTGCAATTGTAGAGATTACGATTATCTAATCAGTTTTGCGTTTTATAGTTGAATCTTTCAAAATTCTGTAATATCTTTTTTAGACCATTTGATTAAGGGCTAATCATGGTAAACAGATCCCCGTGTTGTATCACTTATTTATTGCAAATTGCACAAAAAATACTTTCATCTTTGCAAAAAAAAGGTACAATCCTACACAATCAAGCAGACTGATTAAAAACCTAGCTGATTGTTATTATTTTATGTAGTAAGACAGTGAATCATTAAATACATATTTTGGAAATAGGCAAAATAAAATTGCTGTTCCCATTTAGACTAGTCCCTCTCCCAAAGTGTTTTCAAGGAGCTACAGCAAGTCTATAATGTATGGGAGCTGTGTTTAAGAATACTTTGTGTCAGCTGGATCACTGGTGAGTCCTCCCTCAGGAGGAAACGCTACCCAGCATTTACTCCTGTGCTATACACTGATACGCATCTTCCTGAAGTGCTAAATCATATCTGCGCCGTAAGAGTGGAAACACCTTATGCAAACCAGATATCAGATACTGTTAGTGTCTTATGTTTTTAAAAAGGCAATAATGGGTGTAATCCATTCTGGACACGCTAGCATTAACAGCAGTAGCCATTTTAAATCTCAAGATGTTGCAAATGTGTGTGCACTCTTGTTTACTAGCAGAGCCTGTTGAAGTATAGAAGAAAGCGCAGAGCAGTGGGTAATCTTGCCACATGCCTCAAGCAATACATCTAAGCAATGATTTAAAATATTTTCCACATATAGAACAAGTCTCTTTTTGAAAGAACTGTTTGAAATTATGTTAATCCTCTTATCTGTCATCTGTACTCTCAGATCTGGGAAACAGAGCATTTCTTGAGAGCATCTAACTCTTACTGATGCAGAACGGCACCTACAGGCTATTGTCAAGAAGAGGCCTTTTTGTAGCTTAAACTCTTTTATGTTTTTACCTCTGGTTATTTGAAACAATGTTAAAAACTGTTTAAAGAAAGTTGGTATCCAGACTATTTTGGGAAGGAAATCAACTGAGTTACCATGAGAAGAAATGCCATGAAAGGTACTATTGTATTACTGTGTTACTTTCCAGCCCAAGTTTTTGAATTAACTGCAGCTAGGTGGGCAGTTTCCAAAGCACACTGTATTTGACCCTTGGTGTACTTGCCTGATGGGGTCTAACTGACTAATTAGGCTGGGATGGGGAAAAGAATAAAGAAAAGAAGGAAGATACTATCTTCAGAATCTCTAGAAAAATTTTTTGGTAGGAACAAGCCAATGAAAATAAACAGCATCAATTTGGATGCCATTTTTTAAAAACTTTGATCTACATATATAAAATGGTTCTTTGTTTGGCACATATTGAATGCATTATTAAAAAGCCCTTACAAATAATGCTCATGTGAATGTTCTTACTTATAACAAATACAATTTTATTATTGAATTAAGAAGCAAGCTTTGCTTTTGTTTGGTTCCTAAAAGTAATATTCCTTTAAACTTAATCTCTCTTCTTGGCTTGAGTAGTTCCAAACAGCTAAAGTCATCTAACAAGTAGGGAGCACGTTTGTTTTGTGGTTTTTTCAGTCCCCTCACTGGAGCAAGTAGGTACAGTTGAATTATGGCCAGCCTTCTCTAAGGGTCAGAGATTGTCCCAGAGAGGTGCATTCGACTCCCATTGGTTTTATTGAGTGCTCTGCATGTTTGCGTGAGAGTGCACTGCACTTGGCCTGGTGATCTGGTATCAAAATATTTTAGTACTGCTGTCCAAAAAGTACTGAATTCTTCTGGTTAGTTTTCTTGAGATTGTGAGGTCAACATTTTGGTCCTGCTTTCTTTGATCCGAATTTGAGTGAAGGTACTGCGTACAGGTTTTGTTACACAGATTTCAAGAGCAAAATATACATTAGGCCTGGCCATCAGCCCAAAGGAAGAATGGACTCATATAGGAACTTAGTCTGAAACAGATTGTTGTGCATCTCTGAATTGTGAAGAACCTTGATGTGTAGACACAGGAATGACAAACATAATGATAGTTATTAATCATTCATTGCTTCTTTAATGTTCCCTTCCCCACATGCTTCTTGCTATAGGGAAGCAGTGTCAGCACTGTAGCGCTATACCTGAAAATATTCCCATAGGTTAATCAGTTGATAGAACTGTGCAACACTCATAACACATTGAATTTCCAGACCGTATACTGATTGTTTGAAGTGATGCTGCCTTCCTTTCAGCTGACAACATTAAACATCAAGACTGTTGCAGACGAGTGTTTGCTTGAGATTTTACCAATGAAATAATGCAAATAGTTCTTCATTACAAAAGCAGACTGTAACCAATTAAATAATATACTACTAATTTTGCTTCCTTTATGACCTCAGACATTTGAGAATTAAGCATAAAATTAAACCTGAGTTTCTTTCTTACCATCCTGCCATCTTCTTTTGATTAATGCAGTGCCATCTGATTTGAAATCCTAACAGCTTTAATAATCTGCATAAATAAATTGATTTTTTTTAGCATTTACTAATAATTAAATATCAAAATAAAATTTTTTAAGTGTCTGATTTTTTTTAACCTATCAGTGTTGAACTGCATCTGAATGACTGAGAACCTCAGACTGTAATTTTATTTTTATTGCAGTTTGGTGACTCTCAACAACTGCGCCTTGTTCGTATCCTAAGAAGTACGGTCATGGTCCGTGTTGGAGGTGGCTGGATGGCACTTGATGAGTTCTTGGTGAAAAATGATCCTTGCCGTGGTATGTAACAGAACTGTTAAAGACTTGCAGCATATTATTTGGATGCAGTCACCATTCATTGTCTCAAGATGGAGATTGACTTGTATAAAATGCCAGTTGTTGTAAACATCATCTCACTAAATGTCACATTTTTGTAAACTTGAAATCACGTGGTTGAGATCCTCTTCAGTTGCACTGATGTATGTCTGGAATAACTGTGGTGTCTTCTGCACAGTTCCTTCAGTGTTATAGTGGTGTAAGTAAGAACTGAACTTAGCCCAGATAGAGTTTGTGGCATGTAAGCAGCTTGTATGACTTGGCAGAAATAGCACACAGAAATGTCCAATAAAACCTTCTCAGCAACACAATAAATCAAAATAAGGCAATTGAATTGATGAGTAACACCACCATCACAAAAAATCTGGCCAGTGACTGTTCCCAGTCTTTCAAGTTTCTACCTCTGTAATCTTGTCTTTTGCTTGGCATCATCCCCAGAAGCACTTCGTAGAGCCTGAGACTTATACAAAGCAAGCGGAAAATGTTCTGGTGCAGAGGAGGCTGTGCTCTGGAGGAGCAGGGAGTGCTCTGTCACTGAGCCCTCCAGGGCGTTGCATCAGATGTGCTATGTTCTCGGTACACAGCAAAGGAAAGCCCACTTCTGCCGTGAGATGGTAGCCTGTCTGTAGTCTGTCTGGCACTGTTCTTGGAGAAACAGTTGGAGAGGAGCCATTTGTGAAGGGAGTGGGAGATACACAAGTCAAATAGCAGCCAGAGTAGTAAAACTGCAGAAAGTAATGTTCACTATCTTCAGAGTGACCTCATGTTCTGTAGCTAGGTACACCCTATTAACCTAGCAGCATGAAATATACTATATTTTTACTTCTTAGGAGTTCTGTAGAATATAATAATAATAATCATCATCATCATCAATATTGTAATAGCGTGAGAACAGCACAGAAGGGTTCAAGAGAGGCAAGTGAGCTAGTGAAGACAGTGACATTAGCTGTCCTGTAGACCTTAATCCAGTGTCAGCCTTCTCATGCAGCTTCTCCTTTGGGGCAAGTTTCTAAAGTTTCAGGCTTGATACAGACCTTGAGAGGGTGGAGACCTTGTGTTTGCAGCAGTCGTCACGCTAAGTAAAGGATGTTAAATCCAAAAAGAAGCTACCATAAAACCCTGTTAAATCCAAAATGAAGAGACCCCTCTAAGGATTTGCAGTGTATCACTAAGACCTAGAAACCTTTGTCCATGGGCTTAAAAGGTACCCATAAAACTTCTTATCATAGTATCATAAAAGTGCTGTCATAACCTTAAGATGACATATGAAACTTTTTTTAGTGGGGTTAAAAATAGTCCTTTTGCTTACCAATATATTGCATATATTGTTTATTAAATGTAAGAGTAATATTATATTTACTGGTTACCACAGGTCTACCTGAAATTTAACACCTGATTTTGCACTATAGAAAAGTCATTTATGCCTGCAGAGTCGTCCTTCTTTTATTGCTTTCTACTTCTATTCCTCAAAAGTGTAGGGTAGTAGAAAATAAAATGTTCCTCAGAAGATCTGCCTTCATTGAAGGGTTAACTTAGTTAGTTCTGTTGTATATGAAACATTTTTCTCAGGCCTATTGAAGGGTAGACTGTTGCAATTCATTCCTAGGTTGACTGAGAGATACAATACTTAATAACTATCCAATTAATTTATTGGAATTCCTTATTACAGTCTTCAGTATTGTCTATAGTACTTTATCCTTTTTTCTTGGGTATTTGTGAGCAGATGTCAACACAGTGGGTCTAAAGAGTACCGGTCTCTGTAAAATCAACGTCACTGGATGTTGTGCATTGGTACCTAATCCTTGTCGGCTTGAAGTCAGTGATGCAGGTTCAAACTTTTCCTAAACCACTTCACCTAGCAAATCTGCATTTCCACCAAGTGCTCCTCGTGTATTCAGATAAATCACATTGCAAAGAACTGTTGTCATAAACAACTTTAAAAGTATTGCACCTAGCATATAAAATCACTTTAGCTTATATTACTTCTTTATGTCAGCAGATAGATACCGTTGTTACACAAGTGTACTTGCGACTGTAGCCGAGTCTGTCCCAACGCCATTTCCTTTTTGCCTAGGAGACCTTTGAGAACTCACCTCAGAGCACTTAGGGACAGCTTTTGCTCAAGTCCTGTCTTTTGGCCTGGTGCTCCAAGTCTCTTGCATATGCAGCTGCTGTACTTGATTTCTTCTCCTGCTAACGATTTTCTTTAATGTGACCCATGTCCTGTGTCATTTTTTCTAGTTCATCATCACGGGAGTAAAATGTTACGTTCGGAATCAAACTCTTCAATTACCACTCAGCCTACTATAGGTTGGCAAACCCCTCTCTTTGTCTCCTTCTCCTCTTCTTCTCTCTCTTCATTTCCTTCCCGCTTTTTTAATATATATACCTTTAACTATATGCTTCACCCATCATATTTAGCTTAATATGTTCCTACATGGGCTGGTGCTTTGCAAGCTAATTTTTTTGACACGCTTGAAGAGTGTTTCAAAAACAATTGTCATTCACACTGACACAGTTAAATGCTAACATGTCTTGCATTTATTCATGCAGAACATTCTCTCATATGTGTGTTTGTATGTGTGTGTGAGTGCTTAGCCACCAATTACCTCATCATAGTTTTGGTTTTATGTTCATCATTGCATGTTGCCAAACTACATAACTTCATAGTTTTGAATAAATATATTTGCTGCTTTCCTGTAATTTGTATTTAGCTATTTCTTCTAGAACACCCAAGCAAGTATTATTTATTATGAATAGCTGTAGACTTAGCAAAACTGCCCATCAGGTTGTGTCTGTGTATTAATAGTTGATTGATTAACAATGAGTTAGCACGTTGAGCATTCCATTATCACGCTGACTTCCTTTGACAGTGGTTCATTCCTGCTGGTATAAAGTATTAGAATAAGCGAGTTCTGCACATAACTCTTCTGTGTCCAAAATAAATGCATTACACTGTAATGCATTTTATTTATTGTTAAAATGTGTTGGAGTTGGCATGGCAAAAATGGCAATAAACAGTCTTGTGACAACTTTCATATCTGACTCAATTAACACCTTTCTTTGCAGCTAAAGGGAGGACAAATGTGGAGCTGCGTGAAAAATTCATTTTGGCAGATGGTGCCAGTCAGAGCATGGCAGCTTTCCGACCAAGGGGCCGTAGATCACGACCCTCTTCAAGAGGTGCTTCTCCCAACAGATCTACTTCTCTGTCAAGTCAAGCTGGCCAGGCAGCTGCCCCACAAGCTGTTACTACAAGTACACCGAAGGTAAGGAGAAACGTACAAAACTGTGCCGGTTAACAAATGGGATACAGATTGAATTTTTGGGTTTTTACTTGCTCCAGTAGTATTGGTGCTTTCTTTAGCTGATGGAGAAAAAGTATCTCCATTTTATTTTATAGTCTGGGGAGGATCTGAGAAGTGTTTTCAATGTGTTTCCTCTACTGTTGGTTTGCAACATGGCAGTAGAAGAATTTCTACGTTTAACGTGCCACATGAGCTAACCGGCAATTTGGGAATTGCTCTGAAAGATCAACAAACCTCTCCATTTCATATGAAAAATAAACTGTGTCATCTCTTCATTTTAGAACATTTGTCATTAACTCTTTCTGCTTAGTTTTTATTTCTACTGAGATTTGATCTCCCTGTGAAAGCCTGGGTATCGTTCTCCATGACCTTGTTTTCCTCTACTGTCCTTCATATTTTGATTTACCATTGTTTCATACAGACACCACATCATTTAACACGCAACTATGGTAAACCATGGTTGACAAACAGCAAAACATCAACTCCTTCTAAGCCATCAGAATCCTCAGACTATCAAGGGTCATCTGCAGAGGTACAGTAAGGACAGAAATTCTAGTCTAATGACTTCCTTCACTAAAACTGTCACTTCACTAACAGCCACTAGAGTTTCAGTGCTTCACAGCTGCAACGTCCTGTGCATATTAATGCATTGTGCATTGTCTTTATTTTAGACCTTTGTCAAACTATTTCTTCCCTTTTTTGCCCTCAAGTGTTTTGGGTTTTTTTATGTTTTTCATGTTTTAAAAAAACATAAACATTTTAGGAAAACTCAGCCTCAATGAAATTGTCTAAAGCTCAAATGGTTAATAAATCATAAAAGTATGGAATGAAACGGTTGAGTAAATGTGGAAAAGTACATTTAAAAAAAAAAGTAAAGCATTTAGTATACTTTGCAGGTTTCTCTCCTAAAATTGTTTACTTTGAGTTCATGAAGTACTACAATGTTTCTGAACTGCAGGCACAAGATTAATAAATCATGAACCCTAGTGCAAAACCACTAAATAAAAAAAATATCCAATTACTGTGAAGAAAATGGCACAAAAGTCTGACTGTGATATATAAATCTTTACAACAACTGAAGGTTTTGTTCAGGGGGGTAGTGACCAGTCATTGCTCTAACAGGATAGCTATTTGATGACTTAACAGGAAACTAGCATGGCTTACATGGAAATTGCTAGTATAGCAATTAGGATTGTGCCTACAATTAGGCTGTATGACCAAAATTTGAAGGGGCTTGGAGCCAAAGTGTTTCCTCTAATGTCATGTCAGTCAGTGAAAAGATTGCAGCTGGACCAGGCTGCACACTGATGTGTCATTTGTGGGAGTTACTCTTGCTCTGGGTTGGATGGAGGGCTTGGCGAGGAGAAGCTTGTGCTACCACCTCCTCTGTTGTATCTGCTTTTCACAAATCTGCACTTTGATGCCTATTGCTGTTCATGTGATACCTTCTGGTGCAAAGTTTCCATAATCTAAGCATGGCTTTGCTGAAAGATGCACAACAAACTTCTCCCCCGCCTCCTTCTGTGCATGTTGTGCACATTGCAGGTGTGTCTGTGGATACAGCACTTCAAGCACACAGGGCTGTTGCTTAGAATGATTAACAGCACAGAGTTTAGTCAGTTGTCAGTTTCTAATATATTCCTGTATTTTCTTTCTGTATCTCTTAGCTGGTAACTGCAGTGAAAGATTAATTGATGGTACATTAAAGGGTTTATAGACATGGAAGGGTGTTGTTTTCATTGAATTACAATGACAGGAAAGCAGCTGGCCTGATTTCGTATGGGGGCACTCTATTTCCTACCAGCTCTTCCAACTGCCAGTAGTTTCAGTGAGTTTCTTTTATGTAAACCAGTGTAGTTTAAGATTATAAATGGAATGGTTAGGGTGGGGTAGGTTGCAGTGAATTTCTAAGGCATTCTGCAGCATTTACTGCCCAAGAGAGCAGTTAAGTCATTTTATACAAACTGCAGTTCAGCTTAGGGCAAAACTGAAGAACAGGCTAGTTTTATTTTTTGCACTGGTGGTTCTATCCCAATGTGCCATGGAGGTAACAGTGTTCCCTTTCTCCTTATCCTCCCAAGCAGTGTCTGTATAGCAGAGCTTCCCAGGGTGTGGCTAGCTGTCTGTCAGGCACTGTACTTGGGTTTAATGTTATGACCTGCCCTGTCAGAGCCAGCAGGTTGTCTGCTCTGCAGCATCTCAGTGCTCTTTTGTTCAGAAGTGCCAGAAGTGGTCTGAACTGGCAGCTGCCAGGCAAGCTCCTGCCAGGCCTCTGCTCTGTTCTTAGCTCAAGGCAGCTTCCAATACACTCCCCTGGATCTCAGTTTTCAGTACCTAATTCTGCCTGCAATTGCATGGGGATCAAAGGCACAGAAGACAGGATCCTGGGATCCAGGGCACTCCGCAAACTGCATTCATCACTGCACTGTTTGTTCTTATTTTTGGATATTTATGTAGTATTTTTGTGTTAATTAAATTACTGTGAATACTGTAGTTTTCCTCTTATTTGCATACACCTCTTATTTAGTGAGTGATATGCATTTTGAGATCTGAGGATTCAATTTTTGTGGCTGTGAAAGAAATTTTCTGATTTGGGGCAGATTGTAAATCAAGACTCATTTCAGAAAAAAGAAAGCAGGCAGGGTAGGACTGTGTAGTAGAGACACTGTAAGACAGTATATTGACAACTTGAACTTTTAAAGTTAGTCCTATGCCCTTTTTTCTGTTTTTTGTTGTTTTGGCTTGGTTTTTTTCCTCCTAGCAAAAGGCTTTTAAAATTTGGTAGCCTTGTCTCAACGTTAAAAATATTTTCATCGCCTGTAACTACAGCCAGAATGGTGGAAAGTCAAGTTATGCAGACATAAAATCTCAATCTGTACCATCAACTAATCTTACATGCTTGACTAATTCTAAGAAGGTAGCTTTTTTCTTTCTTCGTATGCCTTGAAATACACACAAAGATGCTAAAATGTTAAGCAGACTGTTAAAATTATTTTCTTGTTGTTGTTGTTTTACATTTGGACTACTTCAAATGCAAGCTGCTAAAGGAACATTCTAAACTTCACATTATGAATAATGTCCATAGTGGCTCAAACCAATATTTCAGATTCAGTGAATTTTGTTATGACAATCATATTCTAAGCTACGTGGCACCTAATACCAGTCCTTATCTTCAGTTAAAAAAGCATTTGTTTGTTGTGTTTTGTTTTGCATAGGGAACACCAATTCAAGGAAGTAAACTCAGACTGCCAGGGTATCTGTCAGGGAAGGGTTTCCACTCAGGAGAAGACAGTGGCATCCTGTCAACAGCAGCTACCAGAGTCAGAGCTCAGTTTGCAGGTGAGTGAATTGACTTCAGAGATTGATCTACCACTTGCTTTGTTTTCCACCTGAATACTTAAGGTCACATTAGGGAGGTTCAAGGGAGATGTCAGAAGAGTGGGAAGGCGTGAAAGTCCTACTGTCTGCCTGTTGCTGAGGGTGCACATAATCAGGCCCTTCATTCACATGTTCAGCTCTGGATGTGCAAAATCATGACTGCAATCTTCTTGACAAGCGTACCTCCAATGTATCTGCCCAAGGAAAAAGGGAAGAAGCATTTACTTAAAGAATCCAGTTCTTCACAGTATTCAAGTTATTCTCAATTGTGGTGGAGCAAAGGGGTCACTTAGTCATGACTTGTCCATTTCTTTTGGAAGAACTACAGGGAGCAGCTGTAGATGACCTTATTAATGGAATATCCCACAGAGATTTTTAAATCAGTATATGAAAATAGAAAGCAGTGAAGCTGTGCTCTTCCAGGATGCTCAGAGCAGCTCTGTGTAAGGGAGAGGGCTGGATGGTTAGAACAGAAGATAGCTCTACTGGCTTCCCCTCACAGCTTAGGGCTCTGCAAAGCATGATCCCCAGTACTGGAAAATCCTGATCAAAGAGTACGTGTCTTTTAAATTACAGGTGATTTGAAAAATGAGCCACCTAAGATTTCAGTTTCAACACGCTGTTCTTCACACATACAGGGAATCAAATTTGTGAAGATCAAAAATACTTAATAAGTAATTGGAAAATTATGAAAAACCACATTAATTGTTTTCTGTTTAAGATTCCTTGTTGTGTTTTTTTTCTTCATGGCACATTGTCTGGGCAGGCTTTTACTTAGCAGGCTTGATGAGAGCTCATCTTCCCATCTCTTTGATGGGCAGGATATATACTTTGCCCATGTTTAGTTGCAGCTTTCATCTGTATGGGTTCTAATTTGTTTAAAAAAAGAGGGGTACACATTTAAAAATTGGGATATTCATTTTCATCTCAAAGATGCCTATACTTAGAAATCATGAATGCATGAAGAGACCAGATACTGAAATTTTTTTTTTTTCCAATTAATACCTGAGAAAATGGCAGAGGAAAGAAAGGCTCTGGCTGTTGAGTGAAGGTCCAATGCACATCTAGTAAGCCAAGAAAAGCTGCGAGGATAATGCATCTTTAATGAGATGTGCTAATGATGAATTAACTATGTGTCAGCTTTTGATCTTGCATTTGCTCCTCTGTAGTGTGAGACAGCATCTTTTAACTTGCCTGGCAGAGGTCTAACGTTTAGTTTGTGCAAAGAGGAATCTTTGGGGTTGCCAGAGACCTAGGAAAGGACTTTTCCATCCTTACCTTTAATCTTGATGGTTATCTTCTCTCTTTCTAGAAACCAGAAGAACTCCAAGCAGACCTGGTAGCCGAGCAGGAAGCAAAGCTGGCAGCAGGTCAAGCAGCCGCCGAGGCAGTGATGCATCTGACTTTGACATTTCAGAAATCCAGTCTGTGTGCTCAGATATGTCAGAGACTGTTCCTGCTACAAGCAGGCCGACACCCCGAGCAGGTTCTCGGCCAGGATCAGCCAAGCCTTC
This sequence comes from Eulacestoma nigropectus, assembly GCA_013397775.1. Lineage (NCBI taxonomy): Eukaryota > Metazoa > Chordata > Aves > Passeriformes > Eulacestoma > Eulacestoma nigropectus. The sequence goes on from VZTE01001450.1 coordinate 416,845, forward strand.
TAAAATTCCAACTCCCCAGAGAAGGCCACTAGCCAGCAAATCAGACAAGTCCTTGAAGAGATAATACGATTGGCTCCATATAGGTCTTTTCCTTTTGCATTAAATATTTAAGTTCATAAGATGTAAAATATTATGTAGAAATTATTGTGAAATATCGCAAGGGATTTTAATTCTGCAGATGGCCTTATTTGTGTATTTGTCTTCTTATTTTATGTGTATAATTTTTGTCAGATTCTTTTTTGTTTTGCCATATCCTGTGAGAAGGGGAAGAGTTCTAATGTAAACTAACAGTTGTACACAGTAACATGTAGAAAGTACACTAAAAATAATTGCCGAATGTACAGTGTACTGAATGTACAGTAAGTCTCTGCAACCTCAATAAAAAAGGCCTATCACTATGTCATTAGTTAACAGTAAAGGATACCTCATGATTTTTCTTTAAAAAAGAAGAAGAGAATACTAAAAGCCAAAAGACACAATTACACATTTTGAGCTAACTAAACAAACACTAAAGGATGGATGTCAAAACTACTAAGGAATACAATCACACATTCACAGTACCCTTATTTATACAGCATCTCTCAGAGGACTCACAGAGTTAATTAAGCACTTGCCAATAATATGATACTCCAATACCTTGCAGCATTTCTGTGCCATTGCTTTCAATGAGGCCAGACACATTCTGGATACCTGAACTATTATTCTGTAAGAATATCAATAGAAAGTGCATTCATGTAAATGTGAGGTTTTCTTTTGCTTGAGTGGATGGTAGCACTGTATCATTGAACTCATTTTGTATCAAAGCAATTTTGCTTGCAGAAAGCTCAGAAATAAACATGTCTCTTAACTTTATTTCTATCGTATTTCTTATTTCACAGGAAGGTAATTTTCTGTGCTATGTTTTAGAGCATATACCATTTCAGATGACCAGTAATTACACTAGGAACACAGGCTTTAATGTTATTTCCCATTATCAGCCATCTGATTTTGGTTAGCTACTGTATTTGTTTAATAAAACACTAAATTGCACATATCAGATCATATGAAACTATATATAATTATTGTGCGTCGACAATTATTTTCTCCATATTAAACTGTATCATTTATATACCCTGTATGAAAGGCATAGAGAGTAATTCACTTGCTCTGTTAGTCAGGGAAACATTTTAGCTATTCATGGATTCATTCAAAGGATTGCTGATAGTTCAATTTCACTGGAAAAAAGGTGCAGCTTCAAATGGGAGTGCTGTAGCATGGCTGGATAGATGCTGTGGTAAGTAGTGACAGAATCCCTAGAAATTTCAAATGCCCTTTGATAATATCAGAAAGACTTGGGTAGGATTTGGCCAATCTGTTCATATATCAGAAAATGCCATACCTTTAGTAGAGGAATTTTAGGGGAAGACTGGATAATGGTGGTCCCTTCACATGCTGAAACTGAAACAGTAGCTTGGTCGATCACTTGACGGTGATGGTGAAACCTGCATTTGCTGCTAATGCTCCTGGCAGTATTACGAAGATGTTTTCTGGGTTGTCACAAGATCTTCCTGCAGGCTCACGAATTGACTCACACAATCAGTTTGTGAGAAACAGATAAACAAAATAATACTCAAAAGAGAATTGAATCAATCAAAATCCAGTTGCATCAGGTTTTCCTTCAACACAGAGTTGTACAAAGGTTTGCAGAAAGCCATCACCAACCGCTCCTACCTGGCTTGGGAGTCAGCACATGTGTTTACTGATTACTGAAGCATCGGTCTCTGCTGCGCTGCTTTATCTTTCCATTTTTCACCTCTGCTGTTGCTTCTATTCATCCAGTGATTGCTTTCCTAGAACATTAAAACAGATCAGGATGACTTCAGTGCTTTTTGAAACCCCTAACACCCTTGGATAGTTTTCAGCATTTACAGGTGATAATTGAAGTATCTCTACTTGTAAGCAGGAGGAGGGAAAAGGATAGAATTTAGGCACTTGTATGGATAACTTGGCTGTAAGAGGTGATGTTGCCCAGTGTGAAACTCTTGGTGCATGTTTTTAACCACAAGACTGATGTTCGAGGATGTAGGGAGGACACATCTAACTCCTTTGCAAGAGTACGTACATAGTTCAGTACCTTGTATCCCAAGAGCAACCTACCTACACAGGAGGTAGTGTTGGCACCTATTTAAAGCACCTTTTACATTGCAGTCTTAGCTCAAATATATTTTTAATGCTTCATTAATTATGCAACTTTGTGGAATTTTTGTATGACTACATTGTAACTTTATAGAAAGATTAGAGGAGTGACCAGCCTCTGAGAAATCCCATGCCAGCTAAAACCCAAGGACAAAGTAGATGACTATGACTTGCTAGTGATTACAAAATGGGGGAGGATGGGACTGGCAAAGTGGGAAAGTTAGTTTATTGGCTGGAGAGCATCATCCAGTGTCAGAAAACAAAATAATAGTAAATAAAATAAGACTGGGAATTCAGTTAAAAAGCCTAAATCTGCCTCCAGTGTTATACCTTAATTAACTTCTTCCAAAAATCAACTGCTTTAGGTTGATACCAAGAGACTTTTCAAAATGCTTTTCCCTGTGATACAAAATTCATACTGACAAAAGTCTGAAAATAAACAGTGGATGCTCTATACTTCTGTGACCCAAGGACAAATCTGCAGAATTTCATGGAAAAGTCATATTGTGAACGTACAACAAAGCAATAGGTAGCTCAGTTTTAGTGAACTATTTTTGTAAAGAAAGTAGTGGTATTCAATTTCAATCTTTCTGTAATAAAAAAACGTTTCTTCTTTGGTACCAGCATGAATGGGAGATGAAGGACCAGCCCTACAAGTACATCCCCACCTTATTCAGTTGCAGGAGTTTTTACATAACCTCATCATTGGAGATGCATTTTTTGCCCTTTTATTACCTTCCTTTTAACAACAGGAGTTGATCATAAATTCACCAGCCTGTTGGGTGACCATGAGTAGATGACAACTTAGTATGGCCTAGACTCTTTACCTGTTTATTCTGTGATTGTCCTGCGCGGTGAAGGAGCAGAGGTGATGGGCAGGGAAGAAGGGCTGGACAGCCTCTGGCTATGGGAACCATATTTTTAAGTGAATAATGTGTATTTAGCACTTGGAAAAGCTGGCTCAGTTCTAGGCTCCTTTACTTTTTCATTTTCAGCTTTCTGCATTTCTGTTTTGCTGCCTTCAAAATGGGAAAGTTTCCACAGAATTTTCTGAAATCTGCAGATGAAATCTGTAGTGATCTAGTGATGCCTCCTGGCCTAGGCATCCTCAGCTTCAGTTAAGGTGTATTGTGAGCTTCTTACATTCTAATGCAATAGATGACAGTAATTCAGGTTTTGCCTCCAGCACATCTCTTTACAAAAGCATAGGAATTATGTTATATTTAATCTTAATTTAAAAACTATTGCATTTCATAAAAATAAACTGGTGCAAGCAGCTATGCCATACCATAGTGAGCAGCAGGGTTTGGACCCATGGTTGCTATAGCACTGGCAGGGCTAGCAGCACCCCACAGCTTGCACACGAGACAGGGGCTGTAGTGTTAGGTGTGTTCCTCAGAGTAAATGGCAAGAAGACACATTGCTGAGCACTTGCTGTTAATGTTCTGTAAATAACCAGAGCGATGGAAAATGAGCATTGCCTTGCTCACTGCATCTCAATACAGCTGCCCTCAGTGCTTCCGGGTGTTTCTGGTTCTTAGGCTGTTTGGTAGCACCTAAGCTCATCCTGGAGAGGAGGTATTTAGCTAGATGTTTGTTCTGACTGTGGGTTATAGGAGGAAGTGGTGATGTTAGGAGGTTTATATACTTGTGCAAGGTGAGTCAGCTTTTATAGAAGAAAGAAAATGTGCTTCCCTAATGAAACTTGTTTTCTCTGCTGAATTTGAATAACGTGTTTGCAGACATGGAGGTGGGAGAGATGGTTGGCTTGTTTGCTTGCTTTTTTTTCAATAGTGCAGGTAGGTTACTCATTTCTGTGGAAAAAACAACTTATATTTCCTAAAAACAGGAACGTTGCAGAGGAAAAGGGAGCTCTTCAGAAATGGATAAGGCAGCACTTTAAATCCTATGTAACTTGCACAAAAATGCTGGGTGGCTGATGGTATTGAGGTATATTTAAGTTCTCTGGTAAAGAATTGTTCAGAGTTTTGCTGTTGCAAATGAAGTGGTATCTGACCTGAAGCTAAAGGAATCTTGGGGGTTGTTTTTTCATAATTAGGTAGTTCTTCTGAACTGAACTTGTTTAAATAGTCTGAATTGCAGCTTGGGGTGCTCAAACTGTTTTTTCTCTATTGGAAGGTTGAAGGAAAGTGTGTTGAAGGTGAACTGTGTAACTTAGCTGGAATCCTGGCTGAGTAAGTATGAGAGTGTTAATACATGTGTTATTAGCACTTGGATGGTTGAATATGACTAAGAACCCCAACCTATAAATCAGGCCCTGTCAGCATTTACAATACTATTTGTTCTTCTGAGAGGCAGATGGAGTGGTGATAGCTTTGTCCTCAGGGAAAGCTGATGTGGAGCTTTTTGTGGGGGTCATGGTGATCTTTACGACATTTGGAAAATTATCCAATACCATTCATTTTTTTTCCTCTTTTTGGGGCTTGATCATGGCTCTTCCAAATCTTAGAGTCATTGAATAATTTAGGTTGGAAAAGACTGCTAAGGTCTTTCTGTTCTTTAGGCAGAACAATGGGAACCTAGGGATCTATGAAAGAGTTTGCAGTATCTGGGCTATTTTTAAAGATAATGAGTTTACATGATAAAGAAATATCTCTATATTTTAAAAAATCATTTAAAATGATCAAAGTATATGACAGGACACAAGTGGGGATGAGAAAAACAGGCTTGTAAATATGAAATATTGAGGAAGTCCACATTTGCTTATCAGAAGAGGGGGTGTGAGTTTAAGCAACACTGATTTGAAGCTTTATAGACCAAACCAACAAAATAAGGTAATTAGGACTAGGTAGTGTTTGTCAAAGACAGAAGTACCTAAACTGCTACTTGGAGTCCTCTTGTCCTGTGTGAGCATGAGAGGACTGAAAACTGTCTAATATAATTGATGCCTTTTTTAAAATGGTACTGGTAAGCTCGGGAAAAGTGCTGATCAGTTTAGACTTAGAAAAATGATAGATGCTGTAATAAATGAGATAGTAGTGGAAGCCTGAATGAATATACTATGGAAGAGTTGGCTTAGCTTTTGGAAGGATGTCATGCCTTAGAAGCTGCCTGAAAGTCCTTGAAAGGATCAGTTACTGTGGACAAAGGTTGAGATCGACCACATGGCTTTGCAAAAGAGATCAGCAATTCTCAAAGGAGTGAGCACTTATGGGATCAGAGAAAAGGGCTTAGTGAGGGTAAATAGCACATTGAAAGCTAGGAAAGACAGTGTAGGAGAAGGTGCTCAGTTTTAACAGAGGAAAGAGTTCTGCAGTGGAGCCCTGGACAGGTTTTAACATAAAGCTGCAAATGCTGGCTCAGAGGTTCCTGAAGTGCACATTGTTGGACGGGTGCTCTGGAAAAAAACATCGCTGCATTTCTGTGATTCATCGCATCTCCTGGGGGTGTGCATTGCTTTCCACTGATGCTGGGGATCCTGCAGTGACTAGCTCAGCCCTAGCCAACTAATCTGTAGATGGCTAATTTAAGTAGAATGAATCCCACCCCAAATGAATGAGTTTATTTCAAGCCAAGAAACACTGGATGGGATTTTCCTGAGTGGTTTGGAAATTCTGCTTCTAGCTTTTATTACTTGCACACCTTTTCAGTGCAATAAAGGTATTTTAGGGTTTGCAAAGTATGGATCACCATATAATTTTGCAACTTTTCTAGTCACATTCAGGAAACGCAAACCATGTAAGCAGGGTGGAGAATCCCATCACGTTATCGCTCTCATACTTTAGGAGCTTTTGAGCATTCCTGGGATCCTTCAGCAGCAAAGCCAGGTACAAGAACATTACTCTCTGTGTTGATCCCAGTCACACCTGTCTCTGCAAGGCACCTGCAAATCCTGTTTCCTTTGAGTTTTCCAATTTTTCATCGTCCTGGGATCCACTGGCACAAGGGGAAATGAATGTGTTTTTCGTGGGACACTGGCAGATCATGCACAACCTCATTAAAAACCATTAAAAAAACTGAAGTAATTGAAAAGAATACCATGTTGACATGCTTCTCTTCCTTTCAAGTGTCCTGTGATCTGAGGAAGATAAGTGTTTTCTTCCAAAAGTCATGAGGTATTCATTAGTATGCTGTGATTGTTTTGGTTGGTCTTTTGTTTGCTTTGTTTTGTTTTTTCCTATTTGCCTTCTAAATAAAGACAATTGAGTATGGCCATGCGTGAATAGCTCTTTCTGGAATGAAGAAAAATAAGTAAGTAAGTAACTATTTCTTTGAATAGTTATCCAGTGAGAAATTACTCCAGAGCACAGTTTATTGTACTGGAACTTAAGGACAAAGCATAGACATTCATTTTAAAGCAAATATAATTTCTTTTGTAAAAATATAATGAGATATAGTAGACAGACCACAAGTAAATTAGGCAAGCCTAAGGAAGGCAAGACGCTTGCAGTGGAGGCTGTTTCCGTGCATTGCTATTGTTTTTTCCTCATGGAGTATATTTGCAAATACAGTTGTTCAGAACTGTACAACAGCTCTGCAGCACTTCCTATTAAAATCGGCAAACTGAATCTTCCAGCCCATGTGAATGGCTCCGTAGCAAGAGCTGAAGTGATGCTTCCTGTGGCCAGATGATGAAGAGGGTGTGTGAGCCCCAGCTCCTGAGCTCGGCTGGAGCTCCTGGTTATGGCTCCATGTAGGCAGAACTGTCTCCTCACCCGAGAGACCTGGGAGTGCCTCTTGGGAGGTGATGCCTCATTAGTTCTGCTGATGCTTGGGAAGAGTGTGAGCATGATCACAGTGCTTTCAGACACTGGAACACCTTCCTTAAGTCCACTGATCTGGTCATTTGGCCAATGCAGACTTCTGCATGGGACTTCTTTTTTATACACATGCTGTCTTTACCTAGTAGAGGAACTAAGGGAGAAATAATCTTTAATCGTTTGTTATCTACACATGATTCAGTGCATTCATTTCTCTCTCTTTTTTTTTCTTTCCCTGCCCCTGCAACCCCTCTAGCTTATCAGGATTTTTTAAATCTTTCCAGGTTTCTGAGGAGGATTTTATTCTCAATGATGCAAAAGAATTTTAATGTAGCACTTGCTAATGGAAAAGCTCTTCTTAATTACTGTTGGAAACTTCCACCCCTGAGTGAGAACTTAGTATTTGGTAGCTTTAAAGCTTTCCTTGTGAGAGAGCTCCTCCTCCCCTCCAAGCTCCCACTCTGTTTCCAATAATGTGTGCAGGGCTCTCCAAAAATGTTCCAGTGATCTCATCCAGTGAAATGACCCTGGTTAGTACTAGCCCAAATCCTCCATTAAGCTGGAGCTGGCTACGGGGGCATCGGGCTGCCACCACCACCCTCTCCCCCCACTGCAGGAAAGATGCCCTGCGGCCGGGGCACACTGCCCTCTCGGAGGCAGAGGGTAATAAAACGTGTCTGTGGTCTGTCTGTGGGCAGAGCTGGTGGCTGGCAGGGGTGGCAGGCAGCTGCTCGGTGGCCTGGTTTCATGAGAACAAGAGGTCTGTCACAGCTGCAATAGCTCACCCCCAGCAGCAGGAGGGTTTATCCCCTCCCACCCATCGGACAGGCCATGCTCTAGTGAAACACCGGGAGAAGCAGACAATTAGTCAGGAATTTCCTAAATAACAATATGAACTAAAAAGGGGGATTACCAGCTAGAGTTGAGTTTTTCAATCAGAGATTAAGGAATCTTTTCCTTGTCTTAGATATATGGCCCACTGTGTCCAGGAGTGTCTTTTCATATGGTCTTTCTATAAGTCAGTCTCTGGACCTGAATCCTGTGTTATTGAACTCTAGGGTATAAGATATGGTCTCCAGTACTACATAAATAAAAGCAAATATTTTCAGCTGAGTAGTCAAATGATGTTGAGGGAGTTTGCATTCAAGCACAGTGATCTAATTTGACTGTTAAAAAATTAAATAAAAACTCAGAAAAAATATTTAGTTGTGCAAAGATTGTGCTATGATTGCTGAAGTACAAAAAATATTCAGAAGTACCTGTTGGATGGGCAATATTTTAGGCAGCTATATTAACATCAAGTGATGGTTTGGAGAGTTCAGTTTTGGGGGTTGGTGCTGGGTTTTTTGCAATTAAGTGCCTGTGAATGAGCTTACCAAACTGAGGTCATTTGGATGTATACATGGTTTGGAAGGTAGAGCTGGAGATAAAATCAGTTGGATTAAAATATGAGAGGAGAAAGACATCATTGGGTTGTTGTGATATTAACTTGCAAGGAAACATTTTTGCTGTAAACTCACATGTGTAGTCTCAGACTAGAGCACCAGCTGTGTCTATCTCTGGAGAGATCTAGCTAACAATGCATGTCAGAAAAAATTATAGCATAATTTATTCATACCTCTCAGAATAGCAGAAATAAGGCTGAAATCCATGTGCCTGGAAGCAAAAGGTTTTGTACTAGTTAGAATCCAGTCCAAGGATGGTCTATAAGAGTGATAAAATGCCATGGCAAAGAAAAAAGTGAAGAAAAGTGTAGTTCCTAATCAAACTCTGAAATAAGTATTAAATTCAAGGAAGAATAGACTTGTCAATTAAAGTGTGAGCAGCAAGTCCTGCAGCACAAACTTTTTTCCTGGCTGTGAGCTTTGGGGTGTGGGGCGAGTTTGGGACTGACTTGATCAAGCCAGGAGAAAGATGGCTAAAAATCAAGTTCCATTTAATTTTTTTTTAATTCAATGTTTAGTTGTGTTTTCTGTCAAGGTTATTCTTCAGTTAGTCTTTCAGGAGGGGAGACAGGCCAAAAGAAAACAAGGAGTCTCACATTCAATGTCATATCTTGCAAGAGCTATTCTTTGGCAGGGTTCTGTTCTGGCAGTAAAGCAGGAGATGGACAGTGCTTCTTCAAGCTGATACAACATCGGGAGAGTTTTTTCTTGAAGAGATGCTGCAAAATGGTATAAAGAAGCAAGCCAGATTATCAGGCTGGATGACATTGGGGCATTTATTAGGCTGGTATTTCTGTAAGAAACTGGTATAAAGCACTTGTGTTGGTGATCATTCTATAGTTAAAAAAAAAAGAGGTCAAGTTACTGGAAATATGAAAAATACCATAAGTGATAGTTTCCTGGCTAGTCTTGGTTTGCCTCAGAAATGCTTTGGTGATGCTATGCTTCCAATAAACATTAGTATAACAAAACACATTCTGTTTCCAGCACTTCTGATGGTGACTCTCCTCTCAAATCTAACTCTTTGTTGTCTGGTTTGGTGAAGTGGTTACGGCACTCTGCCAGCACTTTTCCTTTGTCACTGAGGCTGTATCGACAGCGATGACTAGCTGAGCTGGCAAGATAGAGATGGTGTCTCTTGCTCACAGAGTCTGGGTTTTTTTTCTTGGATTTCATGGTTCTGGGTGGAAAAATGATGGCCACTATTTGGTACTTCTGTTGCCTGTGGTGAATGAACCCAAGATATAAAGAGCAATGTAAGAGTGCAAAAATCAGTAGATGCGAGTACTTTGAAAAATCCCAGATAAATGCAAGCCTAACTTTAATCTTTAATGGTTTGCCTTAGGATGTATTTTCATGTTCATACACATCTCTCCCTAGCATATCAGTTCACCTGGAGAATGGAATTTGAAACGTACTGAAACGCTTTTCTATTTTTTTCTTTTTTTTTTTTTCTGAGGCCAACAGGTGGTTGATTTAGAGTGGGATAAGTATTCCAAACTTTGTCTTATGTTTGAGATACCATGTTATCTAAGTCTTGTTCCAAAGAGGTGTTTAAAATTAAAAGGCAGATGAGATGGGAGAGCAAAAAAACACTTCTTGGTGAAGTTAGAGTTGCTCTGAACAATGTGGCTCAAAGACCAAATGTTCAAATGCATCTTGTTTATAAAGGCAGTATGTACGAAAGCTTTCTGCAGGACAGAAGTGTTCAGTCCTCATAGGAAGTGTCCTAAATACAAATTAGGGTTACTGTGTCACTGCTGGTCCCTCATTCTGGTATCTGTAACCTCTGCAGAGTGCTGCTCTGCTCTTACCATTTTACATCTAAAGAGTAGGAAGAAGGGAAGCAGGAATATGCTGCTGCTGTAGATAGGAAACAGAGAAGCAGATCAAGCCCTTTGGCTGGGAATATTCAGGAAATTTCCTGTCAAACCAGGAAACTGTTTTGGCACATGCTAATCTTCACCCTCAACCTGAGAAGAACATCCCTCTCTTTCAAGAACATCATTATTTAATTATGTCTGTTTAGAGAACTAAATTTAATCCTCCTTGTCTGAAAAGATTTCATGGCTTATCTGGAAATTTAAAATGTGATTAATTTTTAAAATAGCTACAAGTCAGTGTTTACTCACACAGTATTATCTGCTGGAAAAGGCATTGGATGTGCTAGTTACACATGTACAAGTCAAGCAGTTACTCTATACTGTGCCCATTGAGTGTTTCTGTTAGGGAACACAGGCTCAAGGGAAAGACAAACATGAATATGAATTCATCTTTCAGTTTGGGGCTCTGGAATGTTTCTGTTCTAATAGTGTTCTAATAAAACCAAAACATTGACTCTTTCCCAGCAAAGTTATAAATAGAAAGTAGGCACCCCCCTTCTTACACAGAAAGATAAACTGCAAAAGGAGATTGCTCACAAAATGAAAAAACGTCCAATTTAAAATGCTGACGTTTTACTCGTGTCTCAGAGCTGCTGCACTTCTGCAACAAGCAGCTGCTATTTCTCTTTCATTTTCCTGTGTAATTGATTTATTCTCAAGACTGAGAATGACATGATGCAGCACAAACAAGACAAATAGTCTTTCTGCACAGTGGCCCCTCTGTGCCTCTGACAGGTGAGCTGATGGTGATTCTTAAGTGTAGATGGCCTCAAGCAGCTTTGAGGCTGTGTAAACCATGAAACTAGAATCCATTAGTGACAGGTGAAAATGTACTTCTGCTGCTGTTTTAGAATTGCAGAACCATTTAGGCTGGAAAAGTCCTCTAAGATAATTAAGTCACACCATTAACCCAGAACTTCTAAGTCCACCACTAAACCATGTCCATAAGTGCCCCATCTACACAGCTTTTAAATATCTCCAGGGATGGTGACCACGTCCCTAGATAGCCTGGTTCAGTGCTTGACAAACCTTTTTGTGAAGAAATTTTTCCTAATATCCAAACTAAACTTCTTGTGGTTCAATCCACTTCACATATATTTGGGTCTGGAACTTGCTCTGTAGATGATATAAAGCTGGGAGGAGTGGCTGATACACCAGAGTGTTGTGCTGCCATCCAGAGGGTCTTGACAAGCTGAAGAAACGGTGACCAGTAACCACACGATGTTCACCAAAGGGAGTAAGCATGAAGTCCTCCACCTGGGAAGAAGTAAAACCAAGCATTAGAATATTCCGCAGTCTGACCAGATGGGAAGCAGTTTTGCAGAAAAAAAGCTGGGGCTCCTGATGGATACAAAGTTGATGTGAGCCAGCAGTGTGACCTTGTGGCATAGGTGCCCAGCAGCCTCTTGGGTTGCACCAGCAAAAGCTTTGCCAGCAGGTTGAGGGAGGGGATCCTTCTGCTCTGCTCAGTCCTGGTGAGGCCAGGGGGGCTGTGTCCACTTCTGGGCTTCCCGGTATAAGACATGGAGGTAGTAGAGGGAGGCCAGCAAATAACCACATGATGAAAGGACTGCAGCATTAAAATGAGTGAGAGAGAGGGAAATGTTACCTGACTGGGGCAGAGACAGGAGTAAAGATGGAGACAGACTCTGCTCAGTGGTATCCTGTGAAAGGAAGAAAGGCAATGTGGGCAAGCTGGACTACAGGAAGAATACTTGGAGACTTTGCTGTGAAGATGGCTGAATGCCGAAAGACACTGCCTAGTCAGGTTGTGAAGCTGACATCCTTGGGAGACATTAAAAACTTGACTAGATGTAGTCCTGCGTGGCATGTTGTAGCTGGCCATCCTCTGAGTGGGAGGGCCGGGCTAAATGATCCCTAGAGGTCACTTCCAGCCTCAGCAATACTCTGATTCTGTGACTTGTAACCTCATCTTTAGAATATATTAATTCTTATTTTTAATGATATTTGATATTTATAGGATGTATTACTAAAGGAGTACTGAGGAGCATCAGCCACGCCTATGGCTCCCAGAGAGCTGTTTATACAGGTAGACAAGACTTAGGACCAGGAAAGAGAAGGGCAAACAAACAAAGGGATTTGCTGAAGGCAAGCTGCAAGCCTTGTCTTCCTCATTCCTTGCACAGTACTCTATTCACAACTAGGTTTTTTTTCCCTCCTCCACCCCCCCACCCCCCCAAAACACTCTGCATTTTGTTTCTAAGTCTGCATGGGTAAAGAATGAGATATGAATGCACAGATCTCACTTATAAATATACTAATATAGATTATGTTTCTGAAACAAGTTTGCCCTCTATTCAGCAGTTGGGGGAAACAGAGGTATATTCATTCTGTGAGAACCTCTTCAAAGATCTATTCACAGCCACTCATGGGAAGTGCTACATCACCGGGCATGTGTGAGAGAAAAAGCACTTTAATTGAATGCATGAGTATCTCACTGATTGCCAGATTGTGACTGGCCTCTGTGCAGGCCCAAAGTTGCACATGTTCTTCTGGGAGCAGGAAAATGCTGTAGATACATGCTATCCTCTTACTCTATGATCTGCCCAGTAGACCAGGCACTGCAGAATGAAGACAAGCCCTTGCTCTGTCAAGGTGGCCATGGGAACTGAAAACAAGGCTTCTTGCAATACAGATCATTCATCTGGGTAAAGGACCTCCTAAATATGGCTCCTCTCTGTGTACAGAGCTGTGAGCTGTAGGTACTCTGAATAGAGCTGAATGCTTTCAGATTTGTGTAGGAAATGCTGGGCATTAAGTCTAGTCTGGGGTACAAAACTACTGTGAAGGAGAAGGAACAGTTCCACAGTTTTATGCAGAGTTCTTTTGACTTTGTCTCTATAGGTATCAGCAAACCCTTTGTCTCTGTTCAAATTTTGTTCAAACTGTGTAAGTCTCTCAGGAGGAAAATTTGCCTTTAGCTTCCCTACAGTGCTGTGGGATGTTATTCTACTCTGTAATATGTGCCCACAACTTCTGCTCCATGGATGCGGAAGAAGTCACAAGTGACGTTATTTTTAAATGTTGACTCCAGTTTCGCTCTACCTTTGCTTGCTTGTTGTATAACATGTTTCTGTCCTTCCATTATTAAAAGCTAATCTACTTATGTTTTCCTCAAAAAATACCCTAATGGATACTGACTAATAATACAAAGCATTCATAAAGAAGGTGAAAAGGATGGGCAAAGGCAGCGGGGTATTCAGGGATGCACTTAATGCTGTTCATTAAAAATATGTGAATCTGCTTCCGGAGATTTGATAAACATTGATTTTGTTTGTAGAGAGCAAAAGGTAAAAAGCAGCTCCCCTCCTCTTTTTCTGCAAAATGAAAGGAACTGATGTAATTGTTCTAAATCTAGTACAATGAAGTGCTATTGGAGCAGTGCCAGTAGTGTATTTCCTGCCAGTGTCTGTTCCTCCAATCAGTTTAATTATGAGCAATTGTTTGGGTTGTGCTGTGAAGAAATATTAGAGAATGGAAAAAAAGAACATACTTTGGGTTGCTATTTTGCAACTGATTCATGGTTTGGCAGAAACCATTAACTAGATTTTATGCTTTACAACATTGTAATAGTATCAGCGTGGATCAGCCTTGCCATATAAGCACATGCAGCACAAATGCACCGTTTATTTTGACAAGGTTCTAGTTAAAGCATTTGAAAAATGCTGGAATAACATCAGCTATTGGCTAGAATTTTTGGTTAATCATGTGCCTACTCTTATCCAAGGGATCTAAGCAGGCTATGAAAAACTGGCTATTGTTAATGTCTCCTATGTTTATCTGCCATGTCAAATTATTATAATAATTTTTCTTGTGCTTGACACACTTCTCATGTCTTTATGCTACATGCAGAGGCTTTTTGTAATTCTAGATCAGTTCTTTTGGAAGGACAGACTGGAGAAAGATGGTTCTTCTCCCAGCTTGCAGGATTGTTCTCCTGACTTTTTTTCTTGGGATGCTGAAGGCTTAATTAAGCTAACAGGATTGCTGTGGAAGCGAATCCTGATTAATGTGTACTTCAGCTTGTGTGGAATGGTTTCAATGCAGACTAGAGAGGGTGTTTACTGGGGCCGTGCCTCTGTGCTGAATAGTCTTTGTGCAGAAACCTTGCAGGACAAAACCCAAAAGCCATTAGTGCTGCTGGGAAGCCTGGTCAGCTGCCAGGACAGGAGCCAGCCGGGCACAGCACCCAGCTGTGGAGGGGAGGAGGTTCTCACGTTGCTGAGCCTGATGTAGCCACTCTTGGTGTCATTCCTCTGCAAGAAGAGGATTTTAGATTTCAGACATGGTCAGTATTGATCAGCAAACTAGAAAAAAATCCCTTGGAATACAGAAAACAAAGAATTCATAGCACTTGTGGCAAGTGTTAGTTTCAGGGGTTCATGCCTAGATCTGATATGACATGCTGCAAGAGCATGCTCCCTCCAGGAACGTCATATAAACTAGCCCAATCCAGATCCTGTTCCAACAGAAGACAAAAGATGCACTTGTTTTCATATTTGCTAATGGAAAGTGTTGATTCCCCACCCCTCCACTCTCGTGTGAGCTGTGTACATGCTTTTGTTTTCTGATACCAGAACAAATCTTGAATAACTAACACATCTCTCCTCGTACTGAGTAATATGGGATTAAAGCAAATAAATTGTGTAAATGCTGCAGGTGGCATTTTGCATCTCTGCCAGGTTCTGCAGTCTTTACATTAAGCATGTTTCTTAGATGTAGCTTAAGCCTTCAAAGTTCAAGAGGTACAAGGGTCCAGCTGTTGGTAAAAATGTGGGGATCCAGCTGCAAACCATCTGCAACTTGGGCTGCTCCAATTCTGCTGTTAAAACGTGAGCAATGGTAATTTCTAGCAAGAGAGTTCTGAATTTCAACAGAGTTCAGAAATAATAGTGAGAGGAACAGAAGTCCTGTGTTTGCATCCTATGTTTAGTACTTTCTTGTATATCTGTTTAGCCTGAAGATCATTTGAGAGATCACATTTTGCCTGATGGGTTGCTGCACCTCAGTTACCTAAGCATGTCTTGGAAAACCATTTTCCATCAGGAAGCAGCGTTCTCTGTGAATAGGAATCCTTCCCATGTTGCAGAAGGAACAGTAATCTTGGTTGTTCCAGGAAACAGAGATAGGGCAAATGAAACTGCTGTTTAGAAAAGCAGGATCAAGAGCATAATTGGAGATAAGGAGATAAGACCATGTGATGCAGTGTAGATGTTACCAGGGAAGAAGAGATTAAAATCACTCAGTTCTAGGTCAATTGAATAGAATAAAACCATGAAATATTATTTTATTCTAGCCACTGACATACTAATAAATAAGGGCATAAGTGGGTCTCATAAAGAAATTTCCATTACCACTGATGTTTTTAAGTGCTGTATTTTATCTAAAAATAAAATTCGTTACGTTGCCAGATTTATAACTTTTATTTTTTCCAGCTATATTCTTAGAGTTACCCAGAAGAGTGTTGTTGATTTGAGAGCACGGCTATGACCTGCTCTGCTGCTGCTGCTGCCTTCTGCTGTACCCTCAGGAACAGTCAAAACGAGATGAGTGCTTACCTGGTCCTTCTACCAGTCTCATTACTCCGCTTAACGTTACTTGCTGATTGGAAGCTTTTTGTGTCAGGGGAAGTGGTGTCCCCCTGACATCCTCTAGCTGTTCAGTGTTGAACCTCATCTTTCCTTGTACTGCTCCATCACCAAGTTTTCACTTGCGCTAAGCTGCCTCTTTTTCTAAACAATTTATGACTACATTGAAAGGCACAGTTCCGCAACAAAACCTTCACATGAATGTTGGTATTTGTTTTATTTCTACATTTTCTCCTCCTACCCTTAAAAATATTATTTTATAAAGGATCTCCCCTTTTCCTTAACAGTGGCCTTTGTTTATTGTGGATCTTTGGGAGGGACTTTGTTCAACTTTTTTTTGGAAATCCAAGAAAACTCCTTCAGGTATATTGCCCTTGCAGTGACTCTGGTAGTGTGCCGAGACATAGATCCCTTGTTTTCTGGGAACATTTCTCCTCAGGCTATCTCATTGGTCTGTCTGCTGCTTGCATTTTTTGTTACAGTTTCTAATTCCTCAAGTCCAGAAGTGAAATTTATTGGTTAGCAAGCTAACTATTCAAGTTACAGAGAACTCTTGAAGGAGAAAAAAAAAGAAGAAAAGAATTAACACTGAATTTGCCTCTTCATATTTTTCTGTTACTGTCACTATTTTATAGCAATGGCTGGAGTTAGGTATTAATACTAAGGAACATTTTGGTCTCCATATAGCATTTCCCAGTAAAGATTTATATGGTCTTTGCATACAGCTTAGTATACAGATGAACTGTGGCAAGGCAGGACTCATGCAGTGCCTGAGCACTGGCACCCAGTCCCATCCATAGCATTAAGCTGTTGATTCAGGCCAAAATCGCACCAGAAACCTTTTCAATTCTTGCCTTCATATGCAATTCCTGGGCATGGCTTGGGAGTTGGGACCAGTCTTCCTCTTGTGTTAACAGCTGTTCTGGAGGCAGTGCCTCTCCCCATCCCACCTCCCCTTTTGGAGGGTGGATTTAGTGGCAGGGATGTGAGTTGCTCCATGGCATCTGGCCTGAGTGCTGTAGAATAGTCCCAGCTCTGGTCAGTGCACAGCTGTAGCGATGGTGCTCATCGTGCCATCAGGGGGACTCTGCTGCATACCAGCCTGCGACTGCCCTCGGGTGAGGGGTGTTATCTATTTATTAATTTTCCTTCAGAAAAACATCTTGGAAGATCCCGGTACAACAGCACTGTGAAAAGCTGAGTGAGCTATTGTTGATTTGCACAAACTTATTCATATTCCATTTGGAGACCTGCAATGATTTTCTTCCATCTCATTTCTTCTGTGTGCATTTCTCCTGAAAAACTGCCAAGTGGCAGAGTCTGTCTGCACGTATCCCAGCTCCTGTGGCTCAGTGGCTTTTCTTGGCCTGCACAAGGTGCCCTGTGATCCTCCAGTAGCGCTGGCTCCATGTGTGCCCTCGGCTGAGGGACACATGTGCTTTGGATTTGCAAGTTCGTCTTTTCAGACTGTTTCCACAACAGCCCCCCACTCCCCACTCTGTTCTGTCTCATCACAGAGCTCTTGGGTCTGTGCTGCTGCCATGAAATGAGTCCTCCCATCTTCACACAATGCTTGTGCACAGTGATCACAGGTAGGATCCTTCAAAATGGTCCCACCTTTTGGATGTTTTTCACTTCTCTGACAGTGTCACATTCATGGTGTTATTATTTAATGGCACCCACTGATTGAAATATCCCGTGATGGTTTAAAGAGCCTTTATTTCATTATAAGGTTCCTCAGTTTCAGTGGCTTTTCGTGTATTTAAAGTAGACAAAAGTCTTTGGAAAGACACTGATACTTCCTCTTCCCCCATTTCTATTTCCTTGCAGTGCCCTCACCAGAGTAACTCAGCAAGTGAGCTCCTACTCCTACAAGGGGTGTCTAGTACACACAAGAGAAAGTAGTAGCCACCTTCATGAGCCTCCCCAGGCTGGTCCTTTCCACCCAGCCTATTTCTGTAGTTAGTGAGCTTTAAACTCCAGGGAGATACCCCAGCAGAGCAGCACTGTGGCTCTGGCTGTGCATGGCCAGCTTGAACAGACCAAAAGGAAGATTAATTGACTTGATCTGACAGCATTAGCTTGCCACTGAGACCCAAACTAATATCTCTGTGCAGCCTGTTGGCCTTACAATATGTAATCAAAAGCTTGTCTGTTTCCACACTCTGTCTCTGACACTGGCCAAGAGCAGATGCTTTGGCTAATGATGTTTATAGTCAGGCCATCTTGCTGAGAGTCACCCTCAATATTGCTAAAATGACTATCCTACTGTATGGCATATATAGGACCTTAAATAAGATTGATGTTAAAAAACCTCTGCATAGTATTACACAACAGACGGTGTAAAAAACTCACTGGGTACTGCTATAATCAAATTATTTCAAGCTCACATTTATGGTAAATTATCTGTTTTAATTTTTTTTCACCCTCAAGAACAGTTTGCATTGTGACCTTAGAATCCTTTTCATGGGTCTCTCAATACATCTCTCCTTTCATGCTGTTGGCTAGATTGTAAACCCTGCAAGCAGAACTGTCTTTGCCCCCTTGTGCATACTTTTAGTGTTTTAAAATCCCCTAGTTTTAGAATAATTTTTTTGTTGGTTAGGCTACTTTACTCTGCAAATCTATTCATAAAGACAAAAACTTTTTAGGTCTCTCAAATGTTCTTATCAGAAAATAATAATGTATTATGACCTCTATATAGTAAAAACCCATTTCATTCTTTTTCTAATTATAGAGCAATTTTCCAGAAGCTGAGCTATAGAAATACTTGGCTGAAGGAAACTTATGGTTTTGTTTTTGGGGGTTACTGGCTTTGAATTCAAAATTAACTTCTACCCTTTGGTTAATTTTTTCCTGCTTTGCCTCATAAGAATTCTCCTTTCTTTGCAACCTGCTCTGTAGCTGAATATGTGAAAAATGTGAAGATGGAGACTTCTATGGAATCACTAACACTATGACTGGTACTATTCTTCACAAGTGTAGATTTAATTCCTTTACTTTTTCTTTACTTTTACCTATTTTTTTAAGTGTGTGCCTCCTCTCTGTATCAGCTTTCCTTGTTCTGGTGTGGTTGCTGTCCAAGTGGAAAAAGCATTAAAAAAATGAATTCCTATACCTTTCAGGTGCGAGTCTTCTAAGTAGTACTCAGTCAAAAATGGCTGTGGCTATCTTCTGTTATTTGTGTTGTTTCTATTCAAATATGCTAAAGGGAGTCCTAGGCTGCTGGATATGCTGTAATTGTTCCAGGTGTTGGAAATGCAGTTTCCAACAAAGTGTTGGTTTATCTAACTGGATGTCACAGCTGGAAGGCAATCCAGCCTTCCTGTCAGAAGCATCTTCTATGCACAAATTCACAGGCCATGCACATGGGCCTGAGAAATTTGCATTCTACAGATTTGCCACTTTTCTCTGGGCATCCAAAGGACTGAGATAAAATTGCCAAGACCGAGGGATGCTGCACCAAGACAACTGTCTTATGATGGTGAAGGGTCACCACCACTGGCAGAAGGGACTGCTGTACCCTCTCTGCTGGAATCAGATCATGGTGATGTTGGACTGAGGATCTGAAACAGCTCTACTCTTGGGGGTGAAAAGAAAGACAGACCTCAAGGGAATAAAAACTTTACTACAAAAATTTCAATGTCTGATTGGTAATTAAAGACTAGAAAAATAGTACCTGAAAAACTAGTACTAGAAAAACAGTTTAACTCTGCTTTGTGCCCAGCAAGCAACTTGAGGCCATGCTATTTCTGTAGTAATTCTGCTGCTGTTCTAATGCTATTGCATGGGGAGTGATCTTCTACCACAGATGTTACAGATATTCTGCTAAACATTATTTAAATACTGATTACTGGTAAAACCAACACAGAGTATTGGGAATGAGGAAGGAGGTGGGACACTTATAGGTCTTTGGTAATCGCTATGCATATCTACTTTGCAGAAATAGAAGAATTCTTTGCTGTAGGAATTTAGAAGTAGGTAACAACACTCAGCTGTCAAGCAAAAAAATACCTGGAAAGCAAAAAAAACAAACAAACAAACAAACAAAAAAAAACAGAAACAAAAAGGCCACTAGTCTGTTTGAAGCAGAAAATACCCTGTCCAGAAAATTCTTCAGAAAAACTGCACTTTAGACTGAGCAGCAGGGTTAGTTGTGGAAAAGAGCTACTAGTTTGAATGGCCACGATGGGCAGAGAGTGTTAAAAAATAGGCTAAAAAATAGACTATGGGGGAAGTGGACGATGAAGCTGGTGTCTCAAACCCTCTCATGAGGCTGAAGGTCAGGAGCTGTAAAGAAGCCCAGTCAGTAAAGGAGGTTAGCTTGACAGAAGCATCCATAGATGGTAATGAAAGGAAGCAATTAGGCCAGCTCCTTCCATGGTATTCTGGCATCTTTTCCAAGAACAACGAAGAATTTGGATGACAGGATTAAGTGCAGTGCTGCTCTGTGCTAAACCACTGAATGCTTCTGGGAAGCAGTGCTTACGCTGACTTTTCATCCTAGGAGAGGGGCAGAAATGTTAAATACAGGCTGTGGAAGGACCTGGCTGTTCATCCAAAGGTGTTGCTGGCATCCTTAGTTCTCCAGGCACCTCTTTCTTCATGGGTGGCTTCAATTTTTGTTATTAATACACTTACTGCCTCTGAAGGAGCTTGTTAGCACAGGTACCACCCCCAGCAGCTATCAGGATCTCTCTTGGCCCAGAGGTGGATCAGCTAATCATGTGAGTTATGCCTGCACAGGATAACAGCCCCTCAGTGGGCTGCGGGCCAGCGCTTCCCAAGTGCCGATGCCCATCCCTGAGGAGCACTGCCGAAAGCCTGCTGGGACATGCCCCAAACCCTCTCCTGCACAGACAGCACCAATCCCCCTGTCCTCACCTCCACTGCTGGCTGCAGAGATGGGGTTATTTCAGTTCCTTTTATCACTCTGGGCACGTTGGCCTCAGGGCACTGTCAGACTGGAGCAAGATGCACACGCGCGCTGCTGGAGCAGTCTGTGCTGAGCCCTGCCAGCTACACAAGACATTTTGGTCTCTGTGCAGCACGCTTCTTTTTCCTCTTCCTTCTGGAAGACACACATTATCTAGGGTTTTCATTCTCCTGGGCAACCCCTTATTTCCTTGGATGAAATTTATTTTAATTATTTAAAATTGCAGAGGAGACATGGCGTTGTCTACAGAAAATTTCATCTTCAGCCTGTTCAACACGGATGTCTTTCTCTCTGTGGGGTAAGCACCCCAAATTCAATTTCAATGAAAAGAAATGTCTTTTTTGATTTTTTCCCTTTGCTTGCTCAGTTTTACTTCCTTTGGTTAATTTTGTTGCTCACAAGACTGTTAGGTTTAGCTGAGAATTTAAAAACTTACTCTTTGCATCAACCTCTGGGTGATTACAAGTCTCTTGGGTTAGATGCAAGACCTGGGTGGGTTCCCCTCTGCAATGCTCTCTGCAGCTTCCAAATCTGGAAAATCTTTGCATGTTTTGTGTGAACTTCACATTATTTCTCTAGAACACGGAAGAAACAGCTAACAGAAGAAGAGATTGTAAAGCTTGTAACCAAGCCAGTTTCTAAAGTTAGAGTGGGAAGGTATGCAACCATTTAAATCCAGGAATCTAACCAGCTCCCAGAATAGTCTGGTATAAACCTGCTGGTAAAGAGTTTTGAGTTAACGGAGTGCCTAAGGAAGGTACCATGCTTCTCACGCCCACAAGGGTCGTTCCTCAGTGTCCACTAACACACCTGTCTGCTAATTCTAAACGCTGACTCAGGCTCCTTATTTCTCTTCACTTAGAAATGTGACTAAAACCAAAGAGACCATAATTGATGACAAGACCAGAAAGAAAGTAGCAGAGATAATGAAGGCATCAAGAAGAAAAGAGACATATGGTGAATGAGAAAACAGAGAACCTTAATGGCTGTGGTGCAAAGCTGACAGAAGTTTGACTGATAGGTGAAAGCACTTCAAGAGACCTGCATTTTTGACAAGGACAAATGAAGATACTTTAGGATTTGAAGTGTAGATAATTTTCCAAATGTTGCTTTTATTATAGAGCTGGGCTGGTTGAGACAAACATGCAGTCCTGGGGGGATGATGATGCCAGATTGTATGAGTCAGATTCTGCCCTGAGAAATAGTTTGGTAGGAAATCATAAGCCAAATGTAAAAAGTGCAATTAGATGCTAAATTTCATACCAAAGAGGAACAAAAAAAAAATAGAGGAATTGCAAGCTGTGGATAAAGTTTTGCAGATCTCAGGCTCAAGAAAGGTAACTAATACATCAGTCAGTGAAGATTCTGCCAGAGAGTCCACTAGACAATTAGGCAGAGCAAATAATTAAACATCAGTCTTAAATCACGTTACATTATTTTCCTCTCTGTGATGGTTATTGTGACAATTGTTTAATACACTTAAGTTTCTCCTCACAAAGTTAGGAAACTATTACCAGTTTCCACCAGCATATCTGTTTCAGCATATTCTTTCGTGTGTATAAGTAATTTTATTTGTAGTGCTTTCTCCTTAGTTTTTCTATTGGTATAGATTTTAATAATGTATCAAGAAGTAATTTGGTGCTCAAGAAGTAATTCTAGTTTAAAGAAAACAAATCAGCAACCTGAAAATCAGCAACAGAAATACTCTCATTTTATTGAAATAGTTTTCCTAGAGCATTGTGTGCATCACTATGATTCAGCTCAAATTCACTATCAAATCTTTATAAATTAGTTAGAGTTATCACCTATTCTCTCAAGTCTACCCTCACATCTGGACTGGTCTCCTACACAGAACCATCAGATTCCTGCCTTGGGAGTCTCTAATACCCTTCCCAACTGTCTTGGTAACATCCCAAGTTCTATTTTCCACGTGAAAGCCTGAAGGGGAAAAAACCCCAGTAGTTACAAACAACAAGTCCAGCAATGAGATCTAATGTCAGAGGTACTGTACAATGAGATGTCAGAAGTGACTATTTTAGTACTTAATATATTGGTGAAATTTCAGATGTGATTTTGTGGACACTGCACTCTCAGAAAAGATGAGGACCAGAGCTGGACAGAGTTCAGAAACAAAGAAATAGAAACATAGAGGTTTAAAAAATCATGTCCTATGAGTTGAAGGCAGTGGTGATGTTTAGTCTAGAGAAAAGAAGACTGAGGAGAGGCGTGATTACACTGTTTGTTAAAATATTTTAAACGATACTCCAAGGAGGAAGGGAATAAGTGATGTTCCAGGGGAAAAAAAGCACAAGAAGCAATGTTCTTAAATAGCAGTAAAGGAGACTTCTGTTAAATTTTAGGGGAACAGAAGCTGTTCTAATATTAAAGATAGCCAAGAAGTGGAGGATCTCGACAGTAGATGTGAGAGGTGATGGGAGCCCATTGTTAGGATTCTGTAATAAATGACTACACATACATTCTCCTATGTAAATATCCAAAGTATGCCTGGAAGGATTTAGCTCAGTTTTTTAGCAGCTGTGGTGAGCTGCATAGTCTTTTATGGATAATTGAGGGTGACCATTCTTCCACCATGACATGAAGAGAACTAACGAGAAAAAAGCAGAAGCTGTTGCTCATCCCACGTAGGTGGTTTCAGTCACTCAGGGCATGACACCTGGGTTTTGGTAATGCAGAAGAGGGGCTCTAGGGCTTTGAAAAGGAGGCCTCTGAAGGCAGGCATGGGTTCCAGGTAGGTGTCAGTTCTGTGGGTGGTGCTGGTTAGATGCTGCTGTTCAATATGGAAATGACTTTGGCTTGAACCTTTCAGAGTGGTTTCTGCAGTCTAAGCTTTTGGGTTTTTTTCTGTTCTCCAAGTGCTCTGTGTGCTAATGCCAGGGCACTCAGCTCCCATGAACTGGAGAACCCTGTTCTGCTTATGTACATTTGCCTGCTTGCCTTTCAGCTTTCACTGACACCCTCTGGGCAGCAAAGACTGCTTGGGCCATATCCTTTCCCTTCCAGCATCCAGTTCTCCTAACGAGCATCTCATGCCATGGAAGTTTCTCTTGAAGCAAGACACTTTCAGCACTTGATGTAGTTTTGCTGCTTAAGGTCTGTTCACAATCTGGACAGTCCTTATGCCCTGTTGTTCCCAGAACGTCTCTTTGTAAACTGTCACTTTTTGCCCTCCTTAAGAACTATCCTGAAATCCTTATGAATGGGATGGCAGCCAGAGGTTGGTGGAACTGATTTAAGATGTGAGCTTATCTGCCTTATTAAATAACCAGAAGAAGCTGGTTGCAACTTTCCTTTAAAAAGCTCAGTCATACCACCAGCAGAAGATTAGAGTATAAATAATCCATTTGGCAGGGTTAATACAAAAATACCTCTCTGTTGCTCAGCACTTGTTTTTCATCCATTTTCTTAGTTACGCTGCCTCACTGCCTCTGGCACCCACTATGCAGTTTCTATTTTGGGCAGCCCCCCGAGTGATGGCTCTCAGGGACCACGAGGCTGCGGGGCTTTCTTTTAAAACCAGGTTTGTTCCTGGCATGCTGTGGCGTGGTAAGTGAATGGAGACCCCGTTCAGCAGCCGCACTTTGAAATCACACACATCTCTCAAAGCAGGTCTAAGCAGGTAAGACCATTTGTCTAAAGGTGCATCCCCAGCTCTCCTCCGTCCCTGGGAATGCCTTCTAGCTGCCTGAGACCCTCAGCCACCCCTCAGGCTGTGTGCGTTCCCTGCAGTTTCGTTGTCTAAGCCTCAGAGATCAGCGCAAACTTCAGGAATGAAGCTTTCCCTCTTTTCCTCCCCCCGCGTTCCTGGAGGCTGCCCCGGCCATCTGGCCGCATGACTCATGGCTTTTAGACCCAATGAGGGGCCGAGACAAAGGAGCCATTCTTCAGCTCAGACTCCGAGCCCGTACAAAAGCTGTGAGATAGGCATCTCTCTCTGTCCCTCCTGGAGACCCGGGCCCTCATTTAGTGCATGAGCCCCCGCGGAGCTGGCATTGTGTCCTGCTGCTCCGCTGCTGCCGTTCTTCGGCACCTCTGGCTTCTCGGTTTCCCATGCACGCCCAGGTTGTTTGTCCCAGCTGCGAGGTGTCTCCTCCCAGCCATCGTTCTCTCCCTTGCTTGGCAAGATGCTTTTCTGTTCCCAGCTGCAGCTTTGCCACTGCTGCGTGAAACTCGGGGAGCAGAGCCCAGGGCAGTAAGGTGTTGCTGAAACAGGGCAGGAGCCCTGGCTGCCTCCTCGCTGTCCTTGGCCCTGCTGGACCCCCTTGCCAGACAGGAAAACTCTATTTTTCTGAACAGAACCATGCTACATTGCCTAAGCATCCATCAAATGCTTTAAAGAAGTGTCTCACTTCTGCTTATTTACTGCTTGTTTCTGGGCTCTCCAGGAGCTGTTTACTAAGGTACAGTTGTACCTAGTGTATTTTTTTTTTCCAGTGGGTTTAATATCTCACTGCAGGAAAAGAGTATAAAGCATCCTTGTGCTATGTTTGAAAATAATTCTTGTTCTGTTTTCTATAACCCCAGTTAAAGGGATAGTTGTAACTGGAAGACTCTTAGCAGATATTCTGTGTTTGTGCCTGGAAAATCCAGGTAGAAATACAGGTAAGTCTGTGATATCAGGGCTATCATATATAGAAATGAATGTATTTAGACTTTGCTTCATGTGTTCTGGGCTGATCAGAACTCTGTGCTCCCAGATGAACTTTAAATCACAGTCAGTTTGCTGCATTCCAGGTCTGAGCTGTTGTTCCAAATGAGCTGCCTGCTATCCTGGCAAAAATGCTGAACTAAAAATGAGAGACAAAAGAGGAAAGCAATGAGTCAGTTGTAGTCGTGGGGGAAGAACCTGGTAAAAGAGTAAAAGGCATTGTCTCTTTTGCTCATGTTTTTGCATGAGGTGGAGGTAATCTAGCAGTTTAAGGCAGGGAAGATACTGGGGAACCAGGCCAGGCAATAGCCAAGCAAGTGGCACCTCAGTATGCAGTGCCAGGCTTCCAGCTGTGGAGAAACTGTGTTGATTCTCATCCCAGTGGTATAAATGTTGTATGTTTTGTCAAGGCTGAAAGGAAGCTCCTGACCCTTTGCTGGCTCTTGGTGCTATAAAAGGGCCAGAGTTAAGCAGGCAGAGACCAGTAGAAGCTAAGTGGAACCTCACAGCAAAACCAGTAGGGAATACACAGTGAGCAGGCCAGGGTGACACCCCCAGGCCCGATGGGAAGCCAGCAAAATCTGGGAAGGAAAGACTCTAGCTCCAGTGTTTGCAAGGGTGTCTCTCTGACAACCTTGGCAGGACAGTTCAGTCCCAGGGAGCCGGGTGGGTGAGATGTTTCTTAGCAGCTGTGAACCTGGTTATTGTGTGCACTGGGCCCCTCCTCTTCTTTGCTATTGTTTCACTTTTCCGGCTTTGTTCCTTTAAACTTTTCCATCTGATCAGGCTCCATTGCAATTAATGCTACTGTAAACAACCACTTAAGACAGCTCCATATGCTTTAGGAATAATATTCATGTTTTCCAGTTGAGAAACAACAGCACTGAATGAAACCTGCCCGGGCTCTTCAGCAGGCCCTGGTGACCTTACAAACACGGGACTGGGACAGTTATTGAGTCAATCCCTGCATTCTGTAGAGTAGAGCACTTTTCTTTTGCAAGATTTCCACTCTGGTGCCAGCTTTCACTCTAAGAGCATTGCGTTTTCTGTAGTTACATTTACTAGAGCATGTGCCAGTAAAAATAATTTACCAGAGTCAGGTGTGAGCATGACGTATAATTTAGGTGTATGTACAGGAACTTTGTGCATTGTAACTACTCAAGATGTATTATATATACTGATGTCCCACTTGGGTAAGTATTTATTATGGATAGTTCATTCAGCTCCAAGAGGAAGTAGGATCTTCATTCTACTTTAGGAGTTTTAAAATTTAGGAATAATGCTCCATAAAATTCTGTGTGTGTGTCCTGTATTCCCCTTTTCTGATTGAAATCTCACCTCTCACTAAAAGATCTCCTGCCTCTTTTGCATTTTCACTCAGCTACCAAGAATCTTACCTTACCTAAAGCATCAGCTGCAAATATGCTTTTTTTGGTTGTGTGAGAGTCCTGCAGGAGAGCTCTAGTCTCTTGCTGCATCCCCCAACTGCAGTCCTGGCTCTTTGCTATTCAGCAGTTCTATTGCATGATTATTTTCTTGCCTTTCACTGCCTGCAGCTGAGTATTTACAGTACAATCAGCTGCCAATATCTTAGTGAAAAACACGGCAAAACTTTTTCTGTTTCTGAGAATTTCTACTTTTGCAGGCTACTCTGTCCTGAATTCTCAGGATTATCAGGAATAATTTAATTGTGTTTTCCTTACAGCCTGTTTTATGGTGTTGGAAGGGTTCTCCACTGCACTCACTACGTTATCTAAGTACTCACTGATATATACCTTCATTCAGCTGATAGCTCTTTGCTTAATTTACAATTTAAACCACTGAATTTTGCCAGTATTTGCTCGGAAATTTCCCCCACATGGTTCAAATTTCTGTCCATAATGTGTGCATTATTCCCAGCATGTGCTCCTCAATATTTCAGCCTGAGCTTGTGAACTGACTGCTTAAAACCAGCACCGGAAGCACAACAGTTGTCACCCTTGGGATGTGAGCATCTCTTTCCCTCTCCTGCCAGGGTGAACTCCAGTGCTGGAGCTGCTCTGTGGCACAGGTATTGCCAACTCAGTGTAAAGTGTGAGCAGATGATGGGGGCAAATATAGCTGCCTGTGTACCCTTCCTGACTCCAATCCATTTTGTGGTGACTCTTTGTTCTACCTGCTGTCTTGTTGTCGTTGTAAAAATCAGTAGGAGAGCTCATTTTCAGGAGGATACCCCAACAACATAACGAAAAGAGTGAATTTTTTGCAAGCTATAAAACACACTTGCATTCTTTAGTTAAAGATCAGCTCTTGTGATTTAGACTAAAGACTTTTAAACAAGGTGTATTTTATTCTCAGCAGTCTTTCTGCAGCCAGTCTGTCCCTACAAGGAAGGTTATTATCAGTAGCTTTCCATGAAAAATCAGTGTAAACTAGATGTATCTGATATTCAGATTATACTAAAGAGAATTGCACAAAATCCATTAACAGATTCGCTAAAATATTTGCCTTTTTAATTTGGCTTCCAGCTTAGAACAGCCTTCAAACTTTTCCATTAGTGCTGCTGACTCCCCTTTCTGTTAAGCTAAAAGCCAACATAATGTGTGCTCAGAGCAAATGAATGATGCAAGATGATCAGTATGCCGATACAGCTGTGCTGGAGATTTGCAGTTGCATTTAAGCCATTGGTAAATTTACACAAGCATTTCAGAGAGCGAACTAACTGGCTTCGGGGCAGAGCACAGCACCCTCCTCCTCTTGATACAGATGTCATTAGTTCTGGGAAGAATGGGAGCACCACACAGTTATTTATACAGCAAGTGCTGTTTGTTTTAAGGCATGATCTCTGATGTGAAAATAGTCTCAAAGATTCTAAAAACTTATTTCTGACTAAAATAAATAAGTAAGGTCTTTGAAACCAAACAAAGAAGTATGGAACCCTTCCAGTGTTTTTATGAAATCATTTATTGCGACAACTCAGTGATGAGGACGCTAAAAGAGGAATCTTTAGTAAATATTTTGCTGCCCTCCACTGGACAAGCAACAGCATATCCCCAGCAAGCATGGTGCCACGGGATCCTTCTGTTTCAGGTGTAATTGAGGCCGTGTGTTCTACCTCGAGTGAACATTACACGGGTTTGATTTTTGAAGCTAAAATTGGATGGTTTTGATTTTAAACTGAACTGACCCATCTGCTACCTGTGAAGGTGTGCACCAGAAATTGTTGCACATTCAGGCTACAGAGGGATTTACTCTTTTCCCCAGAAGAGCAATACGGGAGTGGGAGGTTGTGAATAGATACCTGGAAATAGGAACGATTTACTCCTGTCTGCACTTCTGAAATATTTTGATCTATGAATATGAGATATCTGCAGGCATCTATGCCTGTGGGTGGATTTTGTGCTTAGTCATTGTACATAACTTCTGTGGTTTATAGCAATGATGTCATGTTGACCTTGCCATTTATTCTTAGCAACTTTGTACCTGCTGTAGTCCTTGGCAGGGGGCTAATATCAGTATTGCATTTAGAAACATTACTACTAAAACATTTTCTAGTTTGAATAATGTTCGAGATGATAACCTGAAAGAATCACTTTATCAAACCAGGAGACTGAGGCAGTCACTGGGGCTGAAGGGCAAAACATTCTTGTGAAAGTAGAGAAAGGACAGCTTAGAACAGAGGGGGATTTGCAAAAAAACCAAAGGAGTAGCAGACCTGTATGGACAGGGGTCAGAACAGGTTGCTAAGAAGGCTGGAAAAAATATTCACTGTGCACCTACGGTTGGGAAATTTCCTGTGTAGGGGACGTTTTTAATGACTGTAGGCTTGATACATGATGTGGCAGAATACTTTCTTTGGACCTCATTATGTTTCCATCTTTATACTGCAGAGCATATATCGAGCTGACCCACTCCAGCAGGGGACAGTTGTTGGGTTTGGCTATGAATATTTTCACCACTGATTTTGTTCTAACATTTTCATATGAAATAGAGGAAGTGGAAACAAGAACAAGAAACATTAATCTGTTTGTTTTCAGTCCAAGAAACTAGGTGCGATTCATATCAGACAATAAAAATGAACCACATGATAATCAAACCCTGAAGAGCTTGAAACTTGGTAGTAGCTGTTTGTATGTAGATAGCCACAGCTTTTTTTTTGAAATGTTCATGTAATTTGCAGTTGCTGAGTATTATAATTTGAAGGATTATAACAGAACAGATTTCAGCTCCAGTCTTAGTTTGAAAGCTACTTAATAGCTACTATGCTAGATTTATTTTATCCTAGTGGATAATCACGCTGCTACTCTCCTGATTCAAGTTTTACCCTCCTCTTTCTCTAACTGTCAAACATCTGATTTTTTCTTGTTTGTATCTGTAGTGTTGCTTTCCTGCATGGCAAAAGTTTTACCCATTACAGTGTATCCACGTCAGATGGCTGTTCTCATGGCTGCCACTAACACACAGAACTTGGTTAGCTGTGTTAGAGGAATTTTTGCATTTCATTTCTCTCCCTTTTCTTCATAACAACATGTGATTTTATTCAGCATAAGGAATTTTATTCAACAAAAAAGGAACAACTGTTTGAGCTCCAGTTCATATACGTTTTTTTTTTATTGTTGTATTATAGGAATATTAAAAGCAATTTTTTTCCCAAGGCATCAAGTACAAAATGTGCAGGCTGTCTTTTAAGGTAAATGTACACATACTTCAGCAAAAATGGCTTTTTAATAATTCTTAAGTGATATAATAAACATTTCCCTATGTTAAATTTAGAGAGATATAAAAGTAACTGGGTGTACTAGTAGAACATTTTAAGCAAGATTTTGAAATATGGCATTTGAGAAGTCCTTTGATCTTTATTTTAGGAAGTGATTTCTATGTGTTGTTGTTTATTTGAATTACCAGTATTTAAAGCTCCATGCTCCAAATCCATATTGTTGTTGTTGCTGCAGCTTCCTAATATCATACTTTTGCTGTTATCTATTTTTGGATAAGATTTGTGTATGTCAATACACACATCTCTTTACTCCTCTGCCTTTTTTCTGTTCATGGACAGAGACAGGCTGATGGAGAAAACAATCGTGCAGGTTGGCCGTTGCAAAACCCAGCAACTGCGGGCTTGATGCTGAGAAGGTCACAGCTGGGCTCAAGTGCACAGTTCGAGTTACTCAGCTGGAAGCACTCTGAAGTGCTCAGCTGTCCCTCCCTGTGGTGTCCAGGGAGGCTTTGGAGGGTATTCCTGGGACTCATTGACCAGTCACTCTTTCTCTCCAAGAGATACACACACATGCAATGGTTATGCATATATATGCACACCCCAGCCCTCTGTGGGGCAGATCTCACCGCTGCAAACACACAGGCAGGCAGCTGTGGACACCTCTTCACAGGGATCAGAACTGAAACGAACAGGAATGGTTTGATCGGTGGGAAACTTCTCAACCTTTACCTATTCTCATCTGAGGTCTTCTCCCTACCTCCCTGCAGTCCTAGAGGAAGCAGATTTTTGCTTTCCAGGTTAAAATTGAACAAACTGAGATTTGTTTTGACATGAGTAATTTTGATCTTTACCTTTTAAAAATAAAGAGCAAAAGTCCTGGCTGGTTCTTATGGTGAGAATGATAAGAAATACATCTGTTTAATTCCTATTAAACAGATGTAGAAAAAAAAATCCATGTCTGGGTAATTAAATTCAGGAAACAGGAAAGAGAAAATCAACAAAAACATGTGAAAAAAATAAGGCAGCTACAATAATCTGGTGAAAGTCTGTAGAAGAGCAGAAAGCTGACTTCTTAGAGCAGACTTTCACAGTAAACTCTGAGTGTTACATTCAACACTTAAATTCATTTCAAAATAGGGTTAAATTACACTACTTCTTGAAGGTTTCTAATACATGTTGGTTGAAATTCTATTATTTTTTCCAGCAAATGTGAAGAGGTGCTATATTAATGTTCTAGCTATGGAAGATGCTACTTTCTGCTTTCTTATTGTGGATGATTCTTCAATCTAATTTTTAAAAGAACTATAGCGTCTATTTCTAGACCATCACTTTATATATTTACATGTGTAGCACTTACAAATCTTTTGTTCTGTGTAGAGGTAGAGTATGTTTAGACAGAGATTCAAAGCATACTAAATAAGAACAATTAAAAGGTTATCAACATTTTTTTTCATGTTCAGACATAGGGGGTTTTTTGTATAAAAATTACTTCAAGACTATTGCTTAAGACGTTGTTCGTACTGGACTATCACTAATAGTGATCATAATTAACAGTAAATGTCAGATAGATACGTATATAATGTAGCATACAATTCATACAGTGCAATTTCAGGTTGTTTTGGTTCTAGTGGTGATACTCTTCAGTACTTCATTGTGCCTGTATTTAATCAGTGCTGCAAGTGTATGAACATAAAAACGGTCTCTCTTATTCTTTTCTCCTCATATCTGAAATTCTCATTTGGAATTAGCCTAAAATACTTTTTTTTGTTGCATAAATGTGCGATGATGAAGAAAAAAAGGAGAAGTAACCATGCTTTTCTTAATAATTTTATCCATGATATTTTAAAAATTGAAATAGTCCAGCAAAGTCTGTTAATAATACTAAAATACAACATGTTTTTCGTTTTGTTTTGCTTTTTTTCCCTGAGAGAAATGACCTTAAATCTCATGGAATTAACAAAGACCTCTTTTGTTATAACATAACCCTCCTTTTTTTTCAAGACACTCATATATTTATGTGTATTATGTATTTATTTCCTTTGTCTACACACAGAATTAGAAGACTTCCTGAACTACACCTTCATTTAGGATACAATTTAACATTAAGCTTCAAATTTCTCATGAGAATAAACAGAAAACATCCAAAACCTGTGCTATTTTATAAAGTAACCCACCAAGTTTGTTTCTAAATCTGTGAGTGGGTCTTTCAATGTATTCTGAAATTGTAAATCTCCTTTAGTTGGTATAACATGTTTTATATCAGCATGGAAACACTGGTACTGAGCTCTGTGCATGGCTTCAAGATTTCCACAGCCAATTCAGAGCTGTCACAGTCCACGGTCTGCAAGACACCAGCAGAGAGACACTGCAGCTAAGTTTACACAACTGAAACCCACACATAAATTAAGTGGGTGCAATTGTGTTTCATGCATCCATTTACACTGGGTAAGAAACACATTTCCTTACAGAACACTCCCTTTTCATGTCTAATTACCTATGGAATAAGCAACTCTGAAGAGCAGAAATTTTTTTCCCAGGGCAAGAAGTCATTGTTAGAGCTGAGGAAGGAAATGTCTCATACCTTCCGTCTAGTCTATTGGTTTGAAAGTGCATTTACCGTAGAATGCACCAGGTAGCCAAAAGAAGGAAATCAATAGAAATTACACTGAGATTTCTTAAGGGAGAAATCAAGTAATCAATTTACGTGCAGATTCAGAAGATGTGAGGAGCCGGGACTCTGTGTTCTCCAGTCCAAACCATCCTAAACCTCCCGTTTTAGCAGGCAATGAGGAAGCAGGTCCATAATTTTGTCTTTGACTTTCTCTGACGCAGCCAACAACCCCTTGGGAATCGCCAGCACCAGAGCTGTGCATGCCCTTGGCCTTCAGACTTTCTTGGAAAGAAGAGGAGCATCTTCACTACTTTGAGTTGCAAAACCTGACAATTTTAAAATATAGTCCAGGAAATAACCAAACCAGACATATTTTCTATTGGCAGAAATCACAAGGTGTTTCTTGATAACTATCTACCTCTAAATAACAATTTCACCACCAAAGTCAAACAGATGGGCAGAAAACTCTACCAAGGGCAAGTTAGTAAGGATCCACCCCAAACAAATGAAAGAAATAAAAATATTTCCAGACCCTGATACTCAAACTTCTTCAAGGATTGAGATTGTCTGGGGCAAGTGAGATAGACATAGATGAAAAATTCAGATCATGAAATGTAGCCCACTACAGAAATCCTACCATGAATCACAGGAAAAGCTACATGTAAGTTATAAATCAAGCTCTCTGTGGTTTTTTTTAGGAGAAAAGACACTACTAAACAGACAGATCATTGTTTTAATTGCAATCAATACACATGAAAGCACCTTGAGATCACTGACTTTGGATGTGCTGGAAGGCAACCCACCCCAAAGGATCAGGTAAGTGGCAACCTGCTCTTGGTAGTCTCATCCTGCTCCGCTGTGCAGCTGTCAAAGCAGGGCTGAGTGTTGCACAGACCCACAGGGAGAGCGGCCTTGGTGTTTTCCGCAGAGGTTTGCTGGAGAATAAAAGTATCAATAGTGACCTTTTCTTCTTTGAACTTCCCAGACACGTGGGTAATTAGTCTCAGGAAGCCTCACACAGCCAAATCCTTTAACTACTCATCTTAAAAATGTGTTCCTCAGTGCCTCTTGATGTGGATATTTCTGCTTGCATTAGAGCGCCATGAAAATAGCCATGTGAGAAACCTTGGAAATGTGATTTATCGAATTGATCTTTTCTGTATTTATCAGTAGGCAGGTTCTAACAGCCCTTACAAGTATTTTTCTTAAAGTGTGACCTACCCAAAAGGCTTCCCATCTGAGTAGTCCATCATTGAAGCTTTGAGTTTGTGAAAGGCAGTCTGTGGCTTGGGTGGAATTTACAGCAAGTCAGCAGTTCTGGCAGCAAAGACCATGTTGTCATTCGTGTCCTGACAGAAAGGCAATCTCTGAGTCTCTTCTATGCCACACCAGATCAAACATTTATGTCTAGGACTGTAAAGAATGCAAGGAAAGATTTTGATGGTCCTTGGCACAAGATAGCACTGAGCAAGAAAGAAAATAACGCAAAATTATTTCTTGAAGGTCCATTCTATCTCTTAAAGTGAGGAGAGCAACACTTAAAGAAATGAATATATTTTGCTATGAAGCCATCAGCTGACAAGTCCTCTTTTGGTTGGTGAGTCAGGCAGGTGGGTCACTATTTTCTTCCTCCTGGTACTCGATGGTGTGTGATGCTGACAGGCTCCCTGATGGCACTCACAAGCGGGTTATCTTTCTGAGAATTTAACCACCTTTTTTTACTAGTGCACCCTTTTCCATCCTTGTGTAAGCTCTTAAGGAATGCCTTCTTTTCATTGTAGTCAGTATCCTTTGATTTTTCTTTTGGTGGGACTTTCATTTGTTTGTTTGTTTTGTTTTTTAAAGTCTGCCAAAAGCAGTCACTTTTACTGACAATTTTTAATAATCTTCAGGCAGATTCTCCACCTCCC
>VZTE01001450.1:451590-474410 GCA_013397775.1 Eulacestoma nigropectus
ATAATTGAGCTTTTAATTGTGGAAAACTTGGGGTTTTTTCTTTCTTATAACAGACTTACCCCTCTTAGGAGCTCTTTACAACTAGTCAGTGTTTTTCTCGCAAATGGAATTAAGTATTATTTAACCAGCTCCTCCCTCTAGTGGTGACCATAGGGCTCAAAAGCGAGGTAAGTTTTCATGCTTGTGTGCTTTACCATCGACAGATCACAAAATCCTGTGTACTGGTGGCAACCTTTCTGTCTGTAAATGCAATACTGTGGTTACTAACTAAGCCTGCTACTTGTGAAAGAGTTTACTGTATTAATTTTTAGTTTTTTTGTGGATCCTAAATGGAAGAAATTAAGAGGGAAAGAAAGCAGCTGGAGGAAAATTAGGTACTATATATACTTCGAATTAAAAGAGTGTTGTTCCTCATAAAGCTGCAGACAGTGAGTATTTGACCTAAAACTTTCAGTTGAAAAAGAAAATTATTTTAATGTTGAAATCAGTAGAGATGTAATTGCCTCCTAGTCAGTATTTGATTAGAAGTCCCTGTAGTTTCTCCACAGGACCTGAAATCTTGTTTGAGGGGAGAACCTACTGGACACAATGGGGAGAACCTACTGGACACAATGCAGAGATGAGTTTACTCAGCAGAGCAGTGCCTGGGCCTCTGTGGAAGCAGAGGCTTCACCAGGCTGATGGACACGGTGGCTGCGGTGCTTGCGTGGTCACAGGCTGTGTCCAGGAGCAGAACGGGGCTGGGGCTTTGGTGTGTGGGTTTTGCTCATGTACTTGTTTACTAATTAGTACCATTGTGTGTGTAGTTAAAGACAATTATTTTATGTGTCTCTGAGATAGTCTTAAAGCAACTTGAAATTCACTGTAACACAGAATAAGCCTGCTTGGAAGGCTGCCGGAAGCTTCCCGATACAGCCAAGCTGTGCTCTCTTCCTGGCAGTGCAGGCTTCCTCTCATGATTGCTTTTCCTGGTGATTATTTAATATTAGCTCGCCAGTTCTCCCTAATTCTCTGTGACTGTCTAAGGACAAGCAGCCTTTTTTATTGACTGCACAGCTGAAATGAATTTATAGACAGAAAGAGCAAGTTTTTAGTCTCCATTCACTTGATATATGGAGCAAGAACATTTGGAAACTATGATTTTTTTTGTCAAGATGAAGAGACTGATGCTCATAGCGAGTTCTGCCTCTGGAGGGGGCTCAGAAGGGGATTAGGGTTTAGGAATGGATCAGAGTTGCTGTGCCCGTGAGCCAGCCTGGTGCTGTGTAGGTCACCTCCTGAGGGGTGCATGGATGCCCTGCTTGATGTGGAAATTGCAGGAGCCCAAAACATTTATGTGATTGTTCTTGCAGTGTCTGCCAAGGGACAGCTCTGCAACAAGAATTTAGAGCCTTTCTAATGTACTCCGAGAAGAAGCAGCTTTGCCACTCCTCACACAGCAAAAACAAAACCAAAGCCAGAACCAAGTGCTGTTCCCAAGAGCTGCTTTCTGCAATCCCAGTTGGCTGCCTGCACTTGGCACAGACAGAGGCTGTCTCTCTCCACCTCCCTCTGCCTCCTCCCTGTCTGCACAGGCTTTGTCTTCGAAATCTTCTTCCCAGATGCAGGGAAAGGAAAGGCCTGCCAGCTCTCCAGTGCTTGTTCTTCCCCAGCTTGCAGAGTCACTGAAACTCATTTGCCAGCAAATTTGCCTTTGGATGGAAATCAGAACTCAGAAAATAAATAATGTCTCTTCATTGCCAGCATGGAGAGAGTGCTGAACTTGGTGTCACTGGAAACCCATCAAGCCAGTGTGTCAGCAGCATTCAGCAAAGGCATGGAGCCCCAGGCCACCAGATAACCTTTAAACACAATCAGCTGTTGCTGAGGAGCTTTCCATGTCCACATGGAAGTGATGCTGATTTCCTTTCATAGTCCATTTTTGTTTTAATACAACTACCAAGGGCAAAAAGGACAGTCTGACAGAGTTGTAAATATAGCAGCCATGTGCTTCGGTTTCAATATCAAAACAAGGTACCATCTTACTCTTATCAAGCCAGCTTTGAAGCAAGTAGGGTGAGAAGCAAAGCAGCAAAGCCAGGGTGCAGGTGGTCAGCACAATTTTTTTGATTGCCTGCACACTGTGATCCTACAAAAAGCTACAAATGTCTTCCCACACCTCTCCCCTCTGCCTGTGGAAAAGCACCTGGGCTCCAGAAATTTGGCCTTGTGTAGGACTTGCTTGGCTCCTCTCAGCAGAGAGGAAGCAAGGGCTGTGGTGTGTTGAGGATGGCTGCTGTGGGATTTGGGATTTTAGTCACTCATTAAGAAGTCAACATACACTTATGATTCTCTGTGGGGGAAAAAAAAATTCTCAAACTGAAGCATTCTGGTGTCACTCTGAGCAAGCTGTCATCCTAGCAGCCAGACCTAAAAGTACATGGAGGAAGCTGAGAGGTGTTAATCACTGCTGTCATGGTAGGCTCTGCTCTGGTACCTGG
The DNA here is from genome assembly GCA_013397775.1 of Eulacestoma nigropectus. Taxonomy (NCBI): domain Eukaryota; kingdom Metazoa; phylum Chordata; class Aves; order Passeriformes; genus Eulacestoma; species Eulacestoma nigropectus. The sequence goes on from VZTE01001450.1 coordinate 454,071, forward strand.
TCTCATCTGCACTGTGCTGTTACATGTTGTACATGTGTGAGGTGAAGATTTGTGAAGCTCAGCTATCACGTTTGCCAAATGCTGTACGCTGCACTAGAAATGCTGGTTTCTCAGCCATGAGTGTTACTCAGGATATAGGCTGCTGTGGGAAGCACTACTAGGGTTAGTAATGGCAGCATCTTCTCCTTGCACCTCCAGGATTGTACTGAGCAACAGGGTAAAACTACAATATCTTTTGCCTCAAGGTTCACCTCACTAGAAGTTGAACAGAAAGTGCTCTGCTTCAGCATGGTCATTTAAAAATATTCAATAATAATAAATTCGCTTAAGATGACAAAATGCATTTATCTGTTGTTAGCAGAGTTCTAGGTGATCCAACAGAGTATGGAATTGTCAGGGTTGTGGCACAAATGCAGTTTTAGTGGATTTCTATTTTCATAGGTCTCTGATTAAATTTTCTTTTTATTTCCTTAATAAAGACAACACTTTTCTTCCTCAGGCAACAGTAGTTGTTTAAGGTGAGAAAGGTCTGAAAAGGGTACATGTTGGATGGAATAGCATTTGCTTTCTATTCTGTGTGCTTTAAAAAGTCTGGCATATGTCACTATCAAGCAAGCTAACATTAAATTTTAAGGAGAAAATTAGTACCTTGACAAGGACCTATGCCAATTTTTCATGAAACCTTTTATCTGAATTTTTTTTATCTGTAAATGGTAAATATAAAAGCATGAGGGAGGAGAATGAACTTCTTTTACAAATGATATTAGATTCTTCCTTTGTGTAACTCCTTTAAATCCACAGAACCTTAGGCTAAGAAACTTGTTCCGTATGAAGATATGGAAATTGCTTAAAGTTATATAATTGCTTGAAAAATTAGATGAGATCAGTAATATAAAATTGCTAATTTGGTTGACAGGCTTTTTAATGCTGTAGCATTTTCTGTGTTATGGATGCATTTCTCTCAAAGGGGGACAGCTCTTTGCCTGTTGTAAATTCTCCCTGCAACACCTACGTGTGTCTCCTGCAGTTTGAGCGTATTATTAGAGTCTAAAGTTGAAACACACATAGCATAATGTCATTATCTTCAACAGAGCCATAAAATTGTTATTACTGAAGACAGCTGGTAGTAGAAATTACTTTTTTCCCTCTGGGCAGTATTTGAAAGTCTTGAAACAGAGGAGAGCCCACAGCAAAAGCAGAGAAGGTTGATTTTATGACTTGTCTCCTACATGAAGGTTTTGTATTGCTCTTACTGTCATCTTTCCATGTTCCATTGTCTAATTTCAACCAAATGTGAGTCATCTCAGAGTAAGCAGTCAAGGTCCCACAAGCTTTGGGAAATACAAAATAATAAACTCTAAAATATGAAAACCTAAACACCGAGAGTGGCTGGGGTTAGCATTCTGTTTTGAGCAAGACAAACAGAACTCAGCCTCTCTTCCTGGCAGCAGAGGCTGGCCAGGGAGCAAATGCCACCTACACCCCGTCAGAGGTCTGGACCAGCTGCAGCTTGTGCCAGTTTTCCCCATGTGCCAAACTGTGAAAAGGTTGGCAGAAGATATGGAAGGAAAACAAGGGCTGAATAGTCTCTTGGGAGGATGTGTAAGGATCAGTGGTGATAAAGCATAGTGAAGCAACCTTCATTTGTTTTGCAGTGAGTCTCCCTGCTACTGCAGCCACTGCCCATTATGGTTTCAAAACTGAGAAACAAATTTGAAAGTCATGTGGTAGGGAAAGCCTTGGTGTGCAAGTGGTGACACCAATGACTCAAAACACAGCTCTTTTCTTGCTAAGTGAATACTGAATTGGTGTTGCAGGATTTCTGTAGAATGACACCTTTCTGACCATGAGCTTTTTCTGATGACTTTCAGAAATCTGTTTCTGGTTTATCTGAATTATCTTCTTTTTTCTGCCACAGAAATAGAGAGACTAAAACTTTCCCTGTCTTTAGATGTAGAAGGATGTTTCTAGGGAAGATTTCTGTCTTACTGAATCTGGATTTAACCTTATAAGGGAATGAAACCTATCTGATAAGATCACAGACATTTTCTTGTAATTTTTCTTTTTATTTTTGTAAAAGCCATATTTAAAAACAACCACATTTGAATATTTTACTATAAACATAATTTTAGCCTTAGCTGGATACTGGAAGAAGGCAGTACAGCCAAACATTGTTAACCAGACAATTACAGGAAATTTAGGTAGCACTTTTATGAGATTTTTTTGATGGAGCTGTTTCTATTTTATTTTCCTAATGTTTCTAAAGCCCCTTTAACTACAGGGACTACCTTTTCTAGAAATTCATACGATCAGAAGTGTGTGAAAGAACATTCTTAGTGCAAACTTCTGCTTCTGCAGACAGCACGAGGAAGCAATGTGCCAGCAGCTGCCCCCTCTGCAGAAACCTGCTGATGGTTTATCCAGGACATCGAGATATTCTTGTATATCCTGGGCAAGAGGTAAGTGTACTGGAAGAGAAAAATAGGTCTATTTCACAAATCTAAATGTAGCTGAAGCCCTGACATGAAACACGAAGGACTTTTATTGGTGTAATATTATACTTGATTTTGTTCTCATTGAGCTAAAGCTGAAGTGAGTTTTCCATTTCCTTCAACAGGAACCAAGGGAGTTTTTTTACCTGCAGGGAAGAAAAAAAATACAGATTTATTTGGTTTGAATGTCCAGGATTTGGTATTGGCAGGCTACAGGGGTCACTCCTGTGAAAAGCTTCCAGAAGGTCGTATGATAGAGGCAATGCCAGCTGGCTCCAAGGCAGAGCCCATCAGTGACAGCAGCAGCACCTCTGGGATAATAACACAGTTAAGAAGGGGGGAAAAATATCAACTGGGCAACTGCAACCAGACAAGAGAGGAGCGAAAATATGTGAGAGCAAGAACTCTTCAGGCACCAAGGTCACTGAAGAAGAAGGGGGAGGAGATGTAGCAAGCACTGGAGCAAATATTCTCCTGCAGCCCATGGTGAAGACAATGGTGAGATCTAGGGAAACGAGACCATGGGGTTCAGGAAGGGTTAAACTCTTAAGTTCAGAAAGGGTTAAGTTCGAGAGGCTATTTCATTCACTGCTTTGGCTGCCAGACCTGTTGCTGGAGAAATGATAGCTGAGACACTGTATATTCTAGATCTATCGTCCAGCTTGAGTTAAGGTCTTTCCCTGATGAACCATATAAACTTCAAGCTACTGCACAAAGGGAAATGGGGGGTTAATCCTTTTAACTGCTAGAACACACCTCTCTGTTCTGGTCTTCTTAGCATCTCTCTCCTCAGTAAGACTATCAAGGGAATGTGGAAGATAGAAACAACAACCATTCCCAAACTTTCTCCTTTGGGATGCAAGGCAAACCAAGACACTTGTCTGTAAGTGACATGAGACTGAGTTATGAGCATCAGCAGCCATGAGCAGGAAGGATCAGCTAGTCCAGGAAGGTACAGGAGGACATGGGCTTTGGTGAGTGCAGAGCTTTTAAAGCTGCTTTAACAAGGCAGGTGGGGATTTTTCAGAGGTATGGTTTTTTTTTTTTTTTTTTTTTTTTTTTGAAGGTATCTCACTAATCTAGAGATTTGTGTTTCTGGATCAAGCAGAAGTCAGAGTAGAAACTAAAAAAGGCGTAGTCTGCCCTGAACCACTGAGTGTGTGCTAGCGCCACCCAGCACTGAATGACATTTATTTCACTACCTTCACCTCAGCTCAGCAATCCTGCAATTCCTCCCACTTTGGAGGCAAAAGTTACAAATGATTCAAACTGACTGATGTGATAGTTGGCTGAAGTAAATAAGATGAAAGCAATATGCATTTATACTTTAATAGTTGTTTTAACATTTCCATTTTCCCCATCTTAGCAAAGTTCAGCCCATAGGCTGGTCTCTGTCTGAATGTGCAATGGGTGGATAAAAGAGAGACTGTGAGCTTGCTTCTGAGTCCGAGTCCTGTAAACACTAAATTGTTCATACCACAGCTGTTATGGCTAGTCACACATAAAGACTTGCTGAGCTGATGATTTCAGAGCCTGACCTTGTTCAGAGTATTTTGTAACGCCTTCTCTTTTTAAATCTGTTCTTTGTGGTGGCAGATAAAGTAACAGCTAGGATTTTTCCATTGATTTATATGAGTTTTAGTAAGTTTCAAAAAGCCTTTTAGAAGGAAGATGAATTTGATATCGATCTTAATGCAAAATGTTCTTCATAAGAATATTTTCCATGTTGGAAAGTAAATTTTCTAATATCAGGAAATGCCCAATTCAAGACTGATTGTATTTATTATACCACAGCTTTGCTTCAGTAAATCATACAAAGCACATAATAGATAATGCTGTCTTAGGCACAGCTTTTGTACATTGTTGACTTCAACGTGTGGCTCTAGGTGTTCTTATTTAATGATATTTGAGCTGCTGTTAGAAAAAAAAAATCTTTCGTTTTCCTAAGGGCTTTTATCAAGCAGCTATTACTGGAATGTCTTCTCTATTTTCTGATGAGTTAGTTTTATTTGACAGTACCTTGTATGCCAAAAGAGTATTTTTAATCTCTCCTTCAATGCTGTGAAACTGAGGAAAAAAGAACCAAGTTTGGAGTGGGGAGAGAGGACAATACTATGACACTAAAAAACAGGTCAAAACCCCTGAAAATTCATGTTCCAGCATATTTAGCTGCTCACTAAGATCCTGGTATTAGCTATCTGCTCATAATCACACAGAGAAGGACATGTTTTGAAATAAACAGAAAGGAGACTTTTTGTATGAGCTATCCACTGGGTGGCAGAAGTAGATCAGAAAAAAACGTACTCAAACAGAAGAGCGACATACAAGTCTAGACACTAAACTAGCAGCACTACATCAATCTGACCCCTGAGCTGGATGTATTTGAGAATAACATCTTCTGAGATAATATATTAGATAGAGATTTTTTTTACTCTCTTTCTCTTTCTATATGTAAGAAGAAGTAGACCTCTGGATGTGCACATTCTCATCCCTTCTTTCTTTTTTCCTCACCAACTACAGGGAGAGCATTTTCAGAGCAGAAGAGGGCCTGCACTGCCCTGCCTTCTCATCCTCTTCTTTCCAGCTCTTTTGATGGAAGATGCTGTGGCTGCGGCTGCAGCTGGATCATCTGCTGTTCTGCTCCCTCCCTGAGCAGAACTTGCTGCTTTGGAAAAATTACAGAGAGAGGTGTCTTAAATGTTGTCTACCCAGTGTTGCCATAGCTAAAAGCAATTGTTAGTATTGATACCATGAAGATCCTTCCAGGATCCAGGAGTTTCCCCAGGATATCCAGGTCCTTGAGCTGATCACTTTTACCAATAGATGTCCCTTTGTCTTGTCTGGGTTTGTAACTCAAGTCAGATTTGCCAGTTTAAGAGAGAAGTTAAACCTGTTGCAAAATAGTGGGCAACTAACTGTTAAGAGATGTAGAGAGAAGCTGATAAATTTAACAGTGATTAACAATCCCCCCCTCACTATGGTTAGTACCTAACAAGGTTGAAGTAAGCACAAGTGAAAATGGAGGCAAAGGGGGAAGAGTTATGGACCAGCTGACTTGGAAAGCAACTAAGAACAAAGAGGTAAGCTTTATCCTTGAAAATTTTTGTAATAATAATAAATTTTAAACACAGTCTACATGTTCCTGTCATATGCAATGCTGTCAGAAGCAAAGCTCGCATTGTGATCCAGCAAGATGCCCGTGGGTGTGTGTGCGCCCTGTTGCGATAACTGAGCATCCTTTGTCTGTCCACTGTAAAGCCCCCAAATCCTAAGTGACCTAAGAGATCCTGAATATAATATTTTATAAGAATATAATATAAGGGTTTGTGGGAATATAATATTTTGGTTCGCCTCCTGTTTTGTTTAGTGTTTCGTGGGGATTTTTTTTTTTTTCTAATGTGTTCTCTACAATATCTGTGAGAAAGAAATATAACTAGTGTTGTCACTGTTTAGGATGTTTTTACAGAGAATTTGGCCTTGTCACCAGAACTCGTTTTCTACATCTGCCTGTTTCACTGCCCTCCAAACCCTCCTGCTTCAAAACTCACTCTATTACCCCTTCTCTGCTCCTTGTGGAGTTCCTGCTTTCTTGCACTGCCTGGGCAGGAGAATGATGCAGTAACCAGCATGGTTAGTCTCCATGAATACTTTTGCCCTATTAAATTCAGTGCTCAAGAACATCTTTATTATGTGTTTTATTATTGTGATGCTGTGAGGACTGTGGCTCATAGAAAGAGGTGCTGCCTGGCAGGTGGGCAGAGCACATGGGGTTGAGCTCAGCATCTGGAGCTTATGTCTAACTGTGTGTAGGGCCATTGACCTGGAATGCTTTCAATTTACAAGGGTAGCTCCCAATAGCATATTTCTAGCATTCTTTCCTTAGAGGACCATGAATGCCAAGTTGTAATAACCAAAATGAGGTCAGCTATATCAGGCCCAAGTACAGTTGACAGCACACTTTGCAATCTCTGGAATGAATTGGATGAAAGAAACTGTTGAATCCTGTTCTGGCATGACCTAGTCCCCTTTCTTAAACTAATTATGGCAGTATTATTCCACTTTGAACTGTACTGTTATATGTGCACAACACTACAAGTTTTTTCTGACCCATATGGTATAGATTTTTAGGTAAAACTGCTCATAGCTATATTTTGTCTAATCTTTGAGTAAAAATATGAAGATATGGAACCACTGAACATGCATAGTTAACTACACTAAATTCAGTATTCTATACAAATCTTATGCACAATTGTTTTATCTGTATTTGAAAATCAGTAGAAGTTTCTAAATAAAAGTTAGCATTCTGTAATCAGGTGTGATACATATGAGTAATGTGTTTGCTATGCTGATTTTTTTCACTGAATAGCAAAAATCCTGGTACACAGCAGCAAGAGTGGCAGGAGAAAGAAGGAAATTTTCCAATAGTCTGTGTATTTTCATTCCAGATGAAAAGTAAGAAAGTTAGTCTGTGGGCACACTCACTGAAGAATTACACATTATTCAGATCCAAATTTACTGTCAGGAACAAATTCTTCCAGCTAGGCTCAGTTCTGGGAGTTGTGGCATGGTGAAATCACAGTACTATTAAAAAAAAAAATCATCTAAATATTTCCTGGGTATCCCTTAGAAAATGCCAAGTTTTGAAATCTGAATGAACATTGGAATATTATTAAAACATATCAGAAAACTAACCCTCATCAGGCCTTTTCAATATTTAATTTTGATGATGTGTAAAATGCTCAGCATAAAATTTGCTTGAAGAAAAAGGAGCCTACCAATTTCACAGTCTTAAAAACAAAGAAAAAAAACCCTGAATACAATAAATATACAAGAAGAGAGCTCTGGTATTGTGGTTTGGTTGATTAGTTGGTTTTTTTTTTTAGTTCTAAACATATATCTGAGGTCACTTGGAATTCCCTACTGTATTTAAACAACACATGGTCAAATATGTTCATTTTTTACCCTTGCTTTCTGTAGTAAGGAAAATTAAATCGAAGACACTCTACACTAAGCTACTGGGATGGAAATATTTTTTATTAATGGAACACATAGGATAATCTTTATTATCCTTAGTACAATTTTTCTTCCCCCCCCCCTTTACTATTTAAAGAAACAGCAGAAACTTAAGGCAAAGTTTAGCTAAACTTAAATTGTCATTAATTTATACAAAAATCGAACCAAGTATTCCTGGGCTACTGCTATCAGCCTAGGAGACATTCTGGTCTTAGGAACATTGTATGATGCTGTCATGAGCTTTGAACATGCAGTGGCTTACAAAACTGTTTCTAGTAACTTGAGTGTATACATTTTCCAAGGAAACAGTCCAGATTTTCCGAATAAAAGATGCTGAGTGGAAGGACGTACTGGAATTGGAGAAAAAAGCCAGGGTGTGGGAAATGTTCACTCACAGAGCAGTTGAGTAATGCCAGCTGGTCCCTGTTCCATTCCCCACTGACCTTTCTGTAAATGAACCCTGGGCTGACTCACCCTGCAGTCCCACCTCCACACCTTGTCTGCCCTCCCTCCCTTTGGGGCAGCTGAGAGCTTGCAATGGCAGTCACCTTCATTTGGCTCATTCATAACAGCAATTTGGTGTTTGGGCTTGGGGTTTTTTCAGCTCCTATGCATAACATCCCTTTATTTTCCTTGGGTTAAGGTAGAATTCAGCGTAATGTGATGTAAAATTGCACCCTTTCAAAAAGAAGATAATTTTCGCTTTTGTTCTTCTGTAAGGTTTACCTTAACACTTTTTTTTAAAGGTTCTTCAACTGAGTATTGTCTTCTCAACCACCATTCTTTTAATTATTTGCTCACAACTTACAGGTTTTTGATGCCAGTTTAATATGCTACATGTATTACCAAGGAAAACCAGCTTCGCATCACACAGCACGTGATCTACCATTTTTTCTCATATGTCAAAGGGCAACAAACAGTGATGATTACAAGAATATTATCTATTTATATTGAAAGAAAGTATAGTCTTGCTTCACTTCCTAGGTTTCCAGAAATCAAGTTCCCAAAGACATTGGAATCAGATTTTATGTTAGAGACACAATTTTATTGCATCAGTTTATTGCTGAACCTTGTGTAATAACAGGATGGACTTGATTATACTTTGAGCAGTAGCACTTGAAACTACAGAACTGGAAAGAAAATTCATGCCTGTTTTCTGAACCACTCGGGATCCAGCAGACTAGAAAAGGAGTCAGAAAATCATTGAGCCATTTCAGTAAGCCATTGGGGAGCAAGGCAAGCCTTGTGTCACAGAGGAATCATGCCATTTTGGGAGTCTATAGCTCCTCAAATACAATTCCATTTCATGTCCTCTTTTCTGATCTTTTTTCCTATCTTCCCCTCATGTTTTCCTTGTTTTTCTGGCTCTATGTTCATATTTTAGCTCTTGAAAGGGAAGGGGGAATAATCCATTTACTTAGTGGGAATTTGCATGTGTTACGCAGACTGAAAGGGAAAGATTGTTATTTCTGGAGGTGCGAGAGGTCTGATATCCTGGAGTTTTTCCAGGTTTCTGTGTTAAAAATACCCAGTGAATCTTAGGCTTGCCTTGAGCATTTCTGATTAACTTAAATTTATAACATCCTTTCACACAAATCTCCATTTTCTATTTTTTTGTGATATTGTTATTCCCCTGTTTCTTGTACTTCAACAGCTGTCTTTATTAAATTATGTTGAGTGGTTGACAGATTGTTAAGAATAGAAGTATTCAGTATAAAATTAACTTCCAGTGCCTGTTTCTCAGAGTTAGTAAGAGAAGTCTAATAAAAACTGTGTGCTTAAATATGTAGTATTAGAATAATGGAATATGAATAAAAAGCCTATGTTTCTGTTATAAAATCATCAACTGTAAGACAATGCAAGCCTTGAATAATCCCAGCACTCTTATCTATTATACTCAAAATCATGAATTGTATTTTATTTGCTGTAAATTTATAGATGTATATGAATTTTCAGTAGAAAGTAAATATATAATATTTTAATTTGATAGATTGTGGAATATGATGGGAGCACTTTTCACAAACTTCTACTTTTATTATAAATTAAATTACTAGTAATTAAATTAATATATATATAAAATTATTAGTAATTATAAAGCTTTTATATGGAAGGCTAGAACATGAAGCAGGCAGTGTACTTAAGTAGCAACTTAATGCTGCTTTAACATTGTTTTCTCATTTGCTCAAAACTTACAGGTTTTTAAAAAATAACTGAACAAAGGCAAAATCAGGAAAATAGCATACACAGAAGAGAAGGGATCTTCTCAAAAAAAACCCAAAAACAAACGATGGAGAGGGAGGAAAGAAAGTGGAAGATGGACTTAAGTTTAAAAAATATTGATAGGGAAAAAAATCCATTGTTTTGTAATCCTAGCCCTAAGGAAAACTATTGCAGTTCTGTCACTGCTTTTCATCCATGTAAATTCTGTCTCTACATCAAGAATAAATTTCTAGTATTGACTAGGCTATAGCACAGGTGCAATATTTTGTGACGTCTGACTTTACCTTAACTCACTTTGGCTTCTGTATCTTTAATGACAGTGGTACATAGGTCATGATAAAAACTGAAATGTTATGTTCCTAATTAACATGACAAAAATGTTGCTCTTGAAATGCAAACAAGGATTACTTGCTTGATATTTGCAAAGGAACATAGAAAATGGAACTGTTTCATTTAAAATTAGGAAACCAAAAAATTTGGTCTTAATTTGGGAAACGGAAAAAATATTAAAGAGGATCTTCTTTAAAGTCAAAAGTGAATAACATAATAGTGAGAATAACACAAAATACAAAAAAAATAAGCATAAGAAGAAAATATTTTTAAAATATTGGTAAATAAAGTTGATAAGGTATTGCCTGGGTAAAATGGAAATTCTTTATTCCTGGACACCATTAAGAGTAAATTAGGGAAATACCTGGAAGAAATGATTTAGGATGGGGACTATGACTTCATGATATTTCTTCCCCCTGTTTATGATTCATTGACTTCCATGCTCTCAGCTTACCTTAAGATATCATTTTTTAGGTATTAACAGTACTGGCTGACTTTTTAATTGACTTTCACTAACTGTTTTAATAATTAGCAGAAATTTATTTTTCAAACTGATTTTTTTTGTTTCTGATACGTTTGGGAATCTCTATAGAGTGCATCTGACATGTGTCATCGGGCACATGCAGCCACAGTCATCTGCCCAGTCAGGGTCAGCATCTCATTAAAGGCTTAGCCTGTGGTTGGACTCAGACTGATGGGATCTAGCTTAAAATTGCTTGAATGTTTCCACTTGCTTTCTGGACTTTAGAAGAGACAGAGTACCACTGCTCAGGTAGCACATCTGATTTGGTCAGCTGAAAGCCTTCTCCAGTGCTCTTTACAAAGTGTCATTCTTAGAAGTCATCCCAAGTTTGGAATGAAGTTACTCTCACCAGATCTGCAGCTGAATCTAAATAACTAACCAGTGTTCACTTTCCATCATTGTGGTGTTACTTGGATGCATATTTAGGCATCTTGTGAATTCACAAACATCCTAGCAGTCACTCTGGATTCTGTGCTCCATGCATCTGTTAGTTCTGTATTCAGTAAGTAAATTTATGACAAATATGGAGGATCTCCATAATAAATAAGCGAACCTTTGAAGTTCTCTAAGTTTTGGTTTTCAACAGTTTTTGTTCTGTGTCTGTTGAGGTTGACTTTTTTTTCAAAGAATAAACTTACTAGAAAAATTTGACGTATCAGAGGTATATGGCAAGTAGCTGGAATGTCAGACATGGCATAATTTAGAAGTCATTCCCTCCTTCAGGATTTATCTTTTGACTATTTCTCAGTCTAGAAGAGTAGCTTGTATTTTCTGTTCTGTAAAGAAGTTGTATGAAGCTGCTCTAGAAGTTACTGTGCCCTCCTCACATATATAGGAACTTTCCATTATTTTACTCTCCATGTTTTTGGACACAAGGCTCCAGCCTCCCATCATTGACTTTTTGTCTGAGGAAAATTGTGTGATCCTTTGTAAATGAGCATTATTTCTCACAAATTTAAACCCTGGCTCTTAAAAAGATTTGGAGTACTTTCCACTTCTACCAGATGTTCCACCCATGTTTTATGGGAACAGATGAAGTCATTTAAGGATGTGAGGATGTTTTTTGATCCTTGGAACTTGGGTTATACTCTTCACAAACATCTGAAATGTCCCTGGTGCATTCAAGAGTCTAAATGGAATTCTGCACCACTGAAGCAATCCACAGGTTATCGTAACAGATGTTTTTATTTCTCCTTTCATCTCTCTATGATAACTCAACTTGAAGGATAACCATATATTCAATAAGTTAAAGCTGCGAATATATTCTGTTCCTTCTCTTTTTTTCCAATGTATCTCTTGTATAATAAGGTGGATGATCTTGATCTTTTTGTGAATGAAGACTTTTGTAAGCAGAAATCTTTATGGACCTTCATGTCTCTATTAGATGTGTGATACAGTTATTAGTGTGGAAGATGGTGGTGATTGCTGCTTCAAGCCATCTTCTAACATGAAATAGAATTTCTTTTTAATTACTATGTGATATGCTAGAAGATCCAATGGGAGAGGGGCTGCTTTGTTCCAGCACTATTCCATAAGTTATACTTTACTGCTGCTCCTTGTCATATGTGCCCACCTCTTTATTATTGGAGGAGACAAGATACAAAGTAATTGCTCTGTTAATTTCCTTTCACTGTTTTCTGTGGACATTTCTGCTGAGTTGGTTCCTGGATCTTTAGATTCTTGTGCTGCTTTTGGGCTTTGTCTTTTTAAGAACATCTGAACTACCAACCCTGTTGTACACTGTCCCCATGGCGCCTTTTTTAGCTTCACTTCTGGCCATTCCTTTCCCTTGGAGCACAATCTTTCATCTAGCTTGACTCCAAATTCCGCAAAAGAGCAGTCCCAGTTTCACGAAGTGGCTCATAGTCTTACAGATGTACTTGCATGTTGATTTATTATCTTTCTAACGCTATTATGAGCCCTTGCTCAGAATGAGGGCAATGACAGAATGTTCTCCTGTCACCCTGCATGCAAGGCCATTGCTTCAGGAGGTCACACTTCCTACTGACATTGAACACTCCAGTATTGTCCTGAAACCCCCTAACTCTATTAGAGCCCTGAGGATTCCTATGACTTGGATCAAATCCATTACCAAAACACCTTGATTTAGAAATCTTAATACTATAACAGCAGAAAAAAATTTACTGTGAAATAAAGCACAAAAGGTAAGCTGTTCTTCTCTTCTTGTCTGCAGTGGCAGAGGATTAGTATTAGGCACAATTTCTTCAACTGAACCACCTGACCACTTATTTTGCATGCGTCAGTAATCTGTCCAACAGCTCTGCCACTTTCAAGCCATGGATGTCTGGAGAGAAGTGCTACAGGAAACCCAGGAGCTCTGGGGTTGACCAGTTACTTCTAAAAATTGCTGCCAGCTCTCCAATAATCCCAGAATTTCTTTTCCTGTAAGGTGGCAATCCTCAGTATAGCCTGTTCTACTGTCTGATGCCTCTGAAGTCTACTGCACCTCTACCACATGGGTTGGAGCCAGCTAAGAAACATATTTTCTCATTTAGCTGGCCAGTGGTATTTTTGTGAAACTTCTGCACCCTGCAGTACTTCAGTATTTTCTGATTACATTGACAATCACTCATGTTTTGCCTCTGGAAAAAGAAATTGCTTCCATAAAATTTCCATGCGGTTTCTGCTCATTACTTGCTACGCTTGATCATTGTTTTTGCACTGTGTTCTCTTTCTTCATCAGGAGTCATTTACAAAATGACTTTTCACGCAGGCTTCAGAGTTCATCTCTTGAGCAGACTTTTACAGGAATTGCCCAATCAGCCGCTGCCTTCCTGTGCATCCAGTCTTCTGCTGGCAGTAACAATGGCAAGCCAGGCAATTATTAAAGTTACAGCCTTTCCATATTGAGAATCATCTATTAATGAAGAGCAAAAAGGTATTTAAACACAATTCTAATATACATTACTATCTAAAGGCTGTTTATTGTTTCAGTTCTTCTTGAATGTGCTAGATCAGAGACCCTAGGCTTACCTAACGTCCTGTTTCTTTTTTGTAAGAAGTCACCAGCCACAACTGTTGGGAATTGTTGGCAGGGCAGCATTTTGAGGCAGGACTGGATTTTCATCTTGTTCCTAGCATATCCAAAGCAACAACAATGAAATCACTGCTAAAATGGAGTACTTCTCCATAGAGGTGCTTCACAGAATGATTATTACATAACTTACAAGGTAAAAATATGATTTTTGGAGCTGCATGTTATCAAGCTGTTGTAAAATAATGATCTCATCACAGAAAAAGTCTTGAGTGTTAGCCAGTGCAAATATATTTAAAACAATTTTTGCCTACAGCACTTCTAAATTCAGTTCTGAGCTGATTGATATGGATTATATTAGTTCACAAGAGAAGAAAATAGTCCATGTGTTATGATCCAATTATTATTAAGGTTCTTAGAAATACCTCTGCCTGAATTAAGGTGCAAACGAGACCATATGCCTTACTATGTCAATAGTAAGGGTTTTATTTGATAGTAAATGAGAGAGAGAGAAAGAAAGAAAGAAAAGTAGAAAATCAGGTGGGGGGAACAGAAAGAGGGTGACAGGGACAGAATAAGGAAAATATCACTACTCCGTGGATCCCAACGATGTTCCGTTGATGCTGTCCAGCTGGTCTTCTTGGTGGTGAAGGTCCCCCCAAAAAGCAGAGAAGCCGATGGGTTTATATATGCTCAGGCCAGGTAGCAATGTCCAGGCATGTCTCTCTGGAGGAGGGGGTGCAGTCTCTTACAGCAAACTCTGGGTCTGTTGCATCACGTGCAGTCCTGTGGTGCAGGGCCTCTCACGTGAATGTCCCGTGGATGTGGCCTCTGGGGTTGGGGGTTCCACAGCTGGGCTGGTTTGTGTAATCGGAGGATGGGCGTTTCTTGCCTCTGACCAGAGGTTATGCCAGCACCCGAAACCTCCTCCTCCCCCCTCGCTTGAGGGGGGAGTCTGTGCAAACCTGGCTTCTGTGAGCTGTGGTCTCTCCCCCACCCCAAACTCAGCCAGGGATGATTGAACAATGGGTTTCCCCTTATCTAATCAGCAGTTTGACTTTCAGTTCAAAGTCCCAGTCTTCAGGGAGGCTTCTTTAGTTGTAGCTTCTTTATAATGAGAAAAACTTTATATCAATGTTTGAGGCATGGACTATTTTCAGTCTCTGACACTATGATGTGGTTTACAAGATGCCTGAGTTACAGGACAGCTGCTGAATTAGCAAGTTCCCACACGGTGCACAAGAGTACTACAGTCTGCTACATGTAGCCTTTTATCTGTGATTAATCCTACTTTCATACTTTTCTTCTTTTTCTTTTCTCATGGCAAATGAGAGTGATTTTATCCAGGAGAACTTTCTGTACAATCCAACTAAATGAAAATTATATAGTGGGAACAGATTCTATATCTTGAGTTATGCTCAGTGTGGTACTCTGAAAATCACAGAATGGTTTGAATTGGAAGGGACCTTAAAGATCACCTAGTTCCAACCCTCCTGCCATGGGCAGGGACACCTTCCATTAGACTGGGTCATTCAAAGCCCCATCCAACCTGGCCTGGAACCCTTCCAGGAATGGGGTATCCACAACTTCTCTGGGCAACCTTTTACAGTGTCTCACTATCCTCACACTGAAGTATTTCTTCCTAATATCTAATCTACATCTAATCTAGTTTCTAGCCTGCCTTCTATCAGTTTAGGTCTAAAAAAAGGTCTAAAGGTATAGAAGTGCCTATTGAACTAATACAGCACTATACAGTGAAAAAAAAGGTAAGCCTCTTTTTTTTTTTTTTAATGGATAGAAATCTGCAATATTCCTGTAAAATCTTACAAGTCCAAGAAATGTCTATTTTCCAAGTTTAGAAGTTTCTATGCATTTTAAAGACCCTTGTCTTCTGTGTAAATGACTAGTAACTGAAAATCAAATGTGCTACCCTTCTTGTAAAGACCTATTTCATCCATGAGAGCTATTGACATTATGTAATTTCATTCCAGATTTGTATTATTAATGATGTATGAAGACCTAGTTTAAATGTTCATGGAGAAGTCTCTGCTCGGTGTTTACATAAAGAGACAAGGTTCCTAAAGTGAACAGCCAGTTTAAGTGTTTGTCTCACCATCCTGGAGTGCCTACATTAGCATTACTAAACTATGAAGAGCTGTCACTTAAACTGTGGAAATACAGCTTTTCAATCATGCTTTTTTAAAGCAATGGCTTAAATGACAGGGATTGTGGAAACTTCTGTTTTGCAAATCCTGGGCTCCAGCTACTATTTTCCAGTTTCTTCTCACACATTAGCTCTAGTTTCTCTTTCACCAGCCTCAGTCCCTGCTTACCATAACAATGTAGAATTCATTTCAGAATCTTGACTATGCCACTATAGTAAACCAAAATATATTTATTGGAGAAGGGATGGAAAATGCAGAAACATTGGTTTGCCATAAGGTTGTTAAATTTCTGTCCCTTACAATACAACCTGCTCCTGCAGAGATGGTTTAAGAATGTGATGTGGTTGCTGACAGCATAATTAAGTAAATGTCTTGCATTGCTAGTTTTCTAAAGCATAAATTCTAAGTGGTGTGATTACTACAGAACCTGTGTTTATTAGCATTTCCTACTAAGGTGGTGCATCCATCCCCCTTCTTGTGCTGGTGCTTTCATATTAAATCTGGTTTTGCTGATTCCTTTGCTAATGATTCTTTAGAGGACCTTAAAACACTCATTTGTGACACCTTTGTAAAGCTCGACGTTGTCTAGAATGCAACCTCATTGCGGTGTGAGGTGTCACCCTGGTGTCCTAAACATAGCCTAATCTCTTACTAAATTTTGCCATTCACGGGCAAACATATGGTTATCAGAACCGTAATTCCACTTTACGTATGGGACATCTGCTGAGGGGTAAAGAAGTATTGCAATTTACCAGACTGGGGTTGATCCCATGAGAATTGTCTATCATACACAGGTGTAAATTGAGCTGGCTCAGCATCTACATTTATCTCTGAGGTTATTGGTTCCTGGCTGACTTCCTACTATTTAGTGGCTGATTGTAGGGGTGCATAAAAGTAATAATAGGCATAGAATTTCACTGAAACTTCAGGCTAGACAAACCCGAGAATTAGAAATGATGTTTGAAGCTAGCAAAAAATATTCTTAATCTTGAAGCACAGAATATTTTGAGTTGGAAGGAATCCACACAGAATATCAAGTCCCACTCTTAAGCAAATAGCCCATCCTGTGATTGAACCTGAAACCTTGGCATTATTAGCACCATTCTCTCATCAGTTGAGCTAATCTCAGGGTCACAGATAAGAAATATCAGTGTAGCAGTGTAGTAATACATAGAAATGTCACTATTTTGTATATGATCACTAGTAACAAATACAGAAGTTCATGTAACTCAGATTACATGACCTGAACTCTATTGATTGGAAAATATCTAAATGTGTGTATTTTTAAACCATTATGCAGAATGGTATATGAATTTAAAAGATGCTGGTTCATGACCAGTCTTTTATGCCCCTCCACTTCATCTGCTCCATTTGTCCTGCACTGAAGGAAATGGGAGAAGGCCCTGTGTTGCAGCTGTGAGGAAAAAAGGGGAATTTGCGGCTGGTTAACTGGGGCTTGGGACAACTGACCTTCACACGGTTTCTCCAGTGCTGAGTCACGCTACCTCCATGACTCACATCCTCAGGACGATGCCCTGCAAACACTGTATCCACACAATATGCACACCATGGAATTCTTCTGAGTAAAGCTACTAGTGTGCCAGTCATTACAGCAGCAGGCCTATGTAATAACAAACTGTTTATTAATGTACATTTTATATCTTCCAAACTTCTCCATTGACACAGCACAGCTATGTGCCTCTCTATTCTGTCCTTTAAAACTTCACTGAGGAAAAGAAAATGGAAAAATTAAAATTCTTCCTGAGCAAGGAAGAACAAGGGCTACAGAATGCGATGCTTGTTTCGGGAAGAGGAAAACAGACATAGAAGAATAGGTGTATAGATTTTGAAAGGTACTTTTCTTCATCCCAGACAGTAAAACTTGAATCTTCAATATATTTAGGTAATATCAGTGTACCTCCTGAGAGTTTCCACAAGGAAACAATTTTCTGCCTACATAGCCTTGGCTAATGCAACTTGTTTGTAAAATAACCAGAACCTTAATTTGAAACCAGAGAATCCTCAGACAAAGAAAAGCATCGAGAACTTTCACAGTGTGGGAGGAGGATGACACAATTTTTGATTGCCTGAAGCTAGATAGAAATGTAGTGGAGACCTCAAAATGACTATTTTGGATGCAATTTGTGCTTAGACTTCAGATTGCCTTTTCATTTAATTTCATTTTTGCATGCCCCCACTGGGCACCATACTGTTTTATGCTTTACATAAGAACATTTTTCCCCCTCTTCAGACTCATTATTTAGGAAGTAACATCAAATGCTCTTGACATGTAAACAGCTAAAAAAATCACCATTTTAATAATTTACTAGTAGGAAAATTTGAATGAGTGAATAAACATGATGGCAACACAATGATCTACTGAGGGCTGTGTTCACATCCACTTGGTGCATCATCTCTTCTACCATGACCAGCATAAGAGTTAGCAAGACTTACACTTCTATCCCATTTTTTGGTGTAAGTAAACAAAAGAATTTTTTTGTGAGGCCTGGGAGATCACTGGTAGACTTAAGTCACAAGACCACTGCTTTATTACTGCAATTTTCCAGACTTAACTGTAGATTTGGCTAAAGGCAAAGTTTATACATATAGTGTTATAATGTTTCTAAAGTCATTCATAGGAGATGGATTGGTTAGAGTATCATCAAAGTTTGTAAATGATTCACGTTTAAGGAGTCACATGAATGATGGGAAATTTTTCATGCTGTAAACAGAAATATCATTGTCATATAAACAATGGCTCAGCTGTGCTACACTGAAAAATATTGATTCTGTTAGATTTAAACCCTCTTAAAGTTGACATTTGCTATTATGTACTCTGTCCATGGTATAGTTATTGATATTTTTCATGAACTTTTTTAGCTAAAATAGGTATTGTCTACTCTATGGTAGTTCATTTGCAGAATTTCTTAAACATCTCTCTTCTAGAGGCTCTTCCTTTAAACTGGAAAAAAATATACAGAAAATACACATATGGGCGTGTCTTCAGACATATTTTTTATATATATATACACATATATGTGAATGAATTCACTGACAGCAATCAAACTGCATCATCATAAAGTGAGATATACATCGGTTCATGGCTAAACTGCTCAGTTTCCCAAACACGTGGTCAGAGGGAGGGTGGGGAACTATCAAAGATGTTCCTTTCAGATGTCCCCAAATAGTGCCTTTCTGGGATACAACTTAGAAAGAAAAATCATCTTTTGATCCTTTGCTGAGTTCAGGAAGGCAGACAACAGCAGGGTTGATTTTTAAAATTTCTATCTTATTTGCACTTAACTGAAAGGTGAAAGCCCTTTCTGTCAAGCGCAGAGATGATTGCCTAAACTTTGTGTGTGAGTGGGCAACACAGACACTTCCTGCCTTGTTCATTCACAAAAAAATCTGCTGCTGTTCAGTGATCCTCAAAAGAGGCTACCTGTTAAAGCATACTGGGCCTACATTTGAGCCCAGAGTTGCCTCCTGGCTGAATGAACTTTGCAAACACAGGCTTGTACACAGGCACGGGTACAAGGCAAGTAGGAAACATCTGAGGGAAGAGTGTGGATGAAGTCTCTTACCACAAAACAGATGAATTGGTCACAGGTGCTGGTGTGCCCACAGTACAAATAGCCCACGATGTCTTGGAAAAGCATCAAGATGACAAGCTGGCCCCAGATCCTGAAAATGGCAGTGACAGAGGGGGTGAGGGCCTTGAGTGTGAGAGCACGCAGCCTCTGCTTGCGACTGCTGGCATACATAAGCTATATTGGTTTCTACTGTAGGTGTCTGTTATTCAGAGAGAACTAGGGAAGCTGCACTCCCCTTTGCACCTATCAGCCTTGGAGCCATGTTAGCCAGGCATCCAGTCTGATGAAAACTAACACTTCTGTGTTATTTAATTAATGTTTTTCTCCATATGCATTCTTTCACAGAAGGGCAGGGCCTGTGTGACACAGCTCTGATGTTCCTCCAGAGCTTTCATGGAGATGTAGCGGCAGACATGAGGAACATCAATCACGTAGGTACAACCTGTAAATAAATAATTAGGGAATGGCCCCAGAGGTCTTAAGTACTGCTTTGGCTGTACCAGGCAGGCTTGCACACCTCTTTCAAGTGTGGGCTCTTGAAGTTTATGTGAAGGTGGTGAGGGACACCAGCTCCTGGTTTAAGTAACATCTCCTTACATATGAAAGTCATGCACTCATTGTCTGGTCATCCAATTCCTAAAGTGTTCCCACTAGTCTGTCTCCTGGATACAGCAATCACTGAGGCCAGGACTTAAAAGTCATTCTGTCCCTTCACCTGGAAAAGAAAAGCTGAATGATGGGCAGGAGTATATCACCAAACTACTTCAAACCACTGGCCTGCCCCTCTGGTATCCAACAGCTTGCTGATCTCCGATGCAGCCCGGGGTCGGGATGCTCTTCCAGACCGGGGAAAGCCTGTCCCGCCCGGGACCATGCGGGACGGCGGGGGCGGCACTCGCGGGGCAGGGGCGCACGGGAGGCGCGGCGGGGAGCAGCGGGCGACGGCCCCGGCCTTGTCCCGCGCTGGCCCCGGGCCAGGCAGGGCCGTGCCAGGGCGCGGGGCCGGCGG
>VZTE01001450.1:474506-522463 GCA_013397775.1 Eulacestoma nigropectus
GGCTGCCGCGGCCGGGCGAGCGTGGGGCAGAGCGCGGCACGGCAGCGAGCGCAGCCGGCGGCAGGGGGGGCACCGCGGCCGCGGAGGGACGGCGAGCGGCCGCCTGCAGGTTAGCGGGGTCCCGGGGGTGCGGGAGGAGGGCGGGCTGCCCGGGGGTGCATCCCTGCGGGGCTCCCCTCGCTGCAGGGGCAGCCGAGGAGGGGCACAGACACGGGCCAGGCGCGGGCAGGTGCAGCCCTCGGGCGGCCTCGGCCACACCGCTCCGCAGCCGCGCAGCCGCCGCGGGAGCCGGGCGTGGGACTGTGGGCGCCGGAGAGCCGTGGGGCTGAGATAGGGAAACTTGTGCCTCCTTCTTAGCAGGGAGCTGACGGTGGACTGTGCCACTGATGCAGGGTTGTTTTTTTTTGTTTTTTTTGCAACGTGACTGTGGTGCGTGCAGCAGATCGGACTAGCATGACATCCTCGCTTAGTTTATTGGCACGAGATGAAATAATTTATGTCTGTGCCGTACAGAAACCTCCTTATTCTTGCACTGTAACCAGCACCGGGTTACTGGTTAACTTCTTTAATAGTTTGTGGCATGGAAATACAGACTTTACAAGAATAAGTAAAGTAGAAGGATTCTTAATATCTGCAGTTATACTTGTTTCTGTACCTGGAAAGAAAAATTTGCTCTTTGGGCCGCTTCTGATTATTGCTATTTAGTTGTGTAATGCTTAGCTACACACGGTATTTACTGTGCTGAAAGGATCTGGTCTTCAATTTGAGGATCTAAAAGGCTGGGAAACCAGTCCACTGGTTGATTCTGAAAGTCTTCCAGATTTCAGGCACCTGAGAAAGCCTTGCGGATCTGTTAGAGGTAGTAAACTTACTTGGAAGTTTTCCCCAAACCTTATTGATTGTGATGGTTATTATATATCACTCAAATATTTATTTGAATACATAATACTGAAGTAAAAGATGAGCACAAAATATTTATTTGAAGAATTGTGCCAAGTAGTTTTCTTAGAAAATTTAGTTTTCAACACGAAGACTTTGACAGGATACAACATGTTAAAGATGTGCAAAATCAAGACAAATGTCATTTGGCGGATGCATAAACAGGAGTGTTGCAGTTGTGTGATGGCATCTCTTGGTAGCTGTGACTTTGGGGTTTGTATCTGGTATCAGCACTATCCGGGATTCTGGATACCAAAGTTCCAGCAGCATCTTACCAGTTCGGCAGGAGATGAGTAGCAAAGGTGGTCAGAGATCTAGAAAACATATTCTATGGGAAAACAGTGAAAGAACTGGAATGTTGAGGTCTAGGAAAGCAAAAACTGATGAGAGATGTGATAATAATCTTTAACTGTGTAATTGGTTGCTGCAGAGTGGTGGGAAGCAAACTCTTCTCTACATCCAGTGGAGACATGACAAGAGCCAGCTTGCTGAGCTGCTGCAGGAGAGATTAGGTTAAATTGGTAGGGAAAGTCCTGTCTAATTGTACAGGTAATTGAGCATTGATTGTCCAAACAATCACTTACCAGGAATACTTAAGACAAATGTGATCCTGCCTTCCTGTTGTTGGAGACACTAAATGACCTCTCCAGATCCCTTAAAGGTTCCAGGGGTGGCAGAGGCAACTCGGAAGGCCAGCCTGTGAACTCATACACTCTTGATGATGATCATGCATATCGAAGAACCAGCTTTGTGAGGTAAACACAGCTCAGTGATCCATTCATAATATTTCACTCCCATGCCCAAGTTTTATACTAGATTTTGTGATTCTTCTCCCTTCTGCTCCAACTGCATTTGCCGTTGAAGTCTAAGAGCAGTGGTGGATGATCTGGTGATGAACATCACATCTTGGTTTGGCACTATCACAGCCAGTAAATTGGCTTACTGGTAAATGTTAGGAAATTTCAGCTTAGTTTTGAAGTACAGTTCTGCAAAGCGTATCACATTGTTTCCTTCAGGTCCTCAGTAATTACCAGAGTGGCTCAGGAAGTCCATGAGGCAGAACTACCTTGGTTTAATAAATGTCTATATTGGCTATGATTATCATATTGGAAAGTACTCGGAATATAATTCAGTTCTTAAACATACTTTGAAATTGTAGTTTGTCCTACTGCATTTAACTGAGTTTTCCCTGGTGCTGTTATTAGCCAAACTAATTACAGAAACAGCTGACTGAAATGAGCCTTTCTTCCCTTACCTCCATTACCTAGAGTTTTTTGCTGCTTTGCTCAATATTTATTCTTTTATTGTGTTGTTCTTTGTATTGATTATGAATTTTTAATGTTAATTATATTAAAAATTCTACCACATTCTTTGCTTCCAGAAATTAGCTTCCCAGTCCAAAAAAGGATAACTTAAGTTTTTTTAACATCCCTATTTTATAAGAGTGGGGACAGACAAGATCTAACCTGTCTTTCTAGATTATTTGTTATTATTTTGTGTCCCTGTGTTCTGCCCTTACTATTTGGAGAGGCATTGAATAAAGCTGATTCAATCTTTCCAGTGTCTCTTTATGAAAAAAGAGACCCTTTCAATGCTCTTAGTAATCTGTTTTATTAAGATGTCGTTGTTTCTGCCTTTTTTCTCTTCTTTGAGCTGACATGATCAGAGCTGAGCCCAGTAACCTTGCTGAAGACATGCTGTTCCTGAGGCATCTTCTGCTCCTTGGTTCTCAGCTGCTTTCCATCACACACCCGTGGTGGCGTGGCAGGCTAGAGTGCTTGAAGTAACCAAGATGTGCCTTATAAAATGTCTTTCTTTTGTTTTTTCTGGTTTGTTGCTCTGGACCCTGTCAAGAGTTTCTCCGAATCATGTCAAAGGATGAATTTTGTGAGGGCACAGCAGTGAGGGCTCCCCATGGAGGCGCGGCAGGGACGAGCCTGGCCTGTCTCACTGCCCCAGCACAGAGTCTCGGGGGGGCACCAGGGTAGCCCCAGCCCTGCACATCTGGTACCTCCCTGGGAATGGGCTGAGGCCAGGCTGGGATGTGGGCCTGCACTGGGACCCAGATCGATGAGGCCCACAGCTGGACAGGGCTGGGCTGGGCTGGGCTGTGGCATCACTGGGACAGGGGCTCAGGGCCCAGGGGGGCTGGCATGGGGCCTCAGGTTGTGTGAAGGGACTGGTGAAGGCCTGTTGGTGCCGTGAGCCCTTGACACATTTCAGAACTTCACTGATCCAAATTTTGTGTTGAAAACTTGTGAAATCTACCCATTAGCACAGTAGTGGGTATCTGAAGTATCCGAAAACGTGGGCTTTAGAGGGTGAGCCTACACAGACTGGAAGGTCAATTTTGGCATCTGTCCCAGGGTGACAGTCACAAAGAGACTGCCTGTGAGTTTAGCTCCCCCACTTACACAAACCAGCATGGCCTCTAGAACCAGTACTTTGTGACAGAGACATGTGTGCTTGAGCACCCCATCGTTCTGCAGCACTTCCTTGGCCTGCCTGTCCTGCAGTGTGTCAGGCCGTAGGGTTTGCTGCCGGCTGTGCACACCCTGCATGGAGAATCCAGTGCACCTCCTTGAGCGGCGGCCAGGCTCAGACCTTTGGATTGAAGGTGGCTCCACCAGCCGGATCTGCTTGTAAGTAGCCAATCCTACCTGTCTGGATTAAAATTTAGGGTAAGCAGAAAATTGTCAAGAAGATTGCTACACCATGGCAATACATATTGCTTTGTTGAGTAAAAACAACCCCATAATAATCAAGGCTTGACATTTCTTCCCTGCTTTTGCCCATGAAAATAGGTTGAGCCCTTCAAGGATTCTGTGTTCCTTCATTTAGAACTGGTCTGGCTGTGGAAAAACACAATATATGGCAGAAGAAAACTTAGGCCTGTGGGAGCACAGGAAAAAATGGCTTGAGAGCCTTTCTTTCCTCTCTCTGGTTTCCGTGGTACTGGGATGCTGTGAGACTTACAAAAGAAACTTTTCCAAGTTACCATCAATGTGCACAGGCATTGTTTTAAAGCAGTGCTGATTGATTTAGCCTTCGAGGGTAGATGTCAGGCACCCTATTCATGAACAACAGCAGATAGAGACCAGGGAGATGAGCAGGGTTGATCATACTGAATAATACTGTGAGTGGAAAGGAGAGTACAAAGTAAATGCGTATCAACCTTTTGGAATTTTGAGTGATTTATATAATTTCAATGTTGGATTGAGTAATTGATCTTTTTATCAGTGTGTTTCATGCTGTAGTAAACCAGGATTTAGATAGTGAGAAGTTAATAGCTGCTCTAAGTAAAACACACAGGCACTGGAATGAGACCCAGTCTCTACTAAGAACATGCAAAAATTGCAGGGAAGTTTGTTTGAGCTTGATGTGGTACAAAATAAAACTATCACTCATGCCAGTGAGATTTGCATTTTTCCTTCAATTTCTGTCTGTTCAAAACAAGCCTGTTAAATGTACTGTATTAGCACACAGGAAATCTACATTTCCACCTTGTATTTTGTAGTTTAAGGCTGCTTCATAATTCAGATTTTTTTGTATTCCAAGATTTTTCTCTCTCCTGTGGTTAGTTCTGGTATCTTGCTCTGAAGCTCTAGTTTGAACTAATAAAAAGACAAGCTGGAGGCTTCTTAGTAGTGACAGAAATAAATACAGATGTGGCAAAATGAGTGGGTTATGGAGATCACAGAGAGGAAGACAAGGAGGGACTGGGATGAATTGCAGGTCCTCTGAGGCAGGAAGGGTTGAAGAGTGGCTGCAAGGGCCCTTTGGCTGTTGGAGTAGTGGTGGGGGTCTTCTGGCAGCTGACAAGGAGACAGAGGCATGAGCAGGGCTCGGGGCATTTTTAGGACAGGGAAGGTTTGGCAGATTTGTGGCAGCAGTGTTTTATTGCCTCACACTTTCCATCCAGACCAGTTCTTCTCATTGTCTCTTTCACTGTCCCACATTGTGGGGTGCCTTTTATCGCCTCTGCAGTCATCCATTTTTACTCAAGCTAAGATTTTTTCTTTCCCCCTTCATTGTCCCCTGCCAATCCCTCCCAAGCTTTGGTAAAAGGGCTCGGATCTCAATGTCGCTTGTTCTGGCCGTTGGGAAGGTGTTAAAGGTAGGTATGAAGAGAGGTGAGGGACCTGTGAAGAGGTGAAGACAGCACTTCGGTAACCTTTTAGAGAGAGATTTACTCCTTCTGGGGTCCTGCATGACATGAGGGATGTCTGGCAGGGAGGTACAGCAAACCTGCCTCACATACACTCGTCTCTGTCCTTGGAGATGGTGGCAGAGTACTGTGTAAATGGGTGCTGATCAGCTGTTCAGGATGTAGCTCTGCCATTCCCATCTTCTTTGGCACAGGTAAAACCTGCTGTAGAAGTGGACTACTTGCTTACAAGTGTGAAGGTTTGTCTGTGGGTGTAAAAGATGTTGAATGAAGAAGTGATCATTGGGTTTTTGTATGTTTTAATTGGGAAGTTGAGATTATCTGGAAGGTCTTTAAATGTGGCATATACACAGCTGTATATTGCTGTGGGATAAAACTTGTAGGATATTTAAAAAATATTTTTATCTGTTGAATATGCTAGGAAACTGTCTTTACCCAAGCTGTCTTTGAAAGGGAGAAACTGAGTTGTCAGAATGAAGAGTGCCTCATCTTCCGTGGTTGGAGTGTACATTAACACTGCCATTTGATTAGCTCAGAACTTTTTTGTATATTTTAAAGACTGCTTATTCTACCCAAAGCTCTGGGGTTTTTTTGCATTTAGTCTAACTTACCAAATACACAATACTGATTTGCATTATCCAAACTGAAAGTTCTTTTTCCTTTTGTGTAAATCTTCAGAACCATGGTGATGATAAAACATGTCCTAACTTGCCTGAACTCATTTTTATCCTACATCAACAGAAAGTGGAAGAAAAAAACAAACCCTGAACTCCAGTTTGAAATTAAGCCAACAATTTTTAAAGCATGCCAGCTTGTATTTTCCAAAATATGTTATAACAATCTGTACTTTCTTCATTAAGTGAGGTTAATGATTTCCAAAAGTTTTCTTTTCAGTCAAAACTGTTTCAGCATATAAAAATGAGCGCAATTAAGGTGACTTGAAGACACATAAATGAAGACTGCTGCAGCTGGTATAACAGCAGGAATACATCTAGGCTTAGCCTTTAATAGACACTTGAGAAGTCTTGTCAAAAGTACCTTGTGCTTCTTTTGGTCTCAGTAGGTAATTCCAATTCCCACCCCCTTATGAGCTCCCTAATTCCACAAGAACTTGCAGCATCATATATAGAGAGGTCAAGGTAAATTTGCATAATTGTATTAAGAGTACAATTTATAAAAGTATTGGATTATTGAGCTCAGTTTAAAATTTGTGGTATAACCCTTGCTTAACTAGTGTGCGGAATTGTGTGAACTTTTGCCAGACTAGCAAAGGAGTTGCCAGCAAGCGTGAGTAGCTTTCTAGACTATCAGTGTACTGCATACATTTGAGGGAAGATGTATGAAGTTGTACTTCTTTTCCTGACATTGGACACTGAAAAGGTTCAAATTATAGGTGCAATTAGAAAAGTACTGCCCTCAGTGTCCTCAAATGTATGAGGTTTTTTTCTTAGTCTTTTAGCCACCTGGGATACCCTGGGTGGCTCTCTTGGGGCTGTGGCCCAGAGAGACTCCATTAGACAGCGATCTAAGCAAGGCTGTTTAAATCTCTTCAGTTGCAACCTTCCTTGACCAGATCAGTATGTTCCTCCTTACTTGC
Source organism: Eulacestoma nigropectus (assembly GCA_013397775.1). Taxonomy (NCBI): domain Eukaryota; kingdom Metazoa; phylum Chordata; class Aves; order Passeriformes; genus Eulacestoma; species Eulacestoma nigropectus. The sequence continues at coordinate 481,211 of VZTE01001450.1, forward strand.
ACTTGAGATCTGACCCTGGTTTTCTACTGTTTCCCCTTTCCTCATTGCACATAGAAAAGATAGAATAATATTCCCAGTTGATTAAAAAGGCAGAGGAGAAAATAAACAGTGTAAGCATAGCTGCAGTGTCCCGTGAGGTGAACAGGAGGCAGACACATCTGTGCAATGACTTAAAGGGTGGGTGAATTATGCAGAACATGACTTGATAGAAGTGAGAATGGACCATGCAGAACTGTTAGTATTGTGAATTCACTCCTTTCTCAGCTGTGGGAATTGTTTAAAAAAAGCATTCTTTGAGAAGTGGCTCTGAGATTAGACTTTATGCCCAAGACAAAAACCCAGGGGAAAGTTACATGATGCTGGACTTTGATTTTGTCAGAGGTTTGATTACCCATGGAAAGTGGACATGGGATTCTCCAGCTCTTAAAATCTTGGGCTTGATAGCACAGGACTATAAGGGTTAAGGTAGATCACTCCTGGCAGGATATAAGCTGACTGAATGTCAGTGTTTTGGTAAGAAGCTGTGTGCCTTCTTTTCCCAAGTGGAATGGTATCTGCCTAGTTATGACATTTTGCTTAAGGAGTTTCCATTAAGACAAAGCAGAACTGGGTGGGTGAAAGTGAGAAAATGTTTGAGATATACCATGAGATTCACTGTCAACTCATGGGGTAGAACAATGTGGAAAAGTACAGCCAAGAACACTGGAGTTAAAGTGCAGCCCTGCACTTCGTAGCAATTTAAGTGAAACTTTATGTGGAAATATAATAATAAAAAGTGTTAATATGTGGAGGGGAATTTTCAAAGACAACCCCCTAATTACCTTTCCTACTGAAAAGAAATTGAATTTCTCACCTACTGAAAAGGAGTCCTCTTTTTCTTTCAGAAACTGTCACTTGCAGAGAAAGTGAGCATCAAATGGCAAGCCTAAGGAAACCAACCAAATAAATTAAATGGCTTTTTGAATAGTTCTGTCTGGAAGTTAAGAGTAAGAGAAAAATGGGGAAATAACGGCAGTTAGGAGACCTTCAGGCATTTTTTCCTGTCCCTGAAAAGTAAATTTGAATTCTTTAGGTCCTAATGACACAAGCCATGAGAAATCACTGGTGATAGCATGTATCTAAATGCTGGCGATACATTAAACTGTGAAAAATATACCCTTGCAGTACAATAGAAGATAAAATTATAAAGGAGTTTTTTTGCTGTTTTACTACCATGGAAAAGAATAAGGGGTAGGGAAGGGGAGGAATATTTGCTGAATAGGAATAACAGCAAATTCTTTTTAAAGGTCTTAGACAATGGAGGTTTATGTTTGTTATTCCCTGGTGAATTTTCAATGAGGAGAAAGGAATGTAATTGTATGCCCCTGTGATAAAGTCCATTTGCTGTGCAAAGGGGCCCACATGGCCATGGCGTGCTCATGGCTGGGCTGAAATGAACATTGACAAGTTTTGCCAAAAAGGGGAGGGAAGCTGGAATGCAGAGGATTTCATTAAGGAGCTCAAAAGAGAAGACAGCTGCACCTAATTTTCAGAAGCACATATTTGTCTTAGAGGAAGCTAAGCAGTACCAAGAATAAAGATTAATTTTTATTTCCTAAAGAGTAAAGACATTCCATTTATTTTATCTCTTATTTTCTTTTCTGATCTGGATTTAAATAAGGTATCTGCCCTTAGAAGCGGTGTTTCTAGCAAAGGAGACTTTCTTCTCTGTGTATGCATAAGTATACCTACTGAGTACTCACTGTAGTTATCAGTAGTTCATGGTTTAATGGTACCTGACAGTAGTGAGAAAAAGGCATTCGACAAAACCATCCTGGAGCTGTCCAATACAGAGCATTTCCTTTGAAGAAGACTTGATTTTCTCTGTTCTTCAACACTTGACCACATGCAGTTTTGGATTTGTTTCATGGTCACTGTATCTGATTTTTAAATAGACTTGGGTGATACACATCTCCTGCTCCTGCAGAATTACTTATAGGATGCCTTTGAAAAGTTGAGCAACTGCAGGCAATTAAATCTTGCTCAGAAATCAAAGAGCTATGAAAATTCTGTTATATGGGGATTTCATTCTGAAAACTCTGCTACATTAATACCACAATAGAACTCAGACACTGATGATTGACACCTGAAGTAAATATGTAATAACTTTAAATAATTAACCTATTTTCTTTGAATAAACAGGAGTACCCTTTCTCTCCTGAAAACGAATAGGTCAAGATGTTGAGAACATTCTGATACCATGGAAAATATTAATAATTACTACAACAATTGTTATGAAATAATCCTATGTCCTTTTGAGACACAGACATTTTCATACTTTTTTCCTGAAGTAGTTATTTTCTAGTTTTTGTCTGGTTATACCTTTTTCACTAGTTGATATTTTCAATCTATTTTTGTTTTCATGGAAACTTATTTTACAATATGACTGAAAACAAACCGTCCTTCTTTATTTGTATATGCACTTTTTTCTCCTTTAATACTATCTGAGAACCAATAATCATGCATATAAATATAGTTCATCTTCAACAAGTCCATTCCAAAACATACATGACAGTATTTGATTTTAAAGACCTAAAATATAAAGCAATGCTTATGGATTATGTTATAGTTGCTAGTTGTTATGGCTAAATTATAGCTAAATTGTGTGAATTCTGATGAATTATATAGCCCAAATAAGAACCAAGAATGTAATCGCACATTTTGGAATAAGGCTCAGAGACAAGAAAATCCATTTTAGTCAGAGTGGGTCTATTTCTTATAGTTTAAGTATGAGAACACTATGTGATACTATATACACCATCTTTGGCTCTTGCTACTATACCAAAGATTCCTCCAAAAATGCTTTTATTTTAAGGAGTTGACTGTTATACGAAATCAATCTGAGATTGTAAATAACCATATGAAATTATTTAGCCTATTGTGTGGATTATCTAGAATTCACATACCACTTATGTAATTGTTGAGTTCTTAAAGTACCTGCAAATACCACAATTTTTGCAGTAACAAATACAACTTCTGTAAAATTACCCTGAATGGATTAAGTTAGCATTCTCATAGGATTCAATATTTCAGTAGTTTTGTATTTTGTAAACATATTATCAAAATTGGAGGAATAGAATTTCAAAGAATTCTTTTTGTTTCTTTTACATGAAAAGCAATGTTAGGTGGAGGTTTGAGCATTGCATATCATTCTGTAACTGGAAATAGAATAGCTGGAATTTAAAGTTTTGGGTTAGACAATGTAACATGTATGCTTATTTATTTTGATGACTTCCTGATCTGTTTCATTTGCAGGCCCAGTTGTACAGACAATTCTTTGTTTATTTAGGCCTTAACGCAGCAAATTACAGTCCAGGTGCAGATTTTATGATCCATTGAGGTCACTATTCTTTTTTTTCTTTTGAGTGGAAACTGCAGTCTATTCAGTCATTTTAAGTTGGAGAAGCCACACTCTGTACAATAATTGGTTTTGTCTAAACCCACAGATGCTAGTTTTACAACTTGCTGGTAAATGCTGTATTTATTTTTACATTTCTATGTTAAATTTTACATATTTTTTATACTTCAGCACAGAATGTAGACAATAGCATACTTCAATGAAAAGGATTTTGTCCATCTCTCCCTTAGTATTAAATTCTGTACAAGATTCTCTGTATTCTTTGGCACAGGTAAGGTAACATTATTATTGGCTTGTAGCCAATAGCACACTTAACAGCTTCTTCAGGATTTTCTTCTTCAGGGTATCTCTGAGAAGAGCTGGAGAAGTGTCTCTCTGACACTCAGTCAGTGATGCTCTGTAGCACTGACAGCCAAGACTTGCCTGGCAGAGGCTGTGCCTGACTCCAGGCTGCCTGCACCACCAGAAGGTTGCCCTCTGGTAGAGAGGTTTCAACACCTCTTAGTCATAATGTGTTCTTACCTCTTACCTTACTAGAGGACGTAAATATACAAATAAACCTTTATTGCATTTTTGAACCTGTCTTTCTTTAATTCATGTTAATTAAGTCTACTAAATCTTTTTCTGTGAAGCAAACTTCCTAGACTGGGAACATCATATAAAAGGGACTATGTTTAGAAACTTTTCATCTGGATCCATTTTGATTTCTTTCTGTGTATGTTGTCTAACATAAATTATTTATTGCCATATATTCCTAAGTTTGGTATATAACTTTTCTCTCTTTATTTTTTTTTCCATGTGTATTAAATGGTTGTTCATGCTGCAGTCTTACTATATTTTCAACAGTTTATCAATCCCACAATTTAAAAGCTAATAGATATTTTCTAATTACGCTATAAAAATGATGATGAATCTCATCATCAGTGTGAACAAATATGAACCAGATGACTTTATGTTGGTTCTCCATAGCATAAATGCAGGCACTGATCTCTAGATTTTGAGTTGTACCACAACAAGAACCAGCAGCACCTCTTTTTGTATTAACTGCTTTGTAACTAGTATTTATAAATTAACTGCAGCAAAAGATGTAAAAACTTGCTGTTATTACATCCAGCATCTTTAGTGTTCTGATGAGAAATGGTCAGACTCTTGGGAATGTTGGCAGATCGCTAAGAATTGGATATAATTAAAAAGGCTCACTCCCAAAAGGGAGGCTGCAGAACACCATGGTCTGAAGCATCTCTGTTAGTAATGCTGTTAAACCATGGCTTTTCGTTTACTGTAAGAAATACAAATTGACACTTAACACGTGCATTTATCTCCATAAGCCTTCATTATAGGAGGTCACTAAGACTGCATGCATAGTGCTTTTGTTCAACTGTATAATCCTTAGCTTCCAGTGCCACAATAAACCTTAGGAACACTGCAGGTGTTTGCTCTGAAATGCTGTAAGTGATGCTCAAGGTGTTCTTGGGAGCACAAAATGTATTAGGTTTCCCTCTTGTGTATAAATTCATCTTTTTAAACAAACAAACAAACAAACAAACCTGAAATCTACCACTTTTCTAAGCGCATGAGTTTGATATTAAAAAAGAAAAGCTCATCTCAAGTTGAATAGCTTTGGAATATGTCTGAAAATGCATTTGGCATCTTTAGAAATGTCAAATTTCTGGCACAAATAATAATGTATTGCTTTCACTTTTTTTTAAATTAACTTTGTATTAAAACTTAATAAAAAATCTGGGGTTTTTAAAATTTGCGGTATTCCTCTGAAAGCTAAATTGTACACCTGGTTAGACAAGAAAGCACGACCTGTACTTTGTTCAGGCCTGTCTGTTACCATCAATATACTGGGTAAGCAACTTGCCATAGGTCCTAGAAAGTGTGCCATGTTGCTTTATTCATCCTTTTGCAACCTACATTGGTGACATTTCTTAATGGACTCTATGGAAAATAAGTTACTCATGTCTTGTGTATTTTGAGATATGGGAACTACTTTGGAAAAATTAATCTGTGCTTTTGAAAGAAAAAATGTTCCCTATACTGCTCTAACCTCTACTGGCCATTTAATTCACCTGTGGCTAATTTAAGTCAAGTTGGCTGATTTAGATATGTGACACTCCTGAATTATTAAGGAGTTCTAGGCCCCTTCATGTCAAAAAGAAGCAAATAGCAGAACTGCTTGCACTGTTCTCTTGAACAGAAAAGTTGCAAGTGGAATGGTATGAAGGAGACAGAATAGAACCATAAGATTCTTAAGGCTGGAAAAGACCTTTAAGAACATCAAGTCCAACTGTCAACCCAGCACCATCACCATGTTCACCATTAAACCATGTCCTCAGGGGAAAGTCTTTGGCTCTTTACGGATGGGTTATAATATATAACCCATATAATATGTAATCTCTCAGAATAGTCTGTGGTAGGTCTGCTGGTACATAATATTTAACTGTTGCTCAAAAGAGGGAGAAAAGTGCCTGATTTATTCCGTTTCCCTGGCGGGAACCTAAGAGGTGTGTGGGTGATGTGTGCTTATGACTGTTTGGGATCACTGCTGAGTATAGTAGCAAGTCTCATGCCTGGGGGCCAGATGACTCTCTAACCCATATGCTGAAGATTTCTTCATAGACATAGAGTGGGAGGAAAGAATTTGCCTTCTTCCCTTGAGTAAACTGGCAAGATGGAGCAGGATGCAGCCTTCCACCCCCACTCCATCCTTGCAGTGCCAGCTTGTAGGGAATTGCCTGCAATGGCAGAGGAATAATTTTCTGCAGTTTTGAACATTGAGATTTCTAAGAATTTCCAAGTTCAGAACAAACTTGCATGGCCCTGTCTGTTGTTATTGTTGTAAAATCAAACAACTCTCAGTCTTGAAGGTAGTTCTCCTCACAATATCCTGGAAATTTAGGGTTGCACTCCTATTGTATTATTAAAACCTTATTAGTGAACTCTGAAGATTAATCAAAATGGTGGTCAATAGCCCAGATAGACTGGAGTGAGAGAAAAAAACCCAAATATATAGGAGGTAAAAGGTTAAAGCAGTATTAAGTTCAGGGACTTTTCCTTAGTGAGAAATGAGATGGTTCTGCTAGCTTAGGAGTGGGACAATCACTCTCCAGCATCGTAAAACAGGAATGTGATAAGCTAGGCAGTTACGATACAGAGGGATGCATCCATCTACAAAGTATTGCATCTGAAAATTCAGGCACACAAAGACACGTAGGGAATATTTTTAACATGTTAAGAGAAACATTGACCCCTAAACAGTGAAAGGCAACAGCTGGAGTTATTCATGAAACGGGGAAAGCTACCACTACTTGTTAAAGAATCACAGGCAATAAAAGGGCACTTTGAAAGCTGAAGAGCTGGTGGGTGTCTTCTACAGGGGCTCATGTTGCCCCTGAGCACAAGATGAATTCCTTTTTAAGCACCTTCGAAGTGTTGTAATAAAAAAGATACTATTTTGTCATGGCTGACTTCAAACTGAAAGACCTTTGGTAGACATCTCACTTGCAGGAATATGTCTGGGTATTTTGTGCATGTGCCATGGGGTGTATTTTCAATGCCCAAACTTTGTCTCTTGGTTACTCAGCTGTCTGTGGCTCTTGTTGCCAAGAAGATAGGTCAAGATATGTCAATGGCCGCCCCTGAAGCCCCATTCTGCCCTCTGGGGCAGCAGGATGGCAGGGCTGTTTCTCTCCCCTCTTTATCCTTGGAGAAGGGTGATGTGCCTAAGGCGTGGGGCTGTGCCCTTCTAGGGAAAAGTGCCTTGGAAACTGTACTCTGAAGAGTGAGGAGGTCTACTGGAAAGGAACTGCAGACATTCACAAACACAGAGGAGGTTGGAAGGGACTTCTTGGGATCATGCATTCTAGCCACAGCTCAAAGCAGATGCAGTTAGTGTAGGCAGGCTAGGGTCTTGATCAGTCCAGGTCTGACTAACAACAAAGATGAAGATTTTGCCACTTTCTACTGTCTGGCCATCTTCCTGGTAGAAAATGAAGGAGTTGGCATTTTCTATGTTCCCAAGCATGCCCATTTCCCCTTGTCCTTCCACTGTATGGATGTGGGAAGAGCCTGCCTCCCTGTCCTCTAGACCTTTCCACTATGTAGTTGCAGACTGCAGCGAGATCTCCCTGCAGCTTTCTCTGCATTTAGGCAGAGAGGTTGAGGGTGGGCGAGAGAGGAAGAGACACTGACTGGTTTTATTCCTGACTCCCACTTGGACTCCCATAGCCCCAAGACAGTACTGACCAGGACTGCATGCAGCTTCTGCACCCTCACTCCCCATACCCCAAGACTCCTCCAGAGTCCTTCAGGCATCTGACCTTCCTCTAGGTTCTCTCCCAGTCACCTGTAGCAATGCTGACACCCCCATAAGGAGCTAAAATACTTTCTTAAAGGCCATTCTTTAAATAATCAGAAACAAGTTTATTAGCAGACACTGAGGGATATCTACAAACAGCAGCGCTTCCTAGATCATCCGGAATAATAATTTTCATGGGTTTATTCTATGTAGATTACTTCAGAAGTGTTTCTCTTGGTGTTAACTATTCCATAGATAATCACCTCAATATGCACTGGTGCTCCAAGACTGGAACAAAATAGAACAGAATGTTTGGATGTGTGAAGTTGTATTGGGTTTGCATGTCCAGGTTTTGATATTGCTGATTCTGTGGTGGCTTCTCTGAGAAGCTGTCAGAAGCTTTTCCTGTGTCTACAGGGTTGATGCCAGCCGGCTCCAAGATGGATCTGCAGTTACTGTTGGCCAGGGCTGAGCTCATCAGTGGTTGTGGTGGTAGTGCCTCTGGGATAATGAAGTTAGGAGGAGGAAAAAGCCTGTGCAATGGCAACTGCAGCCAGAGAGAGGAGTGAGAATATGTGAGAGGAACAGCTCTGCAGACACCAGGGTCAGTGCAGAAGGAGGGGCAGGAAGTGCTCCAGGTGCCAGAGCAGAGATTCTCTTGTAGCCCATGGTGAGGCAGCTGTGCCCCTGCAGCCCGTGGAGGACGGGGGTGCAGAGATCCACCTGCAGCTCCTGGAGGACCCCACTCTGGAGTAGGTGGATGCCTGAAGAAGTCTGTGGCCCTGTGGGAAGCCTGCACTGGAGCAAGCTCCTGGCAGAACTTGTGACCCCAGGGGACTCGCTCTGGAGCAGTTCATGAAGAATTGCAGCATGCGCAAAGGACTCATCTTGGAGAAGTTTGTGAAGCACTGTATCCCATGGGAGGGACCTCATGCCAGAGCATGGGAGTCCTCCCCTGAAGAGCAACAGAGACAACATGTGATGAACTGATTGCAACACCCATTCCCCATCCCCCTGTGCTGCTGGGAGAAGGAAGTAGAGAATTTGTGACTAAAGTTGAGGCTGGAAAGAAGGAAGGGGTGTGGGGAAGGTGTTTTTAAGTTCCGATTTTATTTCTTGTGATCCTACTCTGATTTGATCGGTAATAAATTAAAATGATTTTTCCCCTAGCTGAATCTGTTTTGACTGTGATGGCAACCGTTAGTGGTCTCCTCCTGACCTTATGTCAACCCATGAACCCTTTGTTGTATTTTCTTTCTGCCTTCCAGCTGGGGTGGGGAGTGATAGAGTGGCTTTGGTGGGCACCTGGCCTCTAGCCGGGGTCAACCCACCATGGAGGTACAAGGCTTTTAAGTAGAAATAGGAAATTAATCTGGAATCTTACAATAACAAGCATGCGGAAATAAAAAACAGCTGCCTGTGGAGATGAGTACCTGGGACATCGGGAAATATTGGTGTTTTTTCTACATGAGAAAGTTATTTACAACATCCAGAGAGAGCTTTGTATGGTATCTGCAGGCTTACTTCATATTTTATCTTAATGCTATTCACCTTCATGAAACAAAGGTGAAAGCAGAGAAATACAAAGGAATCTTCTACAGAGGGAATGCCCAGAGACAGGGGTTGTATAGTGCAGGACTGCTGCCAATCCTGCATCTTTGCAAAGCCTTCTTGGTGTGGATTGCATTCATTAGTTGCTCAGCTCTGCCGCTACTTTGTCCTTAGTTGCTTGGTGGACTGAATGAAACCATATGGTAGGACTAGGAAGGAATTTTATACTTTATAAAAGTAATAAAAATAATTGTCTACTTATAATGGGCTTTAAGAGTCATCACAGTATAAAGAAAGTGAGCTGGATTACTTGCTGGAATATCTTTAGTCTTTTTGCAGGTGTAAAGGAGCTGGGTGTAGAAGTTCTGCATGGTTTTAATTTTTGCTTGGGATCATACTGATCTGGAAATGCAAGTATTTCTCAAAGTACCAAATTTTGGATATACTTGAAACAGCAAGTGTTTGTTTTCCCCTTTGAACATGCATGTGCTAAAGTTCTTTTTTCTTCCTTCAAAAAACTGTTTAAAATCTTAAGGGTTTGATTTAGCCCCACTGAACAAAACTGTAGTTCTTTCAAAGTTTTACTAGTTCAGGTCCGAAATTCCTCTAGAATTTCTACTATTTCCATTCCTTCAGCCATCACAACCTCCTTTGAGTGAATTGTCAATATTTTCAGTGAAAAAAAGACTAAGTAAAAAGAACCCTATCATTAAAAAAACATTGAACTGCAATACCTAAAAATCCTTTTTATCTACTCACTTTACATGATTCTTCTTGGTTTGATCTCAGTGGGTTTGCGTATTGTTAAAATGCTAACATATAATCAAATGTTTAGAGGGTGATCTACTTCATGATACCTCTATATATAGTCTAAAGTACTACATTAAATTGAATAAATATCCATTCATTCTGTAGTGTAAAACAATAACATTAGGTTTTGAAGCTTGAACAGATAGTTTAATCAGCTTTTCCTGTGGCTATGGATTTTTTTGAAAAAAGATTAGTCTGATTTGCCTGTAATTGAATTTTTCCAGAAATGATGGAAAAAGAGAGAGGACAGTTAAAGAATTGCAAAGCACTAGGCTTTCAAATGAAGTTTGGATGCCTTTGGCTAAAGCAGGGGTCCACAGCATATTCTTACCCTCTTCAGCCTTTGAAATTACTTACACTACAACAAATAATAGCATTAAGTAAATTTGTGGAAAAAGACAGTGAATAACACTAATGCGCTTGGTGCATGTTGGAATCCAAACCTGTTTGGAGGATAAAAAGGAGAAAGGAATAGAAGAAAAAGATAAGAAGACAGAAAAATACACATTCTCTTTTTGATTCTGGTCCTTACTTGCAGGAGGCAAACAAAGCCCACAGACTTATTCTTTCCTTTACATAATAAACTTATTTTAAATCCCCTCTTATGTATTTCTTATTGCATCTCTCATGTTTTCATGGCAAATGTTGCAGTCATCACATTGTGTAAAACAGCTAAGCCAACCCTACGCTGCCTTTTTTAAAAGTGGAGAACTAAAATAAAAAGATGAAAAGAAAATAATTGTAATGGGAAAAGAAAGAAGTGGGTGAGGAGCTATTAGCAGAAGTGTGTCTGACATAAGAGGACCTAGTTGAATCTGGTAGCATCAGCAATGTTTAAGTCCTCAGCTGTCTTGCTTTTCTGAGGACTTTGAGACCACAGCAGTAACTGATGAGCAATTCTGTGTATCTCTTGTCAACTAGGCATGATCCAAAAGTAGTCCTTTAATTGCATTAGGAGTTCTTACTTGGATTGATTCAATTTTTACGTTGTCTTTATGACTTTTTATCAACACTCAGTGTTAGAGATTGTTGTACCTTTCTCTTAAGCTGATTTCTATAGTGGTTTCATTGCTAAATGATATATAATTATATGTACTTATAGATAATTACTTTATTATATAATTTCTAGTTATTTCATTATGTGCCCCAATGAATGTTTCCCTTGTCACTGACCCAATTCAACTTTAAATTCCTTAGTGCAGTCAAAATGGTCTCCCAAACTATTGCACCAGGTAGTAATTTCTGTTAAATTGTTTTCTTTTCCTGTTTGGTAACATAGATACTTATACATGTGCACAGTCAAAATTTGAACTTTTGGATTTCCTGTAGGAGTAGGTTGAAACATTTCTTATGCAGAATCCTGTTACTGTATGCAAAGTTAATTTCAACTGTACCAATTGCGTGTCAGATTTTATCCTATTGATTAGCTGTTTTGTTTTTCTTGGGTCCATCCAAGGAGGGAAAGTTCTGTGGAATCTCAAGATGCTTGATAAGAGAGAAATAACAGCACAGGCTTTTCACAGACAGGATTAAATCATGGTTTCCAGGAAGACTTCAAATTGAGCTGCCAAGTGTAGTTACTTACATAAGTTGCCCATCCTATATTGTTTCCCAGTCAGGTGTGTATCAGTCTAGTAGCTCGAATGCTGTGGTAAGCCTCCTTTTTCTTTAACCCGTAATAACTAATTGCTGGCTCCTGGCACTGAATCCTCTTGGAGTGGGAATAAATCCAACAAAGTAAGAAGTGCCAGAATAAATTGGATTTAAAAATACAAGTCTTCTGTGACTTCAGATGTTGGAGCATGAATACCAACTGTCTCTGCTGTAGACTGGAGGAATCCACAGATTTGTGTGCTTTACTGAATCATGTGAAAAATAAACAGTCAGCCCATCCCGTTTAAGAGGATTATTTGCTTTCAAAAATATATATCTTTTTACTTGGGTTATAGTATGTATCAACTACTTTCTTTAGTCTTCAATGTATAGCATGGAAGTTGGTATAAAGGCTTTATACAGTTCATAAAAAGCCTTCTTTCCAAAATCTGCTGAAAAGATGATAAATTCTTTAATCCTCTCTGCACATTTATATAATCTGCATAATACTTTATACGTCATATATACATCAAAACTATAAATATAAAGTGTAATCTTAGCATGTAGTACTGTGAGTTTATTTTGTTTATATTGAATACCTCTAATAATAGGAATTGTAATCATGTTGGAGAATGATTGCATTTAAACTACTGGTCCATTGAATTTTTTTCTTACCTATCCCTAAAACGTCTTCTGGAGTGAAGATTGAAGTAGTTTGCTGTATCGGTAGTTTTGGCAGTGCTCTCTTGACTGTTAAGTCATCTATTTTTAATGAGATTTAAATTGTGTCTGTGGCACAAATTAATGAAATATCAAGCATAATCTTGAATTAGTAGTTACTGCCTTTACTGAGTTTTGAGGGAGAAATACAAAATAACATTTGAACAGCAAAACAGACCATGCTAATATGTACTTGATGGACAACAGATGTATATGCAGAGGCACGTGAGATTGATTTCTGAAAATGCAGATGAGATGTGATGTTAATGTTTCTCTGAGGTCTCCAATATTCATACATGTTCTTCACATGCTTGGACATTAATCTTCAGCTAACTCAGTTGCTTTGCCATCAACTCTGCACAGTTCCCATTGCTGCAGCTGTGGACTTGAGCAAGAGGTCTTTGTTTGCATCCCTTCTCAATTTTTCATGTGTCTCTAGCTCTGTCTGGAGATCTCTGGTTTTTAGTCTGTCTACCAGGTAAGATTTTAGATTTATAGAGGGAAAGCAAATGAAACTATGCTTCTTAACCTTGATTGTTGTTGTAAAAAGAAAGATAGCAAAGGTGGTGGAAATGGGTCAGATGGCCCAAGCAATGCCTTCATTTGGCTTTTCTTTTTAAGGTAGTCCAGGCATTGCTTTCTGCTTGATTTCAGGGTTAGAAAATAAAATACCTGAAGCTGTGCACTCTATGTACTTTGCACTGCCATGTGTTTATATATAGACTTAGTACATCTATTGCTTAGCCAGAATGGAACCATTTTATAACTACTTTTCATCCTTGTTGCACTAATACTTACTATTAAAAAACCCAAAGAAAACTCATAATATCTGTAACTTAAACACAAAATTTTCTTTCTTGACTCCTCTTAGTAAAACCCCATTCGTAATCATATATTTAATGTTGTAGAAAACTCCTGGCGTGAATGTAATTATACTGCTGATTATGCCAAAATAGTTTGTTCCACAATAGAAATATAAAGAAATGGGATGAGACTACTGATGTACTTGTCACTGTAGGAGATTATATCTATTTATATGCACATCTTGCGTTTATGTACATATGTGTATATGTAAACCAAGCCTAAATCAATTCTATCTTTACAGCCTCACCCTTCCCAGGAAATGCTGTTATGCTTTTAAATGTTTGCAAGTATAACTTTGCAAATATAACTATGCAAACATCAGTTGTGCCCACCAAGAAAAATAAATGAGTAGGAACAATATGTGGAAAACGTGAATGCAGAACGGGACTGAAGTCCAAGTGGAAATAAATAGAGATTCAGATGAATTACTTGATGAAAGAAACTGACTTAGAATAGCCTTATAGACTTTTTTAATGCATAGGACTGGTAGTATTAGGTAGAGATAGGAATGAATAGTTAAATGTAAATTGCCCTAACATTTTATTTGCAAATCACATTAATTTTGAAAATGGAAGGAGCAAATATAAAAAGGTCGTAATGCAATATGGCATTACTTTTCCACATTACTTAATGCATATTAATCAGGATTTTCAGGGTTCATTTTTCTTGCTGCACAGTTCCTGTAGTATTGCATGAGTTTTGAAAATGCAAAGAATCTGCTGTATGTCCTTTCAGTCATTATTGTTGTAACGCCTTCATACTTGTCCCTTTGTAAGCTAAACTTAATGATCTCTAGTTGAATTGTGAAATGTTTATGCAGTGATGCAATATGAGAGAAGTGTTAACTTATACTTGGAAAGCTAGCTAATATATATAACCTTTAGTCTGGTTATTTTGTCAGAATGCTGGAAAAGGTTAAAACCGTACCCTTCCTGACTTTCTTCTTAGGCAGTAACTAGCAGCGGGAAGAAGTGAAGGAAGAAACTCCTCCTTTCAGCGTAGTTCTTCGGCAAGAAATCTTCATACAGCAGAGAAGCCAGGGTTTTCGGAGAAAAGAAATCTCTCCATATGAATTTCAATAGTGACAAAATTGCACTGAAGAGCAAATATTTTTGATTCTGTAAGATTCCAGATTGCTCTAAATTGAAGGTTTCCTCAGAGTATTCATGGGAAGAATAAAATTATACATTTTTCTGGGCATTGGAAAAATAGCTATGGAAAGACTGCATCAGTAAATTGCCTTTTGACATACAGAAGGTGCTGCTTTTAGGCAACATAAATGTAAAGTGGAAATACTGCCTAACCTGCTTGGATGCATAAATTTTCTACTGAAAACTTAAATTGGATGTGAAATTATTCTGCTGTGCATGCATAAAGGATATGTCATTTGAACTTTTGTGCACTTCTGTGTAGCAAAGCTGTTCTGGGAATTGCATGCCTTTGCCATCTGTAACACACTGACAGTCTTGAATTCATTCGAAAATCGAGTAGAGGCTATTGGTTTCAGTAATGGCTGTACCACATTTCCACTGTATAGGAAACCTGAGTTCAATTCCTTTCCCAGTCAGCAGAGTTCAGTGACCCTGTTGGTGAAAATGCTGCTTCACAGCAAAATTGCACTGTCCAGAAGAAAGCAAGAAATAAGTTGCAGGAACTGTCCAATTGGTTAAGGCTGCCTAAAATTACAGCATGTGGGTGAGTTGCTGTGTCACCAGCTTCCAAACTTCGTTGACTTTTCCTCCTATGCACGACAAAAAGTGAACATGCGTGGCGGCGGCTATCCCCTGTCTCTGACCGTGCCCTCATAGGGTGTGGGCTGATGCAGCCAGGTTTTACTGTACCACCTTTCTCTGCTGCCTTTGGGGTAGACAGAAATAATACTTTGTGAACTCTATTCTGGTGGAGAACAGGGTCTTCTTACACCACTACCCCGCTGGTTCAAGGGTCTGATGTTTAGTAGCACTGCTAGGGCCTTACCTTTTGTGTACTCTCAGATGCAGAGAAATTTGCCTGAGTCTTGATGCAAATCACTCAGAAATATTGTGTGTGCTCTACAGCCCCTCATTTTGGGACCTCAGAGCAGAGGCCTTTACATAAGCTGTTTGTTTTCCCTCTGTCTGAGATAGGCCATTTTTCCTTAGAGGACTGTTTCCATTCCCTCTAACATCCCTTTTGCTATCAAACTGGCATGTAAAATACCAAGATAAAAAGCATACAGTGGAAAGAATGGCCACAGTGAGTCACACTAAAGGTCCACCCAACCCAGTATCCTGTCTCAGTTAATATCTCATTAAATCTTGTAGCTTTAATTTAGACAATTTTGTGGAGCTGGGAGATAGCCAAAGGCTTGCTCCTGCCACCCTATACACTACCAGAGTTACAAAGCCTATGGTTGCAGTGCTCTGTCCCATTTAAAGTGGAAAAAGCAAACAACTATGAGGATGCCTTGAAAATACAGTAACACGTGTGCTATTTCTCCACTAATACTCTCTCAGTCTGCCACCCTTTACTTGAGCTGGATGCAACATCTGTGTATTTATTTAGTAACCCTGTATGAATTTCTCCTGTATCAACTTCCATATATTAAAAGTGGTTTGGTATAATTGAGAGGTGGGAAAGCAGTTCTATGTGTTTTCCTGGTTATGTTTAGTAAAACCACAAACTAATCACTAGGGATAATTTGGAAAAAGACAAGAGGCCAAAAGTTTTATTTAAAATATTAATTCCTGGCTTGGGTGGTGGTTTTGGGGTATTTTTGTGTGTGTTTTTGGTTTGTTTATTTTTTATATTTCATGTATCCTAGCATAATACTGTACAATCACAGAATATCTCAAGCTGGAAGTGACCCATAAGGATCATTGAGTCACAGCTGTTTGCAGGTGCAAACAAAGTAAGGAGCAAGTGTGAATCCCATGTCCCTCTGTTTGTGCTGTGTTCAAACAGATTTATCCTCTCTTAGTGGTTCCCTGCACAGTCTGACCCAGCTCCTACAGCTCCTACAGCAAAAGGCACAAAGACCCTGATTTCATGTAGTAGTCAGCAAAGCTCTCAGGGCAGAGAATAAAGCAGTGAGCACTTCCATAGACCATCACAGAGACAATTTTCTTCTCTGTTTCTCTTGAAAAAA
Source organism: Eulacestoma nigropectus (assembly GCA_013397775.1). Lineage (NCBI taxonomy): Eukaryota > Metazoa > Chordata > Aves > Passeriformes > Eulacestoma > Eulacestoma nigropectus. The sequence continues at coordinate 497,576 of VZTE01001450.1, forward strand.
TGGAGATAGAAGAGACATGATCAGCACTGATGAATATTGGCTTTTTGGCAATTTGGTCCTGGGCTGATATTAGTGGTGGCCTCTCCGTGGTGGAAATAAGGCACTTGGGAAGGTATTTTCTGTAAGTAGTTTCAGGTAAACGTTTGTTGCCGGTTCAATAATTACTGTGTTGACAAGATACAGCAGCTGAGTCTCTGGAGTTGTTGGTTTGGCATCTCATTTGACTGTTAAAAGTGCAGTGCTATAATAATATTTCCTCTCTAGTAAATTGAGTGTTGGAATCCTCGTTGTCTAGTTGCTTGAGTTCTGGGCTTATCCTTTTAATTTTGGTTTCTATTAATAAGTCCATTTTGGACTACTAAACATTTATTTTAGTTTATACTTAAAGTTCTCAAATACAGGCTTTGTTGAAAATGAAATAGAAGATTCTCACAAATAGAAAAGATGATCTGTCAAGGGAATACAATTTGGTTCTGTGAATCAGATAAGCTTGTTTTGACAATTATTTTACTGATTCCTTTTAAGAAGTATAAGTTGGACCATAGTTTTCATCAAAAGAAATCTTGCTGTGATGGGATGTCTTTCAACGTTAAAGACGTACACTGAAGGCTGCTATAGCACTCCTCATGCCTCTCTGTACCCCAGGACAGCCAGCAAATGCTGCTTTCACATGTACCTCTCCCACGATGAAATACTATTGTTTCTGTGGAGCAGCTCCTTCCCTGGAGGCACAAAGCTTCTCTGCTTTCCCCTTCCCCTTCTGAGCATCTGCCTCTTTCCTGTAGTTTCTGTCATTCCTGTGGATCTGGGAGGCTCATCCCTGAAGGTACCAGTGGGTAAGTGCTTGCTGAAGGATGAGCAGAGATGAAAAGTCATGGTGCAGTTTAAGGAAGGCATTAGTGGTTTCTGCAGTGTTGGTGAAAGGAGAGCAGTGCCAGCGAGTAGGATCCCAGTGTCCTCGCCTGACCTGAAGTATCTGCGCCCATGACACAGAGCACATTCAATGTTCTGTGTTGCAGGCAGTGTGTTGTTAAAACAATTTTTTAAATTTAGCATGCTAATTCCATTAAAAAGTTACAGCATTAATGGTAGCTGGCCCTGTACTCTTTTTAGTGAAGAGTGATACCAGTGAAGTCACTAAGTTGCTTGTTTATTTTCCTTTTACATAAATTCTGTTGGTGTTATATAAATAGCCATTTAGACAATCACAGAGGTGACAAACAACAAAAATTAGTTAATGTTCTATTTTTTAATTATTTAATGTGCTATTTTGTTCAGTCTTCTTTTTCAAAACTATACCTTATAATTTGTTTATTTCTTTGAGGTTGTTGGTGGGAGGAATCAAAAGGATTTTATAGTTTGTTAGGGTCAGCATTGTGCTTTTTAATATGTATATCAGCTCTCTGTACTGTAGTCTATCTTGGGTTTTTTTCAGTTATAGCCTGACATTTTTCTGATATTCTAAAAACATGCAGTTGTCCTTCAGTCACCTGCTATTCAAATTCCCACACAGATTTAATTTCATGTGTTCTTTGATATTGCTCAATTTGGCCTCATGAGAGACATGTTTTACCCTATAGTAAACACTTGCCATAGAAAAGGCTGGAAGAGATTTTAGAATGATCAGTTGTACAAACCATTAAGTCTGAAATAATCTATGTAAATTTTCTGCCTCTACTCTGGTAATATTTTTTCATGTATTACAAGCCTAATACTTATACACAATTGCATAGTTTAAAACAGATCCTTTTTCAAATAGCTGGAACAAGAAACTGCCACTTGATCTGTCTGAATGGAGGTGATATCCCAGTATTAGTGTAGCACCATTGGAACAATGCATCTTATGTTCAATCCCATTGACCCAAAGGTGTGTCTGATTTCTTACCCATTCTGACAAAAGCTAATATGAATAACAAAATATGGGTCTACCTTGCAATTATCTGTAATCTGAGGAAGAGATTTAATAACAAAATTATTATGGTTTTGCTTTATTAACTTTGGGGGATTATATTAGGTAGGAGTAACATTTCCTGGAAGTTGACTTCTGTGCAGTGAAATGATTTGACCCTGAAAATTGCATTTTACATTGAAGAATGAGATGAGAGAATACAAAAGATATTCAATATACTTTCTTTCAGAGTCTTGAAATTAATGGATATCTAATACAGTACTACAGTATCTAATACTCCAAAAACGTATCTTTTACCACTATGATACTATTTTTTCAATAAATATAATGAATAAATATTTCTTAATTAAAGTAAATTTGTCACGTAATATTTTTAACAGCAATATGAGACCAAAATTGCATATTTGCTTGACAGGGGTTTATACATCAACTGTGATAACAAAGGAGACATGAACAGAGGAAAAAAATCAAAAGTTGAAGATGTATGTAATTTATGCAGTCTTGGATGTTACAATACACAGTCTTCAGGGCTTGGCTCTGCTGGGGAAGGGCTGGGGCTTGCTGAGACCCTGACCCTCCTGCTGTCACTCAGCCCTGGGGTAGAGGAGTGGGAATTGTCCCAGACTCCCTGAAGTAGCCAGGTGTGTGGGTTGAGACTGAAGTAGCACCTCCTCACCACTACTTGCTACGTAAGCACTTGCCATATTTTGGATCTTTTGGTACTGTCTTTTGATAATGGCTACAGAGTGGGATAGTGGGATAGTGTTTGGACAAGTGTGACTAGGAATATAACCTACTCGTAAATGTGCCTAGCAGGAGAGGTGTATAAATGCATCTTGGTGAAAACTGAGCTTCCAAAAAAAAGGCTGGTGAGTGTTGCTGAGTTTAGAATCTCAGTTTTGGGCTTACATGCCTGACTGACACTTTTTGAGTCAATGGTTCACTGCAGGGTGGCCGCATCCCAGCTTGCAGATTTGATTCAGAGTTGTTCCTCATACACAGTTTTTAAACTGCAGAAGCTTGGAATTTTTTTGTAATATAATAAAACTCTATTTTCTTTTCTTTTTTTCCCATCTAGTTTTGTATCAAGACCTTGAGAAAAAACCACACATGGCACAGATCCAAACATTTTTTCAGCTGCTGTTAGTTCTGCTACTTCATGTTTACATCTCAGCTGAAGATGGGGAAACAAGAGCAAGTAGGTCTTAATTTTTTCATTTCAGATAAGTGCAACTTCAAAGCGTGCCTTGAATTTTTAGTATCCATTTTGATGTTCACATCTACACTTCTCTTGATGGTGATTTTATTCCAATATAATTTTCTGGTGAAAATCCTATAATATATGGAAAAATAGCTTGTGTCTTATTTCTGCATTAGGAGGGGAATATCTTTTTTTTTTTTTTTTATGTCTTGGAAATGCTTAAGGGGGCAGATGGAACTGTAAACATTCAGTCTTGATTTAAAACTGAGTCTTGAGTATTTGTATTTCCATTTCTTCAGAAGTCATGTTCTGAATAGCTTAATGTTATGTGAGAAACTAAATAAGGAAGAATAAATGTTCTGTGAGAGGAAGCTGAGATAACTCCAGTTCTGGGACAGACCTTCTTGCATATTTTTCAAAATTAGCATCTCAAGCCCCACCAAACCATATTTATACTCTAAATCTGGTTTATAGAAAAGAAAACATTAAAGCAAGGTAGCTTTCTTAAAGACAAAGTGACTGAATAAAAAGAGCGTGGAAGACTTGCCTCTAGCCACAATGATACTTCCAGGGTAGATATTTTTCCTCTAGTTTTGCTTCAATTCAGCAATTTTCAGTATTTTACAACAAACTCCATAAAATTCCTTTTGGTATCTAGAAAGACTTTTTTTTTTCTTCAGTCTACCTGCTCTAGGAGTCTCCATCAAAATGAATATTCTGCTTTTAGCAGAGTCTAATTGTATTGAGTCCCTCCCAGGTGAAATTACTCTGTGATTCATATCACTGGACCACTGAGCGATGTACTCTGCTCACCCTTTGCTCCTTCTCCCAGTGTCTTTTCACCACCACCTGCATTGCAAAAGCATTTCTCCAGCAGACTGTGGTTGCTTTCGAGGAAGGTGAAATCTTGTCTTGACCAGAAGTGTCCGTAAGCAGATTTCAGAATAAGGTAAAGCTCTCCTTCATGTGGTGGAGCTGCAGACTTTCACAAAACAAAAAGACATTAAGCCCCATGACCTCACGTGCCATGAGATCAAAATAATCTCTCATGGTTTTGGCCGTGTCCTTGGCACATCATATATCAGTTATCAGAACTTCTTTCACAGTCAGTGGAAGGGAATTCCCTCCTTTAGAAAGTTATTCCCTCCGAGAATGGGCATGTAGCATGGATGGGATTTTCCTATGGAAATGCCTGTGTCTGTCCATGGCCTATACCCGGCAATTTAGTCTAAAAACTCAATTTATGACTACAGCTAGGAGAGCTGAACCCACGCCTAGGTCATTATGCAGTTACACCGTAGTTATTAAATGCTTACGTGATTCTATATTTTAGAGGTTGAGCTCATTCACTGAATACTTTTCTTCCGTAAAAATCAGAATATGCTGACATTCAACTGAGATTCAGGATTTTATAATACCAGTTCTGTAAATTCCAAGTAGCAGTGTCCAAAGTCAATTAAAATGTATTTGTAAAAGGATTCCGTAGTATCCAGAATATAGCCTTCCTCCACAGTGTGCTAACAAAAAGGAGTTCTTACGTTTACATCTCTGCAGATGTACCCAATATATACCCAATATATATTCATCTCTGTTTATTGAATGGAATGCAATTGCCAGCTAAGGAACTGAATTCCAGAATTTTTCATAGTTGTTTCTGGTGCTAATGTAAAAACCAGAAAATGGTGTGGCTTTCGGATACCAAGTTGGATCTGTGTGGCTTACACAAACAATCTTGCACAAGTTTGCCCTGATAAACTCTGCTAATCTTTTTTCAGTTGGAATGTATTTCTCAATATAGATCCTAATACAAACACTAATTGACAGAAAAAAAAATTTACTGTGGAAGAAGAAAGTGAAAGTGTTCAGTAAAATATTTGTTTGATTTTTATTTTTTTTTAGGTTGCAGAACTGCTCCAGCAGATTTAGTTTTTATCTTGGATGGCTCTTACAGTGTTGGCCCAGAAAACTTTGAAATAATCAAAAGTTGGCTTGTCAATATTACAAGAAATTTTGACATAGGGCCAAAGTTTATTCAAGTTGGAGTTGTCCAGTATAGTGATTACCCTGTACTTGAAATTCCCCTCGGAGCTCATGAATCCACTGAGAACCTCATCAGGGAAATGGAGTCCATACACTATCTGGGAGGAAATACCAGAACAGGAAGAGCTATTCAGTTTGCCTTTGACCATCTTTTTGCAAAATCTTCAAGATTTTTAACAAAAATAGCAGTTGTTCTCACTGATGGAAAGTCCCAAGATGAAGTCAAAGATGTAGCAGCAGAAGCAAGGAAAAATAAGATCACTTTGTTTGCTATTGGTGTTGGCTCAGAAATTGAGGAGGATGAACTTAAAGCTATTGCCAATAAACCTTCATCAACTTATGTATTTTATGTTGAAGATTATATTGCAATATCAAGAATTAAAGAAGTTATAAAACAGAAACTCTGTGAAGGTAAGTGATTATAAAATATTTTTAGGTATGCAAAATGTAGTTCTGTGCACATACTTTTTCATTTCACAAGCAGAATACATTATTCATGCAATCTCAGGGACCTGATACTCTTCACTATGATCTTCTTCCGTTTTGATCTTGCTTGTGGAAATTCGTTCCAAAATGTTATTTTCTCTGTCAAACAAAGAGGTATATTTGGGAAAGATATGGTGTTTTAACATGGTAAGTGTTCAATTTCAATATCTATCCTTTTGCCCTAAGCCCAAATTTTTTCATTGATAAAGTTTAAAAACACTAAAATATTTCAGCAATTCTCATAGTGCAGAGAATATAGGGTTTATTTTATTGATTTCCTAGTTGCGGCTGATATTCATGCACAATCCAGCATTTCTTGTAGACAGGTGAGAGGACAGACTGCCATTACAACAGGACTTCTGAATACATACTTCTTCTAGTATGTATTGAAAAACCTAGAAGAAAGACTCCTGGCAAAAATCATAGAACTGTAGAGTGGTTTGAATTGGAGGGGACCTTAAAGATCATCTAGTTCCAACCCTTCTGCCATGGGCAGAGACACCTTTCACTAGATCAAGTTGCTTAGAGCCCCATCCAACCTGGCCTTGAACACTTCCAGGGATGGGGCATCCAGAAGTTCTCTGGGCAACCTGTTCCAGTGCGTCACTGCCCTGACAGTAAAGACCTTCTTCCCAATACCTAATCCAAACCTACCCTCCTTCAGTTTAAAGCCATTCCCCCTTGTGCTGTTGGTTCATGCCCTTGTGAGAAGTCCCTCTACAGCTCTCTTGTAAGGCTCCTTTAGGTACTGGAAGGCTGCCCTAAGGTCTCCCCACAGCCTTCTCTTCTCCAGGCTGAACAACCCCAACTTTCTCAGCCTTTTTCCTACAGGAGAGATACTCCAGCCTTCTAATTAACTTCGTGGTTTCCTCTGGACTTGCTTCAGCAGGTCCACATCCTTCTTATGTTGTGGCCCCAGAGCTGGACACAGCACTGCAGGTAGGGACTTTTGAGAGTGGGGATGTCCGGAGCTGTAGCAAGCTGTTATGATGTTTGTTAGAAGGATTTTATAGAAGAGTTAGTCAAGACTAACATTGTAAAATGACTCTTCGACTTTAGAATGGTAATACATTACTGAGTTTTCTGATAATTTTGTAGAACAATGGCTTTTTTGTATATATAAAAAAGATAGCAAATTGCTTCTAAAATGTATCACTCAGACTCTATTATGTTAGTGGTATTTTGTACATGTTTTATTACCAAGAATTGATGCAAGTCCTATTTCAATTGTACCATATTTCTGCATTTAGTAAGAGTGAAAAACGCTTTTTGTTTGCTCTCACTTTGAGTATCAACTTCATTGAAAAAACGTGGTGATACTTTTGTTGAGGATATTAGTGTTTATTTCTTGCTACATTAAATGAAAATCATAATAATTCCTTCTGGCTGATGTACTAAGGCGGTCAGTCCAAAAATTAAATTAGCTAAGTGGAGCTAAATTCTTTAATAGAACTTCATGCAGGGAGAAATTCCCCTAAATAAATACTAGATAAACACAATAGTTTCTTAGAATAAAGTTTTAGAAGAAGTGCTACTACATTTCATCAAGATGGATTTTCAGCTTTCAGCATCAAGTTAACTAGTATCCTTTAAAATTCAGCCCTGGTATTTCACATGATTTACAGCAGTAATCTGTGAATGTTGACTATTTACAACAAAGTGTACTTACTCTTTCACTTGAAGTGACCCTTTGCTTCATCTCCCTTACGTCATGCACTTCCCTTGTGAGATGCTTCTCTCGCAGAGCAATCAAAGCCGCTTGGCATCTTCATTTCTAACCACAATGTCTTTAGCAGGTGAACTCCAAGCCTGGTAAACTGGAATTTTTATAGCTAAGTTGTGCATTAATTAATTAATTAATTAATTTACTGGTTATTATGTTGTTAAGATTCACTTTGGCTGAGGGAGAGGAAGTTCCATGAGGGCCGAGCAGCAATGGTTTTTGTGATCAACCACATGAAACTGCCTAAAACTTTTGCAGTTCTTTCTTCACGATCTTTGTGTAAATGTCTTAAAAGTATGCTAGCTTTTACTCTATGGAGTTTTAAAATTCATTATTAAGTGAAGATAGATATAAGGGGCAGTATCTCCTTTCTGGACGAAGGAGGCTGAGGTGTGGTGGTTCTCGGAGCAAGTACTGCTCTTAGGAACAGGCTTGTGGGGGAAGGGCTCTAGTGTGCCTTTTGGGGACTCTAGTGTTTGTTTTAGAGTACATCAGGGGAAAAAAGATTTCCTGAATCTATCAGCCAGAATGGAACCAAATATTTAAGGAATATTTAATATTTATTTTGAAAGTCAAATGTTCCTGTGCTGTCAATATTCTATAGCAAAAAAAAAAATTTGTGTATGTCAGGAAAGAAAACCCAATTCAGACCTCAGAAGTTTATCTGGAGGATGCAGAGAAAACTTCCTTTGTGCCAGAGACTGGGATTTAACATCATAAAGTTATTTCACACTTTAGGAAGGAAAATAAAGCATCTGAAAGCTATAAAAACACTAAAAGGTAACAAGATTTCAGAATAGGCTAGAGTTGAAGTGACTGGTACTATGGACTGGAAATACAACCCAATTTCCAATGGAAGACAGCTCTTAATTTTGCCACTGATTACTGTATGCTGTATAATGGCTCAGTTAGTTATCAAAATAGTTCTGCCAGAAGATTATCCAGAAGACCCAAAAAAGATCTACCTGACCGGGAATTTTTTATGTAATTCATGAATGTGCCACTGGAAAGAAAAAATAGTTTCTTAATGTGTAATTTTAAACATGCTTAATTTGTTTGGTTGGTATTGGTTTGGAAGAATTATTTAATTATTTTGGCCTTAATCCATAATAATGGCCCTTTTACTTAAAGTATTCCTATTTCTGCATTTAGTTTTTGGTTTTACACCGAATTTGTCATACTATAACTGATAAGAGACCCTTGTGTTCATTTGCTTATCAGTGTATATGTATGTGATTATCTGTAATCTCTGTTAATCTCTGTAATCTCTGTGGTATGACCATTATCCAGCTTTGAAATAAATGAGTTTAGAAAATAGTTCCATGATAACAATTCACACTTGAAGAAACCTGAAAAAAAAAGCACTATTACACTTACTTAATAGCATAAGTATGTTGACTTTAATCTGTGTTTTGAGAAGAATGAGAAGGGATGTTTTGTTGGACTTTGTATTTATTTTTTTTTTTTTTTTGGAAGCATTCAGGAGGTAGACATTTTAATTTCCAAAGTGTGGGCAGAATTCTTGCAATTCTTTCTTGTAGAATGGGCAGATAATTTATTTTTTAATTTGGAATTCAGGTGTCATTTTGCTGTGGGGAGGAAAAGAAAACTAAGGGGAGTTTATGTGGCTTCTTGCTGCTGCCACAAGTACCTGTGACATGTCCCCTTAGGATGGATTGTCCTTTCCCACGACAGATAGGTTGTACAGAAAATCAGCAGAATTTTCTTAGAGCATATATATCCTGCCTCCCTCACCAGAATGGGGTAGCTTCTGACTGCCCTGGGGTTGGTTAGAAAGGGAAGTCATGCAGCATTTCTCATATTATGAAAAGAAGCCAGTCTAGACCTTTGAGCTGATAATTCCCTGGCATAGAGACAGGAGTTCCCCAGCCCATGCCTGGTCCAGATGGACATGAGAGAACGCTCTTCTTTGGAGTGTATTCCTAATGTCTTCCCTGTCTATGAACTGATGCTTTTCTGAAGAAAGAGTGGGAAATGAATAATGATATTTATTGTAAACAATTTAGCATAATTTTAATAAAACAAAAACTTACTTTCATTGATTTGTTACCCTAATACAATGTTTGCTTCGGTATTAAGTTTCACTGTCTTACCTCTTTTTTTTTGTTGTCTGAGACAACTTAAGTCCACTGTTTTTGTGTAAAGATGATTAACCAGGATAACAAGCAGCTAACTTACACTTCCACAGAAAATATATTGCACACTATTTTTCCAGTGAGAAAAACTTCAAGCAGATTTCAGTGTAACAGACAAAACAGCTCAGAGTCCATTTTGAGTTAAAAAAAAAAAAAAAGTCATAGATAATTCTAACTTTGTCCATATTCAAACTAATTTTATAGTTGGGAGGGATGCTGAATCCACATTGTTAGTGCATTTTGGAAATTAACGTCTATAATCTTATATCATTTTGAAACCATACAATTTTAGAAATTAAATTCAATATATTTATTAGCCAGATATTTTAATACCCTTTAACTACAATTAGTGACAATTCAAAATAGTATGTGAATGTAATGGTAGTAAAACATGACGTCTTGGTATTCTTGCTTCAAGTCCCTGAGGATCCTGCATACCACTTCTCTCATGTTGTTCTTAACTGACAGTTTTCAGTTCTCTTTTTATTTCTTGAAAGGCAGATTAAAAAAACTAGTTGGGTGGGAGGTTACTTCTTGGAAGTTTTAAGCCGTATTTTGAACTGTCCTTGCATTTGTTATTTTTCAGAGTCTGTTTGTCCAACAAGAATTCCAGTGGCAGCTCGAGATGAAAAAGGATTTGACATTCTTGTAGGATTAGGTGTAAAGAAAAAGGTTAAAAAGAGAATTCAAATATCAACCACTAATGCAAAAGCTTATGAAGTAACCTCACGTGTTGACCTCTCAGAACTAACGAGGTATTGAATTTTATAAATATGGTTCTATATTCAATAAGATTTTTTTGCTTGCTTTAAGTGAGAAGGACTTACTTTAAAATTTATATGAATGTTCAAGTACTGTCTTGTTTTTTCTACCCTTCCCCCCTTTTTAGGAATGTGTTTCCAGAAGGTCTCCCTCCATCCTATGTGTTTGTTTCCACTCAAAGATTTAAAGTAAAAAAGACATGGGATTTATGGAGAATCCTGAGTCTAGATAAGAGACCACAGATAGGAGTCACTATTAATGGAGAAGAGAAAACATTATCATTCACTACAACAAGTTTAATAAATGGCACACAAGTTATTACTTTTGCTGCACCTCATGTAAAGGTAAGGAGTATGTCACTATCATGATGGAATACTTCTTTAAGTACACATTATTCCAGTATTCCCCTCTTTGTGCAAACCAGTTTTATTGTTTTCTAATATAATATGAAGGTTCTCTTTCAGTCTTTCTTCAGTAATTTCCAGTGAAATATTCCAGTCTTGTAAGAAAGACTGTGTTAGCTGCAGATGAGACAGAGGAATGGAGATGGAATAACCCTATTCTTGCATCTGTAGCAGGAATATGTGCAGCCTAGAGATTGCCCTTCCTGCCACAGGGAGTATTATTTAAGTGAACAGAAAGGGCTAATTCAGCAGACAAAGACTGGGAAAGATTTGCTGCTGGAGCACTTCATGGCCAAGTGGGTTCAACTTTTCTGGGAAGTGTCAGCCTGCATTCAAATCCCTGCTCCAAATCAGGCTGAAGGAATTTTAGATATAAATCCTCCGTGAAGGAAGGACTCCTATCCCAGGAATAGGTCTTAACTACTAAGCTTTTTCTAGGGAGAGGTATTTTATCCTTCTGTTACTGGATGAAGAATTTCTGATTTTTGTTTCCAAATTTCCTCTGCCTTCTTATAATTATTAGTAGTCAAAATAATTTTTATTTTTTAAGAAGCTGTGTTAAACTTGATTTACTGGAAACTGTTAGAAAATTCAGTTTCAAGTCAATAATCAATTTGCATTTATCTATTTCTGGGAGCTGCAATGAGAAATCAATCTTATTCAAGCAGTCTCAGGTATCCATGAACTTCACCATGAAAACACAACTGTTGTGGTTTTTTTTTTCTTTTGTGTTTCTCCATGCTTGCCTTGCTATTAAGAAGTACAATAATTTCATGGCTTTTTTAGACCTGTGTGTCTGTAAACACACTATAAATATCAATATCCTCTTAATTATAATTTTTCTTTAATAAGCCTTTATGATAACTTATCACTTTAACTGGAAAATGGAAATGTTATGTGTTCTGATCTGTTGTTTGTTTTGTCTTGTAATGAGAGCCATTGCAAATAAATAAAAATACAGTCTACAAAAGAAAAAATAGGAACAGAGGTGCTTTCAGAGTGTGTGTATTATTAAATGAAGTGCGCTTAATTTCTGTTTAGGTCTAAAAAAGGTGAGAGATTTGTAACATACTGAAAGATGTATGTTTCAGCTTACAAAATACCAATTTAGTGTGGGATTAAGCTCTGTGCAATTTAGTGTCTAGGCTAGGCTTGGTTGAAGAGCTAGATTGTTTTTGAAAGCTTTAGAAACCTGGGGTTTTGTGAGAGTAGTGTCTGGTTTACTCACTGCAGTATTGGGATTCTTTCTGCCAATATCACCCCATGGTTTTTTTCATAAGAGATTAAGTAAAAAGACTTTCAAGTACCAGTTTGCTTTCAACATGATTGATGATCTGAAGTGTTTGAGACATTATACCCCTGCTGAAAAATAGGCTTCTGGCTGCATATTTTTAACAAATACAGGTTTGAGCATGCTCAAGGTAATAGACTAAAAAAAAAAAATCTATGTGAGTTATAAAATAATTCTGAAATAGGGATTAATTATCACCAATTGCCAAATTTTCAGTTACACTATTACTTGGCAATACTTTATTTGCCTATACAGTTTAGAATTATCTGTATGTAAAGCCTGCAACCTTGATCATCTCAACCATTAACAGCAGTTTGATTGCTGAAGTGCAGTTTTATTGTTATTTAAATTGAAAGCATTCTTAAACAATGCTGTTTTCTTCATTTTTCTTAGACATTGTTTGATGAAGGCTGGCATCAAATTCGTCTCTTAGTAACAGAAGACTTTGTAACTTTGTATATAGATGGCCAAGAAATTGAAACAAAGCCATTACATCCTGTTTTAGGTATTTACATCAGTGGCCTAACCCAAATAGGAAAGTATTCTGGAAAGGAGGAAACAGTACAGGTAGGCATATGCTAAAACTACAATAATTCAGTAATTCTGCTGTGGGTTAACACTGCATTGGTGTCTTCTGTTTTCTTGAGCTTACTCTTCTAACTTAGAGTAGACTGAAATTTAGTATACAAAATTATAATACTTAAAAGAGAACAAAAATGGTAAAGAGGACTTAGCACAAGTGATGTATCCTGTGACATGGATGCCTAAGTGGTATCACTGATTTCAAGGACAAAATTGATGCAACATGGTTGCCTGAATTTGGGAAACAGTGTCTCAGTGTAGGGAATTTCCTCTGTGCTTGACATTTGTATGTGATTTCCTTCCATCAGTGTATAGGTGATGCTGGTAGAAGAGGAAAATTTTTGTCAAGTTTCTTTCTCCGTGCTTTTCAGTCATGATAGTTTATGGTAGAAAAGCTGGCAGTGGTTTCATTTTATTTGAGAATATAGCAACAAAGCAGAATGGCACAGACTTTTGTTTACCTGATGCCAGTGTTTTTATTGGTTGCTTTTGAAAGATTTATGTTGTATACTAAACACTAAGCATTAGGGATGCCTTCTGATGTTTCATCAGCATTTACTAATCCTACATCTAATATGAGCAGGTCTGTGTAGAAGCATCTTCCCAGGTCTGTTAAGGTAAAAAAGAAAAAGGTTGGGTTTGCCTGTGCTATTAACTTGTTTCCTCAATGATACTGGCATCCAGTGTAGTTTGTGCTGCATGTGTTCGGATTTATTGCCAAGGAATATGGATGGTGATTTCTGTTATTTTTTAAAAATTCTTAGATTGATTATTTTTATTTACATAATTCTGTTACAGTATGTTTAATTGGTTGCATGTATTAATTATTGTGAGTAGCCTGAAAATATTTCTATATATTTAATTGACTTTTAACTGTAGTGAACGCACAGACCTCTGAAGAGTCTTTTATGTTTTGAATTACAGTTTGATATACAAAAACTGCGAATCTACTGTGACCCAGAGCAAAATAATCGAGAAACAGTGTGTGAGATCCCAGGATTTGTGAGTATGATAGATGAACTTTCGAGGACTACTTGGCATTTTTTTACAAATCACTGTTTAAAGCTGACTTAATGAAGTTTTAAAATAAGTTATACTACATTGATTCAGCTGGTGCATGTACATGCTTGTTACCTGTGAAATATCAAGTGACACAGACCTAGTCTGTTTTCAGCCTTATTTTTTCACGAAGTTTTTTACAAGTTGTTTTAATGGTGTAAATTTTATATATATATATATATATCTATATATATGAGTATAGAAGAATCTCAGAATCCTCTCTTAAAATTTCAGATTTTAAGCATTATAGATTAATAAAACTTCTAGGTTTTTTCAGTGTAAAATTCTTTAAATATGACTTTTGAACTTTTCTGATATACTCCTTGCTACTTGTCAGGTCATTTAATCTCTGAAATTTTGGTACATAATCAGCAAACCTGTATTTCTATATCACCTGCTCCTGTTTGAAATATCTATGCTGAGGTCTGTGATAAATATCCCATTATCTGAAATGTTGCCAAGATTTCAAAAAGTATGCTAAGGATAAGACAGAAATAAAATCAGGCTTTTATGATTCATGTACACAATTAGGAAGTTTATGGGGACCCTTTGGCCCTCTCTTGGTCCTCTTACAGTTAATTATGCACTGAAATGTAAAACATATACAAACAGATTTGAAACCCAGTTATGACTGACAGAGCCACATTTAAGCATTCAGTTCCCATCCCAAAGCATAAGCAAGAGATTGATTTATACATGCAGATTAAAAATACTCTCCTTTGTTTGGTGTCTGAAACAAACTGAGCTAAAGATTGTCCTCCATCAGCGTCTTACTATATAGACCCACAATCCTCATGTTGTGATTTGATTTGGTATCATTTTGGTGGTTTGACAATAGAATCATTGAATCTCCAGTGACCAGATTTTATTTTTTGTCAGTCTGGCATGGATTTCCAGCTAGTCTGTTTTTCTTCTTTTTCCTTGGGGCCAGTGTGTGTATCGCATCCTTATCAGGGCTTTTTCAAAATACACAACTTTCACCCAAGCAGCAAGTAGGTGACTGGATTATTAGCTGTTCTGAAGTCTGACTCTGTGTATCAAGAACTAATGGGTGCAGGAACACTTTTTTAAAATTAGCTTTGAATCTTGAAGAAAAGAAAGTATTTGGCTATTTAAACTGCACCACATATTTTTGCTCTTTAGAAATTAAAAGTAGGATATGAAAAGTAAACAAATGAAAAATATTTTGCATAAAGAAAGCAAACACTAAAAAGTCTGTCAAATCTTAGGTTCTCTGCAATTTATCAAGGGAGTTGAAGCCAAAAGATTGCTTTTTGCCACTTTAGTTTCACTGGCTTTTGTCGTAAATTAAATTTGGACTTTACCCGTGATATTCTGGACTCCTTCAGAAAATAAAAATACTGGATGATCTTCAAGGAGGAATATCTGGTTTGTGGTTGTATTCTGTCAGAGTGTGGTTGTGTCAGAGTTCCTGAAATAAGCAGAGGCTTTATGTACTAATTGCAGCCCAAATTAATCCCCTTTCCCAGAGATACCTAGCTGCATGCTAATTTTAAGCTCCTTCTATGATCCATGGAAAATGAAAACTTTCTCTAGGGGTTGCTTAAGCTGAAAATTGAATACAGAAGAAGCTCTGTCTGTCCACAGAATGTGTATGAAATCTGCAGTGACTTTGTGCATTAGAATACTCCTGTGGACAGTGCAGCTAATGGTGGCTACTAAACTATTAAGACAGACAATTTCATGGTTGCTCTGCTGAAGTATTGGGGATTGGATTGTTCTGTGGTATTGCAGATACTGGAACAAAAATCAATTGATAGCAGAGTCTAATGCAGTCACAGGAAAGCTAGAAAAAGCCAGCCTTGCCTCTGTGCTGCTCTGTGTTTTCCCAGATGCTGGATTCAGGCAGAGATCAGAAATTTCAGAAATATTTTGGTACATTCTCTGACGTGAATGAATAAGCAGGGGATACTTTTTGATGAGAAGTTACTTCTGGTAAAAGGTTTGACCCAAATCTAAACATTTAGTGTGTAAATATTGACAGGGTTTAGTATTAATTCTGTCATTGTCTTTTAAAAATTGCTACTGATAACTCCCATTGACAGATCCTTAAATGCAATTAATTAAATTAATTTCTTATGCATTGATAGCAGCTGCACATAAGTCTCAGAAAATCTAAAAATTTGAATTATAATTTCTTGACAGTTACAGCCCATAAATTATGATTGGTCTTGATACTGTTTCCAAATGAATGGATTTTGCTTTTTAGAAATATTGCTATACTCAGAAACTGTGTTTCTTCTTGTTTCAGAATGGAGAGGTAGGCTCGATCCTAAACTACTCAAACTCAGTTTAAGGTAGTATTTGACTTTATATAAGGTTCTTAATATTCTAGGTAATATACACTTTGTTTTCAAAAGGAGACAGAGATTTGCTGAGCTCAAGAGTGCTGGACTTTCATTGCTTGAACTCTAGTCAGTAGACAAATTAAAAATAATTTTTCTCAAAAAACATGTTTATTAGAATAAATGGTCTGATGTTTTCCCCCAGTTTGATTTAATTGCTGCTATTTGCAGGGCTGGACATTTGCAAAGGGATGGGGGATATGCACAGTCAGGTAGCTGTTACCTGCATCGTGCTAATGGGAACTCCCTGAACAGGAGCTTATCTGAAGGCTTAATATGACAGTTTCCCTAACCTTCTCTGTAACTCCCAACTTGTATCATTGCAAAAAAAACATGGATTTGCATTTTGATCGATCATTTGACCCTGAGAAAGAATTCCATTCAAAAAACCTCTTAAAAAGTGTCGTTATTCTAGAAAATATGAGTAAAAGGCTATGGAAAGTTTTAGATAATAAATACAAATCTGTTTTTTGCAGCTTGGATTCTTAAATTTTTGCCTTTCCATAGCTCTAATAACTTGCTGGGTTAGGGTTGGTGAGTGAAAAAGAATTCACTGAATCTAACTTCAACATACATATTTAGTACAGATGTACCTATAATAGATTTGATTTAGTAGCTCTCCCCTTGCCTTAATAAAGCACTGAGGTTTTATGTGGGGCTTAATGGTGAGAAGTAAATATCACAAAAAAAAAAAATTCTAGAGAGTTATGTGATCTGCCAAGGTTTAGTGTTTACTGCTGCAGGGAGCATGGTTTGGAGGAGGTGACCTTATGATCTTTGTGGGATGGGCACTCTTGGGACCCGGACTAGTGACCTCTAGGAGTCGGTGGTAGCAGGTGTGTCCCTCGTCTCCTCAAGTAGCTTCATAATGTTGGAACACATGCCTAGGAGGTAGGAGACTTGGGGTTTGTCTGATTTTCAGGCTTGCTACACATGATGGCATGCCAATGGTTGGAATCATTATGCTATACCTATTATTTATTACATCATTTTACACATTTTTAAATTAAATTTTTATATTTGAGAATTGATCACACTTCAAATTATGAATATCAATTAGCTTGGAGAAGAGTTTTTCACGTTGCAAGATTTAAAATTATCAAACTAGGTGACAAAATATTTGTGAAAAAAACAAAGTTACTGGTATCAGCCCAGTATCAGTACTCACTTTTTATATTTTTAATCTGGATAAAATGATTTCATGCATGAAAAGTAGTTGGAGGGCAATATCCAGATAAGCAGAAGTTCCAGCTGAACAAGGGAGTGAATGCCAGGACGTAAGTGAAAGGCAGCGTAAGGAAAGTCAGCTTCATAGAGTGTTACGAGACGTTTGTTGACTGCCTTTGGCATATGTGCTGATGGCTCTTTTCACTCTTGGTAGTGCATGAATGGTCCCAGTGACGTAGGCTCAACACCTTCCCCCTGCATATGCCCGCCAGGAAAGCAAGGACCTCCAGGCCCCAAAGTAAGTCTCTGTTCTGTCTTGTTGAGCATATATGACCTCTGCTTCCTTGCTACTCTTCAGCAAATGATGTTGCACTGCTAATTGTTTGAAAATGAAATGATTTTCTAACAAGAGTCTTAATGGAGAGGAGGGTTTCTTCCTTCTTTGTAAAAGAGTGAACTAGATGCTTACTGGAAGCGCTCTACATTAGCTGTGCTGATGACCTCCTTTCAGAGTGGATGAAGAACTAAAATGAGAACTAGACCGGAGTTCCAGAAGTCTAACATGGCAAACTCAAATCCCCAGTATTTTGCTTTAGTACCTTTCTCAATAACTGTGCTAAGCAGTGCTTACAGAATTATTTATAAGTGTAGAAAAGAAAACCCCAAATTGCTTATCTCTCATTAATCAAATGAATAAAAACCTTTTCTACTGTCATCATAAAAGAGGTTACAGTATGCTGTAGCTACCTCAAGTCAAAGGGCTTCTGGATACAGTGGAAAAGGTTTCTGATGAGGGAATTGAAATCCACAACAGACAGATCATCATTATTTTTTCATGTAATAGAATTTCTGTGATCTTTTACCTTTTTTATTCTCTTTTTACCATATTAGAGAAAAAAAGAGAGAGAACGAAGTATTTATAATTTTAAAAGAATTGAAAACCACTTCCTGTAAAGTATGAAGGAATGTGAAATTTCAGAACTAGGGTGACCTGTATCTGTTGCCTTATGTGCAATTTTTCAACTACAATGCAGTGTAATATTTGTTTGAGAATAATTGAATAATCAAGGTGACAGGATGGTACCTAACACAAAAGGCTGCAGAAAGTGCGAAGGAACCCAATTTAAGATTGAATAGGTTATCTCAGTTATAGTATTTATTAACTTTTGAATACTAGACTCTAGAACCATATGAATTTAAACTTAATTTTTGTGTTTGTGATATTAATGGAGTACAATAAATTGCATTAAATCAAAGCAATTTCAAATTACAAGTAACTGATACTTTAAGCTTTTCAAGTTAAAAAGCACAAAATTTCACAGTTAAATAGTATATTTGAAAGCAAATTAATTTTTGCTCAAATCCCAAACCTGGACTTCTTAATTTGGACAACAGTAATTCTGGGTAACTTATTACCGATTTAGCAAATGGTAACTGTTATGCTTTTCAAAAGAGAAATTGTTCTATATTCTCTCTCATTTAGTTCAGCATTACACTTCTGTGGTTTATATGTGAAAATATGTTTTTTCACAGTCACATTGAAAGCTAGTTTCCTGTTTCCCTTCTAATATCACCCCTGTTTATAACAATTCTGCAGTTGTAACTGACCCAAAGGTCTATTGATGGTTGAGGCTGAAGAAATCAGTATCTGCTTAACATTCCTGCAGAAGTAAAATGGTTTTATAGATCAAGTCTTATTGGATTTTGCTGAGTTCAAATCAATGCTGTTAGTAAAATAAGCAGAGAAGGTCAATACTCTAGGAGGATATTCTGAGTAGGATGTTAAGTTCCTGCTTTTTCAAAATAAACATGAAGCCTTGGGAAGCAACTTTTCTTTCACTTTAATCTGATTGTAACAGTGATTATCGAAATAATTGCAAAGGGCTTTTAAGAGGAAATCTAAAAAACATCTTTTTCAGACAGCCATTGGTGTGTGGAGAGGAGTTTTTTATTTTTCAGGTTTTAATCCTGGCTCTTGCTTTTTTAGTGCTTTTATCTTAAGAATTAGGCTCAGCTAAAGGAAGTGAGAAATTTCTGCAGAAAAGAACTACTTCATTAATGAAGTTTTAATAAAGATTGTTTCATTTATTTGATGAAAAGTGTTTCTATTTCTGTTCATTAAAATGTTAAAAGACTTGAAAGCTTTTGAGTTGATGGGTCAAACTTTTGCTGTAACCAAGTGTGGACTCACTTGTCCAAGTACTGCACAAGAAGCTGGGGAGAATTTCACCCCAAAAATCCGTTCTTTTTCACTGTAGGAATTGCTCCTCAATAGTAGGTCTCTGGGCTTGTAGAGACTGTTTTGTGGAATGTGTTAGGGTTAAGTTTGCTTTGTGCTAATTTTAAAATACTCTTACAGTTTTAAAATGCTTATGTATTTTGTGTGTTCACATGTTGCTTTTCCATAGGGTGACCCTGGGCAGCCTGGGAATCATGGTTATCCTGGTCTGCCTGGTCCAGATGGTAAGCCTGTGAGTACTAAAAACTTAGTCATATATTGTAAATGTAAAACTAACATGAGAAAAAACATGGAGCACTGATACCAGATTTTAAAATTCAGATGATTTTGTCTCCATTCTTTGAAACTGTCAACGTCATTTAAGCACTATCTGCATGTAAGAGTTCTGTGAATATGTTAATCACATTATTTTTGTTTCAAGGTGGAATACTGCAAATATTTTTTCTATGTTGTAAAGCAGAGAACAGGCTATGAGTGCTCCTCTTGATCTTTGCATTACTTTGCAGCAGTTATGTTACCACCTTCAGTTTTTATCCTTAAGAATTTGTTCACTAGAAAGCACTTCAGGTCACCTTAAATCCTATCTAATTTTTTTTTTTAGGCTTCCTGCTTGGTTCATGTAATTTCTTTGTAGGCTACCTCAAGTAGTCCATCAAAATATGTAGATATGCATGTAAAATGTTAAAAATACAGATGTTTTTTAGTTTGAAACTGGTTCATTTAACTGTGGTGATTCCATTTGTAAGCAGAGTTAGTTTAACAGGAAGAAAACAGATGCTGAAAACAAGAAATGTAATTGTTTCTAAAAATTGAAAATTTCCCTGTTTTGAAATATAGGACTTGTTATATTGAAACCTGACCATGATAACCCTGATGGCTTAGATGAGCAGTGCGTACATGAATTTTTCATCAGTCCCAAATTCAAATATTCTCATTTTTCCTATGATATAAAAATGTTTTTATATCTTGTCTTAAACAGATTTTGATAGCTATTATCTTCAGAGTTTTTTTGAACCAGAATTAGAGAAGAGAGTCTGAATTTAAATTATCAGTGCTTTAAAATACTGTATTTTGATTTTAGACAACACTGAAAATACAGATTTTAAAGTATTCTAAGGTGGGGAAGTGTATTTAATCAGAATAACTTTTCAGTTGATAATTGATGGTGCTAAAGCTTGTGAAGAGCAGTTCTGATCTCGTATAAAAGACAGGTATACAAATTGTGTGAACCTGGAGTTGCATGGGAGAAGGTGTCCATCACATGCTGATTTCTGGAAATAGATTTGCAGTATTGATAAGCATAGCAGAGCTGCCTTTAATCCAGCTAAGTCTGATATTTTGAAAAATAAAGAAATATCATGTAAGCTTTAATGAAGGCAGAATGGACTGGATATTGGCAGGGAAATGTCGGTTTCTCTCTCTCTTTTAACAAATAGATTAAGACTTCATTTCTGAAGCGTCCGGTCAGCTACAGTAGTATTGTTTTAGAAACAGTTCGTTATGGCTCTTTCATACTTTTATGAACACATTTCTACTTCAAGGCTATTTATCTTCCCATAAGCACTGAAATTTGTAACAGCATGCATAATGAAGGAGAAATATATTGATAATGTAGACCAACTGTAACTTTTTAATCTGGCAGTTATGGCTTATTTTTTCCTGTAAGTGAGTCATAATGTGCATAGATGGGCATTCTCTGAACATAAAAAAGATTACCAAAAGTATCTCAGAATGAGAATCAAAAAGCCCTACTAAAGGAGAAATTGTATCACTTTGCTGAAGAATTTACGTTATTTGAAGTTACAGTTAAATCCTACAGCTTTATTAACTGACTAATGTTTCTGAAATATCAGTTGTAGTTTTTGCACTTGTTCTTTGGAAGGACATAATTGCAAACAAATTACATCATCTGCAGCTCTGGCCAATACATTATTTTTCCTTACCGTAGATTCTTGGGTGCATTCCAGGCGACTTTTTTAGCCATGAATGGTGAGAGACCCTTTAGATACACTGTGCAGGAATACAGATTCCTCTCTCTGTCTTTTTCTTTCTATTTTACTTTTGTATTTGCTAATACAGCTAGCACATTTTCTGTGCTGTCAGTGATTTTTTTTGTTTGCGGAAACTTTGCTTACATGAATCTTTATAGTTTTATGTCCTGAAGAACTCTGAGAACAAGCTTCTAATTCAGACAGCTCCATAGGCTTACAGGTAATTGTGTAGTCAGTCTTGTTCAAGCAAATGGCTTTTGCATGAAAAGCTTTTCCTGCAAAGTCAGTCTTTTCTGTTCCCAAACACATTTTTATGTTCTTCTCTAAAGTCATTCCAGTTTGCCTATCTGTTATTAATTTTCTTGGAACAGCCTAACTGGTCAACAAAATGTTTCTTCTTCTGAGAAAGGTTTTAGGCATGCATTTATATTACTATATGAAACTGACTTCTAGAGTAAAACATCTAATAAGGTTTAGTTTCTTGTTTGTGAGCTGGCTAGATTATTTTAATACTTAAAGTTAGTTTTAGTCCAGAAAAATTGAAAACAATTCCTGTTAATATCTTCAATCTTACCAGAACATAATTGGTGTTATCCAGTAAAATTGTTTGCTCTAATATTTGGGGAAGTGAACATAAACATGACTTATTTTCAATCATTTCTTAAATCTTATTTTTATTAGTTTTGTTTAGAGTATCTTTGTTTTTTCCCTTTAATTGCCACCTCTATTTATCTTCTGATACATACAGAAAAGATCAATTAAAGGAACTGTAAAAAAGCCTGAAAGTGAGAAGCATAAGTAATGAAAATACATTTTTTTCAATCAAAAATATAATTCAGAACCTGAAATTAATAAATTGTCTAATCAAGAGAAAAGCACTGATAAATAAGTGCCAGGAAAAAACAGTATTTGAATCTCAAATGGAACTCATTTTAATGAACATTATTAATCAGAAAGAAGCGGCTGAAGTGATTGCTGGCCCTAGAAGCACTCAGTAGCCTGACTCTGCAGTCACAAAGCCATGTTTTATTTCAAAGAATGCCTTTTGTGTACTGGGGAAAAACTCAAGTTAAGGGGAAAAATAAGTTACTAGAATCTATGCAGTGATCACTTGTGGTTAATAGAGGTGATAGGTTATCAGTCTGCTGATAGAAATTTTAAAAACCCACTTATTTGTCAGTTTTGAACTGTGAACCATGCAGCTGGCAAATCTGGACAATTTTTCAGTATTCCATCCAGTTTCATTCACGGAAGTTTGGCACAATTTGCTTTGTTGTTACGGTATGTACAAGAAAATAAGAAATGAGAAAAAATAAGCAATTAAAAAAAAATCTGGTGAGACTGACTTTACTGACACATGCAGATATGGAGTTCAGAAGGTATCAAAAGCCTCACATAATAAGTAATTTCTGATCATTCTGATACATTTTTTTAAGTATTATAGAACATTATTACAGCTGTATTATCTAGAGTTTAATATTTAGTGACCAACTGAAGGCCAAATCTTTTATGATGTACACGTAACTACAGTAGCAATGATGAACTATTTCAACAATACTTTTCGAATAAAACTGGGTAATAGTTTCACATATACATAGAATTCCCTGTGCTATTGGATGTTTTGCCTGGAATGTAAGTTGTTATAAACTCTGCAACTCCTTTTTTCAGAAAACTTTCAGAGACAGAGTTGATAATTCAGCTGTGAAATGCTGCTCTCAATTCCAGGAAAATACATATTCCTCAGTAACACTGTGGCCTTGTTATTGTTAAAGGAAATCTTTTTGCTCTATTCTAATACAGTCATGTAATGGCTTCCCTGAGACCTACAAGTCTGAAATCAGAGTGGTGCCTGATGCTGACTTGTGTTGCAGGGACAGCTATAGAGTTCAGACAAAAGATCACATCACTACCTGCAGCAGCTGTCAAAGGCTGAGAATATGATAAGGATGAACATCTAAGCAGTGAGCAGGAAGTTAGACTCCCTTGGTACATCATCGTACGTCGTACATCAACAGCCTGAAGCTTGTGAACTTTTTAAGCTGGATTTACGACCTTTTATTTAATGATCTTGATGGACCTTTTTTCCTCTGTGGTATTTGAGAACATCATATTTAAGTAAAATACACTGCTAGGGGCTCTGAGTTATGAAGGCCTTGGCAGATGATGGAGTAGCTAATGGTGGAAAGTGCAATGAAATGCAGAAATAATAAACATGGATACATGTCTGCATAGTTACAACAATTTCTGTTCTTTAAGATGTAATGTATTTTATGAAAAGAGTTCGAAGTCTTGTCTTGTAATACTTTAGATAATTGTGCTTTAAAGATTTTCTGCAAGAAACTTCCACAAGAGGTCTGCAGACTTTTCAGGGTGTTTTCCTAACACCAAGTTAAATTTTCCTTTTGCAGTTGAATTCCATTATGCTTAGTTATATCACCCTAAAGAGTTATTTTTACTTAGTGTTTACAGTCCTTGAATATCTTTAGAGTGTTACTGTTGGTTCTTGGTTCCTTCCCAGCCAAATTGAGCTTTCTTACTTCTCCCTTTGTCTTTCCCATGTAATCCTGTGTTCATGCCTTTATTGTTTATGTTGCTCATTGACTCCAAAAGCTTTTCATTAAGGGAGTGTGCAGTGCAGTTGTCATTGCCTTATCCATACAGCCTCCATTTTTATTTTTATTTTGTCTTTATCAGACAGGATATGCCCACGAGTGCTGTCTGAACTTTTGTCCTTTAGGTGTGCAAATGCATTGAAGATGTACTTGTGAGGTTTCCTCTGCTATTGCACCCAGAGTTCTTTGGAATTAGTACTTGTCATATGTCCTTCTTGCTCAATTTTTTCCCTTACAGGCAAGCTAAGTTTCTTTTTCCAGTAAGGATGACAACAGTATTGCTAATTTTTTGTGGCCTTTATGTAAGTTCTTTGACCTAAGAAGTGTGTTCAGTTTTTTTCCTTCAAATTATTTGTAAATTATTGCCATTTTCTTTGAATTCCAAAGTTTCATTTTATCTGTGATTTTTTCAAATACCCAGCAATCTAACCTCAAATGACAAAAACTAACAAAGGGACAAAACTAACCTCAACGTCCTGCTATTTATCACTTTCTTTTTAAGGACTTTCAAGCACTAGAGAATGATCAGTACTGTTCGCACAACAGTAAACTGAGAGGGAAATTTTGTATAATCCTAATTTCAGATGAACTGATTGTAGCGGGTTTGGTTTGCCAACCGGGCAGAAACACCAATTTAGTGTAGTGGTTTGATCACATGCTTTTCACTTTGTGAGATAAGGATGAGAAGAAATGCAAAGCAGGCCTAAAACTTTAAAGAATATAAAGAAGTTTATTACTAACAGAGTTTAAAGTAACAAGAAATAAAAAGAAGTGAAAGCAAAACCCTCTTCCCTCCAGCACTCTCCAAGCAAAAGCTCCCCCCCCCGCCCTTCCTCCCTCCAGCACTCTCCCCTCCTTTTACCACCTCGCACAAAAGGTAACAATTTTGGTCAGTGTTAC
>VZTE01001450.1:523075-665659 GCA_013397775.1 Eulacestoma nigropectus
GAGCTGTGCAGGCTGGAAAAGGAGGCTCCGCTGGTCCCGCTGGGTCTGCGCGGGCTGCATGAGGGGGAGAGGAGGCTCCCCTGGGCTGCATGAAGGGGGAGGGGAGGCCCCTCTTGATTCAGAAGCCGAGCCAGGTGAATTCGGCTATTGGGCAGCCCATGGTTAGTTTAGCTGCTTGCGGCTCTGAGGGAAGGGAGAGGGGTGAGGGGAGGGCAGGCAGGAGCCCGGGCCGGGCCCGGACGCTGCCCGGGGCTCGGAAGCCCCCGCTTCTCCCTCAGGAGACCGGGAACCAGAAAGAGAACTTCCCGCCCTTGCACGGGGTTTAAATATGCAAAATTCACAAAAGCGCATTGGCTTAAAAGCTTGTCAATCAACTCAGTTTCAACCCATGACACTGATGTAAAATAATGAATGAGAATATAAACATTGTGCTGTGGAGTAGTGCTGACTGACAACATTGATGAAACATTATAGGAAGGATTCACTTTAAGACACGTACATTTAGTATTTAAACAGTTACAGAGACACAGGGTGTCTAAATTCTTATAATAGTCAACAGGTGCTTAACTAATACTCCACAAAAGGTATGGGATTTTTATGCTGTAAGGTATTTTGTCTTGCCCACACTGCAAGACAATTAATGCCTCCCAAATATTTTGTGCCACTGTCTTCTAACACTGGGTGGGTGTCTTAAGAATCTCAAATGGCAGGAGCTGCCTGTATTTAGGCAACTGGATTCTAAACTGAATATCAAATTCAGAGTTAGCTATACTTCTCACACTATTTGTGGCTTCTGAAAAGTTCATGAGAGAAGACCAAGCCGAGATAAAAACTATTATTTTTGGTGGCAAATTCAGTGTGTTCACCCTATTTGAAAGAGAACCTTCAGTCCTGAACTCATCAGTTGAAAAGGGAATTTTCACTTCTGTCCCTTTTACGTAAAATGGCAGCTATGGCATTGCTGGTCTTGCAGCATATGTATGTATGTCACACAGGTACTCCTACTCAGGGCTTTGTGTTTAGGGAAAGAGGATTTGAGCTGACTTTAGTGCAAAAAAAGGTGTAGGCACTAGCATATAGATTGATGATCCATACTGCAAAAGGAGCAGTGATACAAATATATACTCAGTTTTTATGAAATGTTTGGGTTTTTTTGTTTTATAGAAGGTGTTTTTTAACTTACCCAAACAATTGCTATGTTATTTGCACCAGATAGTGATTCTAATTTTTGTGACTTTCTCTGAATTTCCTTTTGAAATTCACAGAATTTCAAAAAAGGAATTTCCTTTTGAAATTCCTCTTCTCTCTTCCAGCTTTCTATTAAAAGAACACATTGAAAATGTGTTTGATTTGTATTGAAATCACATTACAATATTTAGCCCTGAGCTAAATGTACAGTTTTATAAGCTGAAAACTCTTTTGCTGTCCTCCATTCATCTTGTGATTTCGAAATTCAGTTCAGCCAGGAAATTGTCCTCTTCTACTTCTTCCCCTGCTCAGTTAGAGGGAGAAGGGAAAATTGCCTTGCAGAGATATAAATTGTGAAATAAAGTTTTATTTGTATAGAATTATATCCTACAGAGTCATACCATTTTTTTTTTTTGAGAAGAAAATTAGGTAAACTTTTAAAGGCATTTTTTGATTTGGTGAATTGTTTCATCTACCCAGGAGGCCTATAAGCACTCTGGGAATACTATACCATTTACAGTTAAAGCTGATTTTGCAAGACTGCCTTGAGCACTAAAAGTAAAATGCTTGATAAAGTATCCATGTATGACAGAGACCTAGAATTCTGTTTACTTCTATATTAAACGTTACCAGCTGGCTCATCGGGCAACTGCTCAAATGTCTTTTGGGAAGAGGGCACAGCAAGGACTCCGGTGTATCTAACCCAGCAAACAATTTTAGCTCTGTTTGTTATTCCTTGGAAGCTCTGACTGATTTAAAGAAGAAATCAGACAGACACATCGCCTTATATTGAAAAGGTTCTTTTAGCTCCTTTTTACCAGTGTGGAAATCACTGCAGGAAATTTGGTCCTGAGTTTTTAAGATGGAAACTCATTTGGAAATAGGATTATTACTTCTCTCAGTTCAAATCAAGATGACATTCTGGGTATTTGAAATTGCATAGCCCATTTAATGGGATTTATCAAATTTAGTTTTGTCTTCCTGTTGAAATGCCCAAACCAAATAGCCACAGAATATTATAGAACGATTTCCTTGTTTTATATGTTTTCTTGAAAAAATCCTCTTGGTAGGTAATTTTGTCCATTGCAAGGACATGGTTTTAAATGAGCTATGAAAAATTCTTGTTCTTTAGTAACTTGCATCTCTTAAAGGATTCTTTAAAACCCATGTTAATTTTGCATGAAAACTGGCTATCTTTGCTGTATTAATTGAATCAAATCTACCAAAACATAGACATATATTTTGGATTCTGTAAAGGTTCTCTTGTTCTGCCAATGTTGATTTCTAGTAAAGCATTCCTGAAATTCTCTTTTCAACTTATGAATTATTTAGTAGTTCTTTTTGTAGTCCCAGTCATTCAAATTCTTTTTTTTATTTGTATAGACTGTGATATACCTTGGAGTTCATAGCGAAGTGCTTAGTATCAAGAATGGAATTTCTATTATTTAGAAATAATAAAACTAGCTGCATAATGTATTAGAACATACCTTGTTTGTTAAGCTTATTTCTGTTACTGGATATAAGCCTTTAAAAGTCCTGGCATATTTCAGCTATTTTTCTTAAGAAAGAGAGAAAAAAATGTGTCTACGTATGTGGATTAATTTCTTTTTTTTTCCAGTGGAAAATAAAACAATATGTTTGTTATGCTTTTGTGTAACAATTCTAAAATAACTGGTTTTAGCTAAAGCCTGGAGGCTGAGAACTTCAGCTGCAGATATGAAAGCTTTTGAAAGCTGAAATCTAAGTCCCAAATGTATGATTGTGATAGCAGTTGCTAAAATCTGTGACCTAAAATTACAGGGTTGTGACAAAAGTTCTCTAGTAAGCAGGAGGGTTGTTTTTTCTTTAAATAGATGTTTGGAAATTTGTGTATGTTGCCTTTGAAAAGTCACAAGTCTTGGTTCTTTTCCTTAGGGATACCAGGGATCAGCAGGAACTCCAGGTATCCCAGGACCTCCAGGGATTCAAGTAAGTTTCTATTTCATTCCTAGAATTTGAGTATCTGAGACAAACCCTGCCAAGTCTCTCTCAATATCTCTCATTTGTCATTGAGAGTTGAGGTTTGGGGAATGAAGAGGGCTCAAGGGGTGTAATGAAATCAGGGGCCGTTCTTGGGTGAATTGCTTTGAAATTCACATGGCTTTGAGTTTGAAGGTAGGCTGACAATTAGACTGCAATCTAAGCAGTGCTAGGTAAGGCCTCTAAAAGATGGACTCAGCTGCAGCTTAGACATTTTTGTCCTGATCCAGAAGCCAAACAGTAGTTCCTTCAGTTTTTCTGTGAATCACTGGCAGTGATCTGAAGTCTTGCCATGGTGATGGATTGCCCACAATTCACACGTCCAAAACAAGGTTCCACATAAAGCCCAGACTGATGGAGGAGAATTATTTCTCTTTGTTGTATTAATTTAGCAGTCCTTGATGGGACGGTTGTTGGAAACCTGTGCTGTATTTTGCTTGTGGCATGATCCAGTCTGAATGATAGTCAAGGATTTACTCATTTGTTGAATTAAATATCTGCGAGCATGCTGGAGCCAAGAGCGAGCCTGCAACATGGCATACGTGAAGGCTGTCTGACGGACAATTGAAAGGGACATCTCTGGGCTAGTATAGGCTGTATGATACTCTTTTTTTTCCTGGTGTGGTCCCTGCTTAGAACAAAAAATAGTTTTGGTGTTTCTCAGTCATGGGTTATGATAGTGTGCCATGTTCATCTGAGCTGGGTACACATTACACTTGGTTCTGCTTTTATGTCCAGTTACCAAAATGTCAGAATCAGGCAGCTGACACACTGGTCTCTGGCCCATGTTGTGTTACATTTCTGTGTCTCATTCTGTATCAGATTGTATTAGTGTTTGAGCTGGTGTTAATTTCTTTCTCAATCTAGGGACCTCGTGGTTTGCCAGGTATCAAGGGAGAACCAGGAAAAGATGGGGCAAAGGTAAAAGAACCCAAACAAGAATAATAGATAAAAATATTTTATTCTTAACTTTTATAATTTTTGTTTGTAAAGGAAATAGTAGCAGTATTTTTACATGAGTGTTCTGTGAGAATTGTTTACTAAAAGGGTAATAAGGAAGGACTAAGAATCCTAAATTTAAATTCTGAATCTGGTCTGCTTTATTTAATAAAGTTTATATAGGCTTTAGCACTGCCAGTAACAACTTTATTGCACTGAATAATATATATTTAGAAAGTGTATCTTAAGTATGGGTACCTGGAAGCACAATACAGGCATCTGTCAGAATGGTTTCTTTTTAACTCTTTTCGTCCTTTTTCTCTTTAAGTGAGTATCCAGTTAACCTAGGTGGGAATTCCTGGATGGCACTTTTTATCAGAAAACACTGACTTAACTAAAAACAAAACTTTTTGTGGAAAATTCTAGCTGAGGTGTAGCCAGTAGCTTGGAGCTATAGACAGATGTGGAACCTTATATGTAGCTCCCTTCTGGTAATCAGGATAAACTTGACTCTGGGTCTTCTGTATACACAGTGAATAAACTGCCCATTGGCTATTGGCAAGTCACATTGATATGTAAATATCTTTGCCCACCCTTCTCTCACATTTCTGCCCTATGTTTAGAAAAGTTCTAAGCTGATTGTGATGACAATTATTTTGGTTTTGGTTTTTTAAAACTTCAAAGCCCTTTCTGTAAAACAAGCATTTGTTTTCCCAACAGATTTCAGAATTTCTTTCTAAAGTTCCCAATAAGCAGGTCCTTAAATTCATCACTGTTCAGCAGAATTCTCAAATTCATGGTTAGAGCTGAAAAATTGCTTGTGTTCTGTGCTTTATTCACCTCAGTCTAATGGCTTTTAGAAATTAATCTAATCGATCAGTCAGTATTGGGCCATGTGTAGAAATTAAGATGCTGCTGGTGAAAAACTCTAATTGCCTGGCAGTGCAGGGTTGTGACAGATGTAATATTTCCTATTGCTCAGTCTAGCCTTGTTTAAAATGTGCCAAGAAATAGGCCTTCTACCACTGTTTCAGAGAACATTTCCATTGTAAAATAGGTCTTGCCGTTAGAATTTTTTTCCTGGAAATTCAGCCCAAATTTTCATCTCTTTATTTCATTCCATTACTTGTAATGTTTCTCTAGTAGCTAATTTAAAACTTTTTCCATTTCTAAATGTTTTAGTTTATCTGATAATTGAACCACCACTTCTGAGCAGAAATTGAGCCTCCATTCTTTTTCATTAGGAAGCAGTGGATGCATGAAGTGTTAATTTTATAACCTTCGCTGATTTTTGAACTCCATTACATTGTCTGCTTTTAATATTTATTTGTTGAGAGAGACTGTGATAGCATTAGCCCACAAGCTGTCATTTCTGTGGTCATGTTCCTGCCTACTGCAAATACATGACAGGCCTCTCCAAATCTGCTTAGGCATGAATGGCTTTGATAAACAGCCTGAGACATGTTGTCGTGGTTTAACCCTTGTCTTAGAATTTGAAATATTATATGAAATAACTTTCTAATAGTTTACTGTTCCTCCTATATGATTTCAATATGTTAAACAAATAAAAATATATTGTTCAATATAAAAGTAGATATTAACAGAAAGAAAACATTCTGGTTGTTGAAAAATGATTTTGTGATTAGCTGTTTTCTCATGTGAAGTAGATCTTGTCTACTGAAACAAGCAACTAGGATTGTTTTTATTGTTTCAAGTCAAGTAGTGGCAAGTTTTAATTTAGGATTTTGTTGTTATTGCTCAAGGGAACTTGCAGACAAATTGTCAGTTAAATATTTTCAGTACCAACAGAAAAAGTTTGGAATTCCTGATATCTGACACCTCTGAGAACAATAAAAAAACCTGATATTTTGCCTTGTCTTTTTAGTTGCCAACTGCTTTTACTAAAGTGGATTCTTTCTTCCACTGAAATGATAACTCATTTGTCCAACTACCATTTATAAGTATATTTTGGTTTAATTTTGTTTCTTTTTTAGAGAACGTACTTAGTATCTTATTTTTTAATACTTCACTCATCCAGAGTAAGCTGGTAAGAAATTTCATAAGGTCAGTAGGTTCTTTGATATTTTCAATAAGAGGCAGAAGCAAAGCCATTCCAGATCTAGGAAATTTCCTTATTCTTTGGGAATTAGGAAGGGATGGTGGAATTACCATAGCTCCTACAGAGATTTTCAGTCATCATACCAATGTTAAGAAGGTGATACAGTGATAGATTACATCTTTCCACTATTTGTTCAGCACGAAAATATGAATGTTATTATAGTATATTACCACTATTTTGATACAAGGATTCAAAATACGTTTGCTGTTTCAGGGTGACAGTGGACTACCTGGTTTTCCTGGATTACATGGGATGCCAGCACCAAAGGTTGAAATTAAATATTTCTTGTTATGATATTCCTGTGTTTCAGCTTGCCCTGTAGTTTAATTTAAAGGGAAAACAAGTCTCTATACAATACTATGTCAGAGCATTTGATTAATTACTCAAAATGAATAGATATGAAGGTGATATTTAGGGAAGATACATGCCATGGGACTTCATTACATAGATATCAAACAATAGAAACCACCTGTTATTTCATTTCTGTTTCGCTCTATGGGATTTTATATTAATTCGATTTTACTACTACTTAGAGGATTCTTCATCACAAATAATGTTTTTAAAAAATAAAAACAATTATGTGATTTTCTTGTCATTCTGCTTGAGTGACAGCATTTTGAAGGACAGTTCTGGTGTATCACAGTGAGTTTAGTTCATGTGTGTATTCCTCAAAACAATTTTCCCCGTATTTTTTGCTGATCTATGTTAGTACTCAACTGAATTTACCTCTTAGTTTTCCCAAATTTGTGGTTTTTAACTCTTCAAATAAGGTCTTCAGAAAAGTCCAACCCCTCTCAAGGAGCTGAATTTTCACTTAGGTTCCTACCTGTATTGAAGAAATGAGAATCACAAAGTACCTTCTGTAGAAAGTAGAAGCATTAAGCCTGCAAGCTGTGGATTGTCTCAGTGTTGGACATTCTGGGCTTTTCCATGGGCAAATTCAGGATTTGCATTTACGTCTTGAGCATGTTTTTTATATCACGTGGAGCTCTTTGCCTTCTTTGTGTCTGCTAAACGTATATACTTTTTTTATATATATATATATATCTTTATGTAACTACTTCTATTTTAAAAATTAACTTGCTCACGTATATTTTGTCTAGGGAGAAATGGGTCCTAAAGGAGATCAAGGAGTGCCAGGAATATATGGAAAAAAGGCAAGTGACTTTATAATCATAAACTAAAGCAAAATGCTGTTGGTGTCTGTGAGGGGGTGACCTTGACTGGCTGCCTGGTGCAAACCCCTAAGCACCTCTCTCAATCTCCCATCTCAATAGTATAAAGGAGAAAATTAGATGGAAAAGCTTGTGGGTCCAAATAAGAGAGGTCACCAGTTCTGTCACAGGCCAAACAGTGGCTACTTGGGGAAGGTTAATTTAATTTATTGACAACTGAAATAAGTTTGGATAGTGAGGAAAAAAGCCCCAACCAACAAAACACCCTTCTCCTCCACCCAGCCTTTTCCCAGGCTCAACTTCCCTCCTTCATGGAATAGGAAATAGGGAGCAAGGTCGGGCAGTCTTTAACAGCTTCTCCCTGCTCTTCCTCCTTACACTCCTCACCTGCTCCAGTGCAGGTCCTTCCCACGGGCTGCAGGCCTTCAGGGCAAACCTGGTCTTGCATGGAGTCTCCATGGGCTGCACCTTGCTACCAAAGCATCACCATGGCCCCTCCAAAGGCTACAGGGGAATCTGCTCTGGCACCCTCTTCTTGGTGTGTGCAGAGCTGTCACTTTTCTCATCTTCCCTTACTTTGTTGGTGTTATGTTTGTATCCCCTCTCAAACACACTCCCCAGCGCTGCCCGGCCGTGGGCTCAGCCGCGCCCTGCGGTGGGTGGTTGGATCCGGCTGGAACCGGCTGTGTCCGGCTGGGGCGGCCCGGCCTCCCCTCACGGGGCCCCTGCAGCCCCTGCTGGGAGCCTGGGCATGGGAACCCCAGACAACATAATTAATATTTTTATAGTCTATATTCACAGACAATGTAATTCTTCATTTACAGCTCAGAAAAATGTTCACCGCTTTTTACTGGATGTATTTACATTTAGTAATATCATACTCATGTTCTGCGTATTTGGATGTTTTGAGAACTGTCTTCATTCTGTTAGTGGATTGGTGCAATTCATTTTCACATAGTACAAAATGCATATATTTTTGGTCAATATGTCTATGGGGTAACACACCATATATGGGGCATATGTAATAATTATATTGCAAAGAAGTCTATGTTTTTTAATACGGATGTACATATAACTAAACAAGAGAAAGGGAGAGGAGTTAGGGGAGTGAGAAGAGGAGCACATGAAAGAAGTAAGGCTGATAGCAGATGGGAAGAGAGACGTTTTAATCTGTAATTTATACAAAGCAGAGAGTATATTTTGGCCATCAAGTGTTTACAGCTATATTTTCAGCTGTCCTTATATTTTCTTCGTGTTTTTAGTCTAGAGTCTTAAGCAGTTTGAAGGAGGGTCTGTGTTAGCATTTCTATAGTTCGAAGCATATTTTTGTTTATGTAATGGGGTGGTAGTTATTAATTGACAATTGCCTGTGTTAAGAAAGAAACGGATCTTCTGTACATTTTCAAAATAAGAAATAACATACATGAATTATTGGTTAAATATATTGAATTTGCAGCATAAACATTGAGTACTACTTACTTTTTGCTTGCTGTTTTTCTCAGGGTTCAAAAGGAGATAAGGGTGATACAGGGTTTCCAGGAATGCCTGGGCGATCTGTAAGTTTTCTGAGCACAATTCGTCATTAGCTTTTGCTTGTTAATTCGCCTACTGAGTACTGTTAAATGTTGCCACAGGGAGACCCTGGCAGAAATGGGAAAGATGGATTACCAGGCAGTCCTGGCTTCAAGGTATGTAGAAAAGTATATTAATATCTTGATAAAAGTCCTCAATAGCATTGGCTGTGGTGTAAACATATCCAGTTTATTCTGTGGAGAATTACTGGAAATTAAAATAACATCATTACTGGGAGAAGTAGAAGTTTACTGCAGCAATGAGCGGATTTCATGTTTTCAATTGTTCTGTGAGCAGAGGCAAAGCTTTTATTAAGAGTGTATTAGTGATCATTAGAGATTGTTTATACTTTATCTCCCTTATCCTTTTGTGTTTCTCTAACCCTATGATTCTGTTAAAGAGATTTATATACAAGCATACACCGGAGAACATAGTTGCTTTTGAAGGGAGCTGCAGGAAAATTAAGAGAAAGTACCTTCAGTATTGAATTAATGTTTGTGTTTGTATTCTCTTCACTATGCAGTGCTGTTTGTATTTAATGTAGAACAGTTTTTCAAGTCAACTAAGTATGTGTCTACTGTAAAAAAGACAACAAGATCTGGTATTTCTGTAATGTATCACAGTCTGTGAGCTCACTGGACGTTTTGCTTGCTAAGTTGTTGTTTGCACTCTTCTAATTTGTGAAAACACAGACTTTAGCAGTATCAGTTTTAAGTTCACAGGGAAAAGATGTTAATAATATGTGATGTAAATGCTCAATTGAACTGATCTAAATAATTTTTTCAGCAGCAGCTTTGTTCCTATAAGTTTTTTTTTAATAATAATGAAATTATCTAGGACTGCTCAAGGTTAATGTTCCTTCAGTGTCCAAAAATGCAAATGTTCTTCTGAGTGCATTTGTCTAAATTCATATTGCTGTAGTTGGAGATCTGGGTCTTCCATTTTGTGACCATGCTTGTGTAGAGCAGTTGGGGATATCCATGACATCTGCTGCAGCAGGGAGATATGACACAAGACCTGTGAGAGACCTAAAACCTTCCAGCTGTCAGTGAGGTGGATCCAGGGTAATGCCAGTGGAGTCTGGAAAGCAATTCAGCTCAGAGAAGGCAGACTTGTCGGTATCCATTTAGTTGTGTGCATAAAAAGCCCCTGATGCATTTGAAATGCATTAGTGTCCAAAACATCCTCAGGGAGCTGAAAAATATGACATAAGCCCTCAGGAAAGCCAGTGCCTTTCTGGAGTTGGAGTAGACAAGATACCATTGGGTATCTCAAATATGACCAAATGTCTATGTGTGGGCAATGGAATTCAACTCCTGGTGTCTGGTCAGCTGAATCAATCCTCCCTCAATTGTCCTGACTGGACTTTTGTTATCTGTTATGTGAGCTTGATTACTCCCCAGGAATTTATTTCAAATGAATCCTCTCTTATTTTACATATACCTATATATATAGATATATACACACACACATACACAGATATTGCTAAGCTGGAGGAGAAATTCCTGCTCTGGTACTGTAGAAGGTAGAAAAAAAAATTAGATATTAGATTTTTTTCTTTTCTGGCATTTGATAACATGGACAGGTAATAGTCACAGTTAACATTAACATAAAATTTTCACTGTCACTGGTGGTGATTTAGAGTGAAGTATTATGTTGCTAAAGCATGAATTTGGACAGCACTTTCATATGTTTTATGCTTGTAAGCAATATACAGAGAATTCAGTATATTGTGTGAATGTGTGTACATTTAAACTGCAAGACATTTTCTGGACTATTTTCTTTATTATTGTACTGCAAAAGATGTGATGTGCTCCTTGGTTTTTATTAATTTCATAATATCATAGTTAATAGAAGCCATATTTTTCATTCAAATATTTTGTTAGCCTGACTTCAACATCTGCTTACTATAAAACATTGCTTCATTCTGGGTCTGTAATCAAATTCAGAACAGTAACAAACAGGCTGTCTTTGAAGGAAATTTCTGCTGGCGCTTTCCTGGTTTTTTACAATATTCATTTTGGGAAAGAATGTGGAAAAAACATGGCTTGAAACCCAGATGCTACCTATTCTTACTTCAAGTCCAGCTTTTATAATTTTAAGTCAATTAGTGCCAAATTATTTTATACATGTGTGTGTATACCTATCTACATCTATATCTTTGCCTTTTTTTTCGTGCTTTTATTTCCAGAATTACTCACATTTTCCGAATACTTTAGTATCATGCATACTTTGATAAATATTTGATCATTTGTGGTACTACTGTATTCTGAAGTACTTTGAAATATTTTTTCATATTATTATTTATACTAACAATTAGACAGTAACAGTTTGATATTGTTTTATGCATTTTTTTCTACTGGAAAAAACAGAAATTAACAGAAATTGCTGTTCTGAGGGAAAAGGAAATTGTCTCTCATCTCTTTTTGCAAACTTTTTGATAGCTGTCAGACACAACACGAGGGAATATTGGATTGATGACACTTCTTGCTGTGTCTTATACTGTTAAGAGATGTTTTTGGTGACGTCTCAGTGCATATTGGTTTGAAATTTTACTTATACTAAAAATATAATTTACTATTTAAAGTAATTATTTTATTATGCAAATAAGGTTGTTTTGTTAAGTCTTTTTTTATTTTAAAGGGAGAAGTTGGGCAGCCTGGATCTCCAGGCCTAGAAGGACATCGAGGAGAGCCTGTAAGTGATTAAATTGCTGACATATCCTTATGTACTGATTTGTCTTTTTTTGGTTTTTTTTTGGTTTTTTTTTTTTAGTTAATGGCTATTATATTTCATGTTTAATTTATGTTAATTTGAATTGGTTGATATGTCCATTTTTAAAAAAGTATTTGTTTATTTCCTGCTGGTCGTCTTTAAATTTGACTTACTAAGAAGAAATAAACCCTTAAAGTCAAAGATGCCTTAAAAGATAAGATTCTTAGCCATATCACTGTTGTATGTACTGATATATATATATATATGTTATAAAATTGTCTCATTATTGATTTCTGTCCTGTTGATGATATGGTATACTTAGATGTTAATGATTACTTAGCTGAGGAAAGATTCTGGATGGGTTTAACTCTCACTTCTGCTACATGGTGTATCTTCTTTCATATACTTGTTAACGGCACTTTTAAAGTCCATTTTTTCACTATGTGCCACTGCCTTTCCTTTGTCCAGTTTTACTGGCCTTTTACTTCCTTGCATCTTCTTATGCCATATTATCTGCACCTCTGTTCTTCTTGCTTGCCTGGGGACCATGCTGCTTCATTTTTGCTTTGCTTGTTTCCAAAGACATTGTTCCTCTACCGATATTTGAGCAACTCCTCAGGGCAGCTCATTTTACCTCCCCTTAATATCTGATACCTGGGCTTTGTCCTCCTTGTTTCCTTGTTTGGCTCTTTAAGGCCGGCAGACTGCTTGAAGCAGATGAGCCAAGATACCAGCTTTGAGCGCTGAGAGGCAGCCAGCTGTCCTCAAACCATCAGTAATTCTTCTGTAGGCCAAGAGCAGTAAACGGAGCTCAGTTGGTGGAACACTGCCTTACAGATGAATTACATTCTGAATCACATTTTGAATTGTAAGATAAGGAGATACACAGCTTTATACGGTCAGAAATTTTGTGGTATTGAATGTAATGGCAGGCAGTCTGAGTTACATGATACTGAAATCTGATAGAGAGTTTTGATAATGAGGAGTGGGAAATAGTACTTCTAGCTGAAAAATTCTCAAACTTTTTCATTTAAATCTTTTATATATTCACCAAAACCTCCTAAAACATTTTGAGTAGACTGCAAAACATTGAGAAATCGTGCCCAAGAGACTTTCTTCCCACTTGTCAGGCTTAAGTGAAAAACACACATAATCCCTCCCTTGACTTTATTTTTTCCTCTTTTTCTACCCCAAATAACTAGGAGGTGTTTTAACCTTTTACAGTGTGTGGCATCTTCATATGTAAGAAAGACTGAAAGTGAATGTTAATTGAATATCATAAAAATACAACTGTGAAGGGATTTTGATGTATTGTAAGTCGGTACACCATAACAAATGTGTTGAGATAATAATGAGCTCTCTGATTGTCCCTAGCCTTATTTTGTTTCTTTTCATTTTTACAAAAGAAATGTTAGTTGGTCATTGTGATTTTTTTAAAAAATTAGTCATAAGAAACGGAAGGGAAAAGGCATTTCTGTCCTAGGGAAAACTAAATTTTTAATACTTTAACAGCTCTCCTTCTAGCGTGATAGCATTGGTTAAGTATGAACTATATCTACTGAAGAAATATATTTTGGTTTAAAGTTAATATAAATGTTTCACAATATAACATTTTAAACAGCAATGTAAACTCGTCACTAAAGTCTCATAATTTTGCTTGAAAGGGAAATGAAGTGGTAGATTTAAGACATTGAAAGCACTAAGAAGTCTTTTAAAATCACCACAAAATAATACAGAGGGAGACTTCCAAAATATAAATTACAAAAAATTTAAACAATCCTAATAGGGCAAGCCAGATTGCATTGTATACATCATTTATAATCAGTGGAGGTTCTGAAGAGGAAAAACTCTACATGCTGACCATGAAATTGCCTCAAGGTCACCATTAGGAAATGTAAGGCACTGAGTCATCCCTGCTCATCCGCCTCTATTCCTGATGTAGCACCATCCTGCATGAGCAGACACAGCGCTCCCATCTGTTTAGGGCCTGGAGGAGGAGCAAAGAGCAGAGCAGTTCAGTGCAGAAACGTGGTAAAAGTGTGTGTTTGCATTGTGGAAAATGAAAGCTATCCTCAGCTGTGAGATACATGGGCTCCTCTGTTCAAGTAGAGGGTAATTGGCTTTCACCTGTTGGAAAGTGAGCTATATTTTGGGGGCTATGAGTGATGTCTTGTGCAACTTACTGCTTCTTTTTTTTCTGTAATTCCCCTAATGTGTATTTGATATCTAACTTGTAAGCGCCTCCTCTCAGCTCCCCTTCTGTGGAATTCAATGTGATCTTCTCTGGTGGGATACCCTTATAGTTAGGGCACTGGTGTGGAAGAGAGGGATTGATCTGTGCTGTGCCATCCCTGTGACAGCCAAATAGGTGCCTAAGCACAAGATAAGCCTTGGATGATACAGTTGAAGCTGGGTGACTGTATCATTAACCAGCCATATGCAGCTATGGCACTGGGACAGCTTGGCAGGTTGCATGGATACCCCACCCACACAAGCATACATGCAGACAGTCTTTATTTCTTTCATTCAGCCACATTAGTGCTAGACATGGCTTAATTTGTTAAGTTGATAATTTAAAAAAAGGTCATCTTATGATCCCTCTTGCTTTAGCAAATAAAAATAACATGGTTGTGAAATGAATGCATAATGAGACAACATCTAAGGAGCAACTGTTCAGAATGGAGAGCATGGGTGAACTGAACTTCCATTACCTCCAGCCTTTGAGATGTGTGGTTATTTTTTGGACAGAATACTTTCTGGTATATTATTGCTCTTATTAATCCCCAAAGTTACAAACAGAAAAGGTAGGTTGTAAAGCTAAGTAAATAATTTCAAGCGATGTGCTTGATTTCCCTCAGTAATACCAGTTGGAACTTCAGTTAACCAGACTATCCCAGTTCTACCCACTCTGTAGAATAACATGTGACAGTATGGACAGAATAATTTAGATAGGATTTAGTAAAGGTAGTAATCAAGCTCATTTTCCTGATGACAAAAACAGGCCATGCTGTCACTTGAGTAGTTTAATGGGTAGTCATCTATGTTACTGATGACAGGCTGTTTTGATAAATACGTTTTTTTGAGGAACCAAATGTCTATAGAATAAATCAAGATTTATCTGAGCTTAATTTCAGCCTGACTGTCTGTTTTAACATAGGTAGGGTTTTTCAGAATTGGGTTTCAGTGGAAGTTCCTTGTGTTTGCAATTATGCAGATGGGAACTCTGAAGTGAGTGCTTGTGGGTAAAGCTGGCAGGACATTTACAGCACTCTTCTAGGCCTAGCATATGCTCTCCTGCCACAAGTAATATGTCTGAGCATTTGCAACGGCTCATGTTTACTCTCCAGAAATCATATTTTTCAGAAATACATCTGCAAACACTTAAAATGGTAGAGTTTTGTCTCAATATTTAGGTCACATCACAAGACCTCAGATGTGGCCTCATTTGTGCCAGCAATAGCAGCATAACACGACTTTCAGCTTCTGACCTGACTCCCACTGTTATACCTATACTCCTGATTTGTCTGTTGATATTTTGTAGCTGCATCAGGAATGCCAGACATAGATCAATGCATTCTCTGAAAAAATGTGGGGTTTATGCTAGGCAATGTAGCAGAATTCATTTTGAAACACGTTCAAGATACACTACAAGGTACAACAGATGTTGTACTGTCTTCATAATGCAGAAATCCTGAAAACAAACTGATAGAGCCAGGTATCCTGTCTGTTTGGAAAGTCAATATCAAGTTAATGTAATTCTGCTGCATCTACTAGCTATGCTGAGATTGATAGAAACAGGAAAAAAGGAAAGAAAATTCCTGACTTAGTAATATAGTAGTATGCAGAACAAAGTTTGGGGTGTTTTTTTTACTATTATTTTCCTCTCTGTCATGTAATGTTTTGCCTGATGCACCTTATGTTGGTGTTATGTTGGTTTGTACCAGTTTTAGGTACTAAGATGCCATTTACTCAACGTTTGTATCTTGTATTTGCATTTACGTACTGAGTTATGAAACACTTAGGATAAAAGCAAACCTAAAAACTGTATTTTATATCTGCGCAGTAGGCCTTGTGAAAAAAATTCCTTTCTGAAAGTGTTACTTTATTTTTTATGCACCTAGTCTGATTATTGTATTTCTACTTTTAATCTCTTCATAGATTAAAGCATGAAGATCCTGTTGTATTTCCAGTGCTCAAAAGATCATGTGTTGTATGAATTTATTACTTGTGGAAATATTCCGTAGAACACTAAATACTCATTCAGATTTTATATCACCTTAAATGAGGCACTGCTATAAAATAGTGCTCTCTTTGTAAGTAGTATAGAAAAAAGAAATTATTTCCTACGTTTAAGAGGAAATTATGAATTTTGAGAGAAATTATGTCAGTTTTTAAGAGAAAAGTGATCAGGAGACCCAACAAAGTGGTTGGTGTGAGTCTATCAAAATTTTTAGTTTCTCATCTGATATTCATGCTTTTCTACTAGTTTGAGATGCCTCGATAGTAGGAGCTGAGCTCTGATGGCCTGCTTTTCAAAGGTGTCAGCATTACAGTCATAAGGGATGTAAGGACTAGCATTTTCTCTGCAAATGATGTCTTGTGGGTCTCAGGTCTCAAAAGAACACCTATTTCTTTTTTGAAAATTCTTTTACCTGTAAATAAAAAAATTAATTGTAATTTGGATGGGGTGATTTTTTTATACATAAACAGCTGATAGTGATTTTGGTAGGTATATGCCATGCATCATTATTTCTTTACAAGTAGGTTTGGTTAGTTCAATGCACTTTTTAGTATTGTTTCTTTATTCCTTCTTCTAATATCTAAATTGTCGAAGTAGGCTGGGCAGAGTCCTGCTGATGACTTTCTCAGTGCTTGAGCTACATAACAGATGTTGTTAGTCTTGTTCTCACTTGAGAAAGGGGGAGATGACAGCTTTGACTGCACAATACTTGCAGTGATCATTTGTTAATTACATAGTGCTGTAAGCTCAAACACGTCTTTTTAGACTGAATGCAGGTTTTTCTGTTGAGTATAACTTCTAGGCAGCTGTATGTATTTTGAGCAGATTTTCAACGTAGGTTATCTTCATTCTGACTGACAAGGTATTTTAATTAAATTCATTCCATACTATAATTGCAGAAGAGTTAATTGCTGTTAAGAAGATAAATACGAGAATAGTGCTGTAATGAAAGAGGTAATTAAAAGACTTCTAGAACTATAGGCAGGCTAATGTGAGTTCCTTTATTATTCCCAGTTGACAAAAATGATACAAGACATGACAGCATAGTAGCTGATCCAAAGCGTATTGAAGTCAATGGCAAGATTCCCATTGAATTCAGTCTGGACTGGGGCCACAGTAAATGCTGTAATAAACTTGGACCCACTAACCTAATGCAGCTTGGAAAATAATGCCTGCTTTTCTAAATTGTAAAGCTTACAGTTCTCTCCCATCTAATTCACGCTTTCTGCCTGTTCATCATGATTTCTAATTTTTAAATTTATATCCTCACACAGTGCAATTACATTAGTTATATTAATTTTCTATAATTGTAGTATCTTTTTTAAGTGTTATTTTTTTGTCTACAGAGACTTGGGAAAGTTGTTTTTTTTTTTCATTTAATGCCATTTAAAATTTGATAATTTTGGAAAATCATGTAGAAAAGAGGTGGCATGCCCTGCTGACATTTCTTTTAAGACTGTTGTATAAATGCAGTGTTAACAAAAGGAAATTCTTAAAAGTTGTAAGGACATATGAAAGGAGCTCTAATTGTAAACCCATTGTGGACATGAATGGCATATGCTATAAATAAATAAATGGTGCTCAGAGTACTCTGTTTTCTGCTTGTATGCTGTAGTGACCTTTTTATGGCTACCCTGGTGGTTTTCTTACCAGTTCATATGCTGATACAAATTAGATGGCAGCATTCCTCCCCTATTGCTGCTCTTTTGTGAACATAGAGATAGAAATACCTCTAACAAATGTGTTGTACCAATTTAAAATCTTTCTACCAACTTGATGAGCTGTGTTACAATAACCAGGTGCTTGTCATTTGTAAAAATCTCTCTTAATAATTTGTTAATCTTTTATAAACTGAAAGAGAATGTTAAAACAGTATGGTTCTGAAAGAATTGTCCTGCAGTGAGCACTTAAAGGTGCAGCTTTGTTGAAGAGTGCAGTAACTATCTTCTAAGTACAAAATTAGTGGTAGTGATGATTTATTTGTATTCCATGACTGATTCCAATGAGCTAGACTGGTTTATACACAAAACCACAGGCTCTTCTGAATGGTTTGATTTCTTCTATGCATTAAAATAATTTGGGGTGTTTGTTGGAAATTTTCATGTGGAGACTTTAAGCTTCATATTGTCCATCTTGGTTATCTGTACTAGAAAGTGAGCTTTAATTGCCAGAAGAAGTGCTCTGGCATAAGCTCATTCTGTCTAGAGTAAGACACATATTCCACCTGTGCTTTTTCCCACTGAGGGAATGATGATATGTAGCTTGAGCCTTTAGCTGTCATGTTTTCAGCTTGGCTTTGGGGGAGTCTAGGGATCTGGGTTGAAAGAGTGAATCAACTTGGTGGTATGGATGTATTCATTACACATCCAATATACTCTCTCATGGTAATATTCCCCAAAAATACATTTAAATGTTTGCCTGTTTAAATGCTTGTGCATTTAGGAAACTGGAGACCTTCACATAAATTGCAGAGACTGCGATATGCATGTCCTTGCAAACATCACTACCATTTTTCTCAGTACCAGAAACTAGATTTTCTTGGTATTAATATTGCAGTGGGTTTTTCTATAGAAATTGGTTTTCTGGCATTTTAACATTATAGCTATGCAATTTGACTTAATGTATTTTTAACTGGGAAAACATCAGTTTACTTCAACTGATTATCATTCAAAAACATTTCTGATGAATTGTTTTTGTTACTTTGAGCAAATGATGTACTGATACATTTCAACTGTATTAGTTAATGTACTACTTCTTGGACTGAAAGACATTCTAAAAAATTACTTGGACTTGATCAAATGTAGATTTTTGAAAAGTTGAATGGACAAATCTACACAACTGTAAATTGATCTTGTGTTCTTTATCAGAAATGTCTTTATTCTCAAGTATCAGTTAAAAGTGTGTTTGCTGAATCGGCTTAAATTAAAGAGTTAAAGCAATATAATGTGTGTGTGTGCCTGTAATTGGTTAGTTCACCCTGCTGAGAATAGCTAGTAAAGATCTTGAAAGTTAAATGGTAAAATGGAATAAAATAAATATGCCTGAAGTGCTCAACATTCACTTCCTTTGAAATACGATATTTAAAAAAGGACTCATTTGCATTCTTTTGGATCCACCTGATGTCAGTAGTAATATTTAGAGCATTCCTGAACTTGTTTGCTAACTTCATTCAGCCAAGAAAGGCTTTCCTGAAGAAGGAAAGGCTTGAAGAGAATGTTTGGACTGGTGTATGTTGTATATTGGGCTGGCATCTGACATGTTAGTGCCAGGAAAGTTGGTGTTTATACTTCCAGTAATCATTGTTTCACATGTGCTGATTTAATCTTTACAGAGCAACATCTCCTCTTATTCTTGCCATACAATTTTCTTCTTAACATTTTATGACTTAGGTAAGTATCTGCTGGGATTTCCAGTGACTCTGAAGACCAAACAGAAACTTCCCCCAGCTAATTACTATACTTAGAAACCAAACAGAGAGTATGAATGAAGAAGATGGTCAGTTAGAATGCAGCAGACATAAATATTTATTGTTTCAGTTGATTTCATTTGCACATTGCTGTTCTATTCTATGCTGCTTTGCAACATGTTTATGGTAAGTTACTTAACCACAAGTAGAAAGATGTTTACCAAAAGGATGTTTGACTTTCCTTCCTCTGATCCAACTTCAGCAGAGTAGTAACAGTGTACCCAGTTTTCTAGCTAGTCATCATTCTTCTTCAACATGGGAGAAGCCAGAGGAAAAATTTCTTGTGCCTGAGTCCTCAGAAGGTCTGACTTACAGCCTCCTTGAGGACTGTGGTCAGGGTGGTGATATAAAACTCTTGAGCTGTAACTGCTTCAGAGCTCTAAGTGCTGTATCTGGCATCAAATCTACAGCTTGCGTTCTGAGAATTACCCAGAATGGTTTTCATTTCACCTCATATAGTCAAGTAGATA
Organism: Eulacestoma nigropectus; assembly: GCA_013397775.1. Lineage (NCBI taxonomy): Eukaryota > Metazoa > Chordata > Aves > Passeriformes > Eulacestoma > Eulacestoma nigropectus. Next base: position 542,979 of record VZTE01001450.1, read on the forward strand.
TAGTTAGTCTATTTCTTTGATATGATTTTTTTCTACAGTGAAAATGATACCTGCATTCAACCCATCATTAAATACTTGTCTCAAATAGAAGACAAGTATAATGATGGGTTGGTCATTTTTGTTCTGACTGTCTTAGACAGTTTAGATATTTGGATTAATTAAAATTATTTTAATCGAAGCCCTCCAGAAAATACGCGAGAGAAAAACAAGCAAACAGCTTATAGCAGGGCTTCTTTGCTAGTTTTGTGTTCAAGTGGTTGTGTTTCTTCTGTGTGACCTTCTTGGTCAATAGCATTGCATTATTCCTGTCCACAAAGAGCTTTAAATATGAAATTGAGAAGCTGATACTTAAGTCTCAGAACCTCAAGTAAATATAGTGCTAGAAAATTAGGGGAAATTTGGTATGGCAAGTGTTTCATTCTTTTAATCCTTACATACTAAAATTACTGTGAGTTGAAGCTATGGAAAGTTTTGTCAGAATACAGTCTGGCTTCTCATCCATAACAAAACAAAGCAAATCAAACCAAAACACCATGATCTTTAATCAGAGTGAATTTAAAACCATTTGCAAGATTTAACTATTATTTCTGCTAATATTATTAAGCCATTTTAAGAAGCAACCTTTGCCTCTTATTGTGTGAATTAATTTTTGCTTTAGTAGTTAGTTTTAATAATTAAATTTAGTCTTAGTGATTGCTGAGTGAGTCAAGGTGTGATTTTCTTTCTTTGTGCTCTGGAATGGTTTGGTCCTAGTCTTTTTTCCAACTTTTCTTAGCTATTTCTTAAACACGTAACAACTGCCACACAGACGAAGACTAAAGGAATCATCACAGAACTTTTTCTCTGGGAATGGATAGGAGTATTTAGAAAATGATATTTTTTTCGCCTGTTATTTACTGCCAGATTGTCAGAGCTTTCGGGACTTTCTTAGCCAAAAATGCAGGCTGGCCCATCCTGCTTAATAGCCAGCAGTGGACCAATTGTGTAGGAATTTTACAATCCCTTTTGGAACACAGTTTTACCGTTTTCTTCCGCTGCATTCTGTGACCAAGTTTGCAGAATCCATCATATTTAAAAAAAAAAAAAAAAAAAAAAGCATGATTTGTTGTTAAACTTACTCACTGCTAATTTAACTGAGTGGTTCCTTACTATGGGAAAGGGATGTGGCTGAAATCTCTGTCCTGCATCACTGTGACCTGTGTAAACAGAACTCTTTGGTTATGTGTTCAGTGTAAGGAGCAAAGCAGCACAAGTGAGTGCCCTTCAGGGAGGCTCTGCTGGCCTCAGCCTGCCCTGTCTTATGTGTGCAAGGTGCTCAAGTGCTGTGACCCACTGTAAGTTTTTCTCCATAATTTAAGTGGTGGAGAAATTTTAAAGCATTTTGAAGGCATGTAACCACTTGAGTATCAGTGTGTTTAAGTGTAAGTGTCAAGCATTGGTCAGTTTGTCAGTGTTTTAGAAGTCTGTAAGATTTCTAGACAGATTGGATGTTGGTTTTCACAGTCTCTAAGGCTGGTGCTAGCATGATAGGCAGAGGGAGGGCATCATGGTGTCACCTGCAGGGCTGGGAGTTCAATTTTTTCTGCCCACCTTTGGATCCATGAAGATTTGGCAAGTCTGATGCTCATATTCTTTTGAGGGTTCTTTACAAGAAACACAAGTAACACCAATTTCAGCCTGTGACAAGATAAACAGAGTTTTCATTTTCTATTAGTATTTCCAGGTTTCAGATTACAGTTTTCCAAGGTCTGTGTTGTTGGCAGTGCAATAAGGGTCACTCTGTTCCACATTTAACATGTGTGTTTTATTGCTAATAACTGATTTGCCAAAGAAGTGTTTGAAAACTGTGGTCTTATAACTGCAAAGATCTTGGTAATGCTTTTTCCTTTCCTGAACTTAATTTAAAGCTGCTATGCTAGTCTGGTGCATAGTCATTATGTCTGTGGGAATGCTTCTTTATATGTAGCCCTTTTTTTTCTTTCATCAATTGCAACTACTCAGTAGTAGCAGATTCAGCTTCATTGAATTTCTTTTCCAGTTTTATACATTATCCGAATTTGGTTTGTGTCTTTCATTCTATTAGGATTATCAAGGATTTGCTGTAATCTTTTAAAAAGTGTTTTGACTGTTGTACATTCATCCAGATTATGTCTTGACTTGTACTTTTTTTGCATGCCTCCAGTAAATCTCTCATGTATCATCAAGTAGGCTTTTTCAAGTAAGGATCAGTAATACATAAAGAGTTGCATTTTTCAGGTGTTTAAAGGGATCATGGGAACATGAGGATAGATAGATATCTTTTGTGCATCTTGTTCTATTGCTATAATTCATGTAATGTCCTTTACGGTCTTCCCAGAATCAGAATTGCAGATTTTTCAGAGTGGAAGGAACCATTTGATTGGAACATAAGTCAGAGAACTCGTATATGCTAGAAAAGCCATCTTTTTATCAGAAGAAAATAAGATAATAAAGAGAGTTATACTGATGTTCTCTACATCTACCTGGGGAATTGACTGCAAAGCAGTTTGCTCATAACAGAAGAGCTTTTGGAAATACTCTAAAATTTCACATCTTCCAGAGAAGAGATAAAATTTTATGATTATGGATATGTTACCTGTAACCTAGAAATTCCTACTTTCCATAATAGGGCATCCTGTCCTACCAGGCACTGAAGAAATAGGAAATATTAAAGACAGTAGCAGAAAATAAAGAATAGAAATAAGCTAATATATACTCATTTTAAGACTAAAATAGGGGATTTTTTGTTCTAGAAAGAGGTCTTCTGCATGGTTTCTTCTACTGTTCGCAAGCGTAAAGTTAAACATGAGGGGGATGCAAATAATCCTGGTACTAGCTAGAAAAAGTGGGAAATATTTTGAGAAATGTAGCTTGTGTCTTAAGTAAAAATGCTTATATCTAATTAAACTGTATATAAGGCCCCAGGCAATTTCCTTAATGGATTTTTTGTGGGGCTGCATGGAAGAAAATCCATCTGTTTAATATAATCCAAAACAAAAATAGACACCTCATGATTAATGAAAGCGACAAGAAAATTTTTCCAGGGATTGTGAAAACATTTTCCTCTTACAGTTAAATCCATTCTATCTGCCAGATATTATCAAAGAATGGAAGATTTATTTAAATTGCTGAAACTGGAATAAAAGAGAATATTTATACTGAATTTTATAACTGTCATAATTGAGGTTCATCATCACAATAGAAACAACTTAATGCTTTTGGGTGTTCTGAAGTCCCAGCTATGCAGGCTGCAGCTGAGGAAGACTGCATCCAGGGACTTAGTTGCATACCAAGATGAGCTTCATTTTGCGATGATATTGAGACAGCAGTAGACATCAAGATGTGTGGGATTTGGCTGCCTGGGCATTGCCACCAAGAGCCATTGGAGTTTTATGAGGACAACTGCAGCATCTGGCATGTACGACGCAGTTTTTAGAGCAGAGTGACATCTTTTTCAAAAGGTAGATCTGCTATCCCACAGCACCTTCAGTGACACTAGAGATTATTTCAGTTATCTACATGGCATTCAAGTGTCACTTTAGTTCCTGGGGTTACCCTGCAAAGGCTTCCCAGGCCTAACCAGACTTTAGAAAGCTGAAAGGCTTCTAGGTACACATAGGTGACACAGGGTGGAAGATAAATGATTTAACAAGCAACAGAGGCTGATTAAAGAGTAAGGACAGCAGTCCTTACCCAGTCTCAAAAAATCTTGGTTAGCTGCCAGACAGGTACACAATGACAGTTTTTAGGCACAAACTCAGCAGTGTGTGAATAAAACTGTGGTTGAGAACTTATAGATTAAACACAATTTTAAATCAAGGAATTAGATTTGCTAAACGATCTTGCTGGCTTTAAATTTCATGTGATTATAGCACTTGCTGATTAAGGCTAAAATAATGAATAATATTACAGGCTTTCATGGAGTGAGGGAAGACTTCCCATTTAAGGGAAAATTTCAAATAAAGGAGGAAGACATTCGAATAAACTGAAGGTAATTGACAAAGTTGGATTGATGATGCTGAAAGAACTGAGGCAGTGCTTGCGATTGACTAAATTTTTAAATATGAATAAAGACTGAATAAACCTTATATGAAGTTTGCTGTAAAAGAAAAAGGGAAGCAAATTAACTGATTCAGAAGTATAGAAATGCTTCAACTCATACAAGGACAGAAATCAGTAAAGCAGAGGAGATGGTTTGGTTTTTAGCTATTCTGGCTAGAAATGTAATGCTACTTTCTGTTGGTATTATAGCTGCATATGTGATGTATACAAACCATTTAACATACATTTTTGGGAAAGACAAGGAAAAAGAAACTTTAGAATTACAAGTCCTTTTCATGTTTTATATGAACAGAATGTCCTTGATAGCTTTGCAAAGGACATCCCCAAAGGCAGGTTTTTTTCTATAGGCCAGTGAATCATAAATTATTCCACAGCATTGATTCTATTACTCCCAGTGGGTGGCAGTTTTCCCATTTGTAGCAGTTCCAACCATTGTTTTTCCCTTAGTGGCAGAAAAATTGCATGATGAATATGTTTCATATTAAGTTTTGATTAAACACAGGCATTTGTGATAACTTTATTTGCAATATACTCTTCAAAAAATTGAAATCTTTATCTTACAAATGGTGTAAAAATAATTGCTTTGCCTCATACTTTAAAGTAAGAATGTGTTTTTTGATAATTAAAGTAAGGTTTCTTTGACAGTTTAGTTAGTGTTATGTCATCTCATTAAACATTACTTCCTATTAAAAATGTCTTGTTACTCATGGAGCTAAAAAAAAATACGTGCTCAGATTCTGAGGATTTGTATTGCGTATGAAATCTCTGCTTGGGAGCAAGACGCATTTACACAGCTTGAGTTGGCTTTTGACTTAGAAATTAGGTAAGAAACTCTTGATATCTAAACAACCTTTTAACCTTGTGTTGTGATCCAGTTTTAAACCCAGAAGAGCAAAGAAAACTTAAGTCTCTGTGCATAAACCGGAAAGAACTTAGAAGGTTCAAAATATTCCCAAAAACGAGATTAAAACCAAACGAGGTTAGATGTTGGTGCCAAAAAATTGATGTATTTTAATAGTAAAAAGAGGTAAAGAGAAGGAAAGAGAAAAGAAAGAAAGAAGGAGATAGAGAAAGAAGTGTGCATGGGGGGTGAGGGGACAGGGAGAGGTGACAGGGGTTAGGTGGAAGCATATCACCCATCCAGGGGTCCCAGAGATGTCTCGTTGCTCCCCTCCATCTGCTCTTCTGGTGGTGAGGGTCCCCCACTGCTGCGGCCACGCCGCCACACGCGGTCAAACGCCGCCGCACGCCGAAGAGTACAGAATCCCGTGGATTAATACACGCTTTGGGCGGGTGGGAACGCCCACGTGTCTCCCTTGCAGGGACCAGCTCGACACACTGTCCCTTGCAACACTGGGAGTCTGTTGCATCATCTCTGGTGCTCTGGTGCAGGGTCTGGGGACCCCTTTGGGGGGGCCTTTGATGGGCCATGTCACCCCTCTGCTGCGGATAAGCTTCCCCCCCCCCGAGTGAAGGGTCCCTCAGTTGGGCTCCTCTGCACAGTGGAGGATGGGCGGTCACTGCGCCTCTCACCAGAGGCTTTTCCAGCACACACCCAAAGCCTCTCTCTCCCCACCCTTTGCTGCAAGGGTCTGTGCAAGCCTTGGTAGCTGATAGCCCTGGGGCTGTGGTCCCCACCCAGGAGGTGTTAAGCTTATGGTTTGTGAATGTCCCCAGCCCTTTATCTTATCTTCATCAGGGAGTGGGTCCAGGGCCTCTCAGAGCCCCATTCAGGGTGCTGCAGCTTTTGTAATACAGTTTTAAAAGTTCTTCATGAAAATGTTTTAAGGCATAAACTACAATATTTCAGTCTCTGACACCTTGTCTTCTGAGAAAGTGCAAATAATTCTAATTGGTATAACCAGAGATTATCCATGTAAATGGAAGTAATAGATTGGGGTAGATAACGAGAAGGAAACCGATTTTAACTTTTTAGGTAATCTGGAGCTGATCCTACAGAAATTAGTCTTTGTAATTATTGAGGCTACACAGTAAAATAACTCATGGGAAATACTCATTCTTTATGACCAAATTAGCCACTTCATTCTCCTCCTTTTATGCCAGCTGACATGTGGAGAGTAACTGAAAATCTCCACCCCATGTGCTCTGGAAATCACATCAGCATAAGCGATAGATTCATTCTTAGCTGAGTGAATGTCTATGAACCATAAGAGAACTTTAGGTCTGGACCAGCTCTCACTGACTTAAGGGCCTAAGTTCCACGTACCTCAGTGGTGCAGAATCAGTCAGAAAGGGGAAGAAAAGGGGCAGGGAGAGGAGGGGCAAGGAAATATGACTTAGTTTTACAATGGTTGTTCTTGGAGTTTTGTCTTTCTTTGTCACTGATATAAAATTAAATGTCTTGCAGCAGCAATTTATTTTAACCAAGAAAGATCAACACAGCTCAGCAGGACATTGTGCTTCTTCTTCTAGGCGTGCTTATATCATGGTAAATCATTTGTTGTGTTGGATAAGTGTGTGGAACTCTCTTCTCTGAGCCCTCCAAATTGCATAAAAATGTGACTACAGAAAGCTTTAGTACACTCAGGACAAGAAGGTTGCTGCCTAGTGGGATGTTTTTTCAGCATATATGAAATTCTGGTTTATATTACAGGTACAGACACTCATAATTTGGTTTTATATTTTAGAGCTACAGAAATAAATAACTACATTATTAACAATTATAATTATATTAAATAATTATATTGAGAACTCACTGATAGGTCTGGAAGTTCCTAAATGTGGTAACAAACGTGCTCTATTTCCCATCTCATTATTCATGCAAAAGGTCTAAGAAGGTTTTGCACAAAAGTTAAGAAGAGTTATGTTACATAATGTGAGTGAAAACCTCAGTATGAGGCATTATTTTCAAGTTCTTTTTATTACATTATTTGCTCTCTTCCTTTAATGATAGATACATTGAAATTTTGATGGTCTGTAAAATGCTCAGGATGTAATTGTTAACTCATATGCCATTGACCAAAGAACTGTTTCTGCTTGGTGGGGTCACTATTTACCTAAAGTGGGTGTAAACTGCAAAACAATGGAACTATCTTTTGCACAGATGTAATCCATATGGAGACGATTGGGTTATGGTTGTTACATTCGTGTTATTTTTTTCCCATAGAATGCATTTGTTTTGGTGGTGTCTAGAACAGTCCTCTTGTCTTCACTGCAACATATTTTTTTCAATATTAGATTAAAATGTAAAGTCTGTAAGCCAAATTATTGCTGCAGATTAATTACGGTACAAGTAAGAACATTGTCTGTCCAACAAATCTGAATAGTTTTTACTTGAGAGAGAGAATAGACTAACTAAATGTAGACTTTTAAGCATATATGGAGTTTTGTTTTAACCTGAATCATATTCAATTATATGATCTCTGTAAGAAAAATGTGGTATAAACTGTAGAGCCAAAAGAGCAGTAATGTTGAGGAAATGGCAGAGATCTTCAAGTATTTATGGAGGTAGAAGCTAGTATGCATCAAATAAAACTGTATCTGTCTTTTTGAAGTCACTGTATTTTAGATGAGAAAATATGATCTGTCATGCTGATGGTCCTGTTGACCAGGGCTTTTGCTTTAACTAATAAGGGAAATCTTATGGATAATGTAAAGTGGTTTCTTTCCCTATGTCAGTCAGGGTTTTGGGGCTAGCAAGGGCATGTGAGCCTGCCCAGCAGCAGACATGGACTCCTGTGACAAAAGCAGTGGGGAACAGCTCAACGTTAGTGTTCCACTGTATCCCTAGATAAGTTTGCATGTTTCCAGCTGGAGCTCTTTCTCCTACGTGTTTTTCTGGCTTTGACGGATTTTGTTATTCTTGGGGTTTTTTGTTGTTGTTGTTGTTTTGTTGTTGTTGTTGTTTGTTTGTGGGGTTTTTGTTTGGTTGGTTGGTTTTATTTGGTTGGTTTTTGGCTTTTGGTTTTTGTTCTGTCTTTTCTTTTCCCTGGCCGTATTTTGAACCCAGATCATTTAGGCAAATGCTGAAAAAATTCTGGTGAAATTATTCCATATATTTAAAAGGTTTTCTTTTTCCTTCTCAGGGAATTCCTGGAATTCCTGGAAATCAAGGACCAAAAGGACAAAAGGTGCTATTAGCTGTTCAAAACATAGTTAAAACCTGTACTATATATACCCATTCCAAACTAAGGGTTCAGGGTTAGAGAAGAGTTTTCATGGTGGGGATTTATGACATCAAATCATGCTGCAAAAGAATGGAGACAATTCATGGCATGTTTAAAAATCTTTCATTAGGTTTTATTTCAGCTATTCCAGAAGGAATGAATAGTTTAAAAGAAACCATGCTAATTTCATAATACATTGAGAAACAATCTTAACTAAGTCTGCATAATTAAAGAATATATTAAAAAATTGTTAAGTATACGTGTATTAGTCACAGAATTTTTCTCTTTATATAAAAAATACAGGGTGAAATTGGACCACCAGGTCAGCCAGGAGCAAAAGGGTCACCAGGAGATACTGTAAGTTTCAAAATTGTGTTATTATGAACAAATAATTTTGGTGTTGTCATTCTCTGCTTGTCATAAACAAACATGCAATGGCAAATACAGGAGCAAACTAGCATTTTCAGGTTGGAAAGACAAGGCTATGACAAATGTAAACTTTTAGCTCAGTGACATATTTGCAGTGTGGAAATTCTGGCTGAAAGCTGTAAACTCTTTTTTTCTGCTACCCTTGCCATTACTTTAAGCCTCTGAATATTTTGACAAGAGGTGAGAATACGTTTTTATAGGTTCTTGGATTTTGGTGGTTGTTAAGAGATTGTATTGTTCAGTTTAATAACTTGTCTGTCTCACGATTTATCTCTCCCTTCTTTTTTTGAGGTCTTTCCCTATGAAAATCTTCATCAGTGAACTCTACCATGACATCCAGTAGTTAGGCTGGATTTCATCCATTTTGATAGACAAAGGGGTTTCTGATGTCACTTTGTAGTGTTAAAATAGAAGTAGTGTATATTCATATCTTCAAGGACAAATACAAAATACTCACTGGTTCTCTAAAAGTGCCTTGATATTAATTTCTCAGTCATCAGTACTGTCACACTGTTAAGAAGACCATCTTAGTACCTACCTTTCCTTGCATGACAGCAATAATCTTTTCAGGGACCATTCTTTCCCACTTTCGGTGACTGCAGGGATGCTGTGGTGGCTTGTGCCTCATTTGATTGGATGACAGGAAACTTGAAGGAAGAGGATGCCAAGGCTCTCAATGTGGACCTTTTAATCCTCTGTCTTTCTTGATGAATCTCTTTAACATCCTAGCTAAGGTTACCATCTTCTAGAGTGCGTAAGGGCAGACCTGATACCAAAATTACTTGGGCTTACATCCCACTGCAGTATTCCCTGTTCTGAAGAGAATCCTTGTTTGAATGGAGGTTAGCAACACGTATATTTGACCATCTTGGTATGTGCAGTCTGGCATGACTACATGTCAATGCGTGCCAAATTAGCCATCCGAGTATGAAAATAACTACCAACCTAAGCATCGTTTAGATACTGGTGCTGGAGTGTTCTTCATGGTATGGCTCCTCTCCTCTCCTCTCCTCTCCTCTCCTCTCCTCTCCTCTCCTCTCCGACCCGACCCGACCCGACCCGACCCGACCCGANGCTCCTCCTCTCCTCCCCTCTCCTCTCCTCTCCACCCCTCTCCTCTCCACCCCTCTCCTCTCCTCTCCTCTTACAGTTCTTTAATAAAATATATGATTAGTTACAAGTGACATCATATTTTTTTGAAGACAAACATTGAAATTAGTTTCAGGTTTTAAAAATTCTGGGCTGCTCTGTCACCCAGAACATTCAGAATTTCCTACACAGTATATGCTTACTGCCTGTCCACAGAGCAGCTCTTCCTTTCCTGACTTCCACAGGCACAATCATTACATTGCTGCTATCAGAAAGCCTTTTTTGTATAAAGAGAGTACACTGTTTAATTTTCTTTTCATGGACTTAAAGGACTTTTCCAGCCACCTTAAGATCTTCTCTGGAAAGAATGAATCAATGTCTTCCTTGACAACCAGTTACTGCAGTTGTCCAGATCAAATTTGGATGAAACACTGCCTGAACTGAAAGTTCAAGTGTCCATACTCTTAGTTAATATATGAACATTTGCTCTCTCACCTGTGCCTCCTAACTATTTTTATTGCCTGTTGCTGGAATTTTTTCTCCATTTCTTTCTGACTAAAGTTGAACAAAATGCCAGAGGGAAGGCTATATCATCAACTATAATAAGGCCTTGTGGGATTCCAAAGTGTAAATATTTATTTAACTTACCTACCACTTTTTCTTCAAATTTTATTTAGATAAATAACATCTGGTTCATGATACACTTGAAAATAACTTATTCCTCTTTCCTGTCAACTCATCTAATGTATTTTTTTGTCACCTGATAAATTAAATAGGAGATTGATGCATGGAATATTTGAATATGTTATATGGCATTAGGGAATTTAAACCAGAAAAGATAGTGGGATTTTCCTTGTATTAGTCACACTGAATATGTTTGTTCCAGAAAAAACAGATGGAAAGCTTGTGGACAGTCTATTAATAGCTTGGGAAAATTTTTCAGTAACAAGTTCTTCTTTAGTAATGACTATCCCTATTGCATTGCCAACACCAGCAATTTATTAATTTACCTGCCATATAATGTCAGCTCTAGAAAATAGGAGAGTAATGCTACATTTTATGTCCTTGAATTGTTCAACATTTTTGTTCAGTACATTCTCTTCTCTTCTAATTTTATATAGTTTTCAGATTATGTTCTCAAGCTTTTCCTATATTGCATCTGAAAGTTTCCTTCTTGCAGTGTGCTGATTTCACTTAGTTGTCTTTGTGTAATTTTTTAAACAAAACAAGTTAAATATGGCCTAGAAATGAAAGTGCAAGAAAGGGAACCAGGAAAAATAGATTTTATTTCTCCTCTTCCTGCAGATGTATACTTGACCTTTAATTATACTAAATGTATTTTCTGATTTGCCTTGTCTGGTATGTGTTTTCAGGTCCATGTGGATGTGTACACATAGCTGATTTAATTTAAAAAAAAAAAGAAGCTATTCTGTACATACAGTATTTCTACTTTGTATAAGATAAAATGAATGGGGGGCATTTTTGATGAGCATATGCCACTTCTGTAATCCAAGGACTGATGTGGTTTTCACTAGAAATGATCTAGTGAGGTGGTAGAGTGTAGGTTCTCAGTGTATTACGTGATTTGAAACACAGGGCTGTACTGAGGCGGTGATGTGAAAGGAGCCAGAAATCCCACAGTCATTCAGTCACAAATTTCTTGTCCCTTCCCACAGTACCTCCCCAAACTTGTGCTCAGTTTTCTCTATTGAATAATGTGCAGCCAGGAGAAAAGAAGAGAAACCTGAGGAGAAGAAAATAGTAATTTCACAATGTTTTTTGGAAAAGGAAGGTAGTCTTCAAGGAATACAAAAAAGATCACAAAATGAAGAAAGCTGTATTTCAGAAGTGAGGAGGTCAATAGATAACATCAAATTTGGTTTCAAGCAGCTAAACTGAATTAAACCTTACAGCGAAATGAAAATTAATAAAACCTTACTTTCTTATATAAATAAAAAGAGGAAAAGGGAAGAAGGAGGCCTGATCTGCAAGTGAATTAAGACAGCATTAATATAATCAAAATTAGGTTCCAAAACCAAATTATTGTTTTCTTAGTCTTGTTGTATCAAAGCTGGCGCTTAACGCAGTCCATAAGCAAATGTTTAATGGGAAGACACAGTCTCTTAGGTTATGAGTGTAAGCAGTCCTCAGAAACTTAAAGCCAGCTGGAGAGGAATTGGTAATTCTATTCCAAAATTATGAAAGAAATGGGTTGGGGTAAAGCTTTATTTACCAAATAATATATTATACTAGATTAACTGCATCATCTTTGATAAGAAGACTGATTTTCTATGTAAGTAAGAGCAAGCATATCTACTCTTCAAAGTTCAGGAAAGTGTTGGAACTTATTCAATATATTGTATTAGTTAATTTAGAGAAATTAAAGTTTAATAGATTTTGCATGTGCAATTGACTGAGCAGAAAAAGTCTCAGCATGAGGAACATTGGCAACAAAAATAGTCAGGTGCTAGTCTTGTGTTTGATACAGTTTATTTGTATTCACAGGCCTGTGTCTATGGCCTTAAGAATAGGTTGCTATATTTATTGATGGAAAGTTTCGGTGACCAGTATTTTCTTACCATAAAGTGGGAAAGAAACCTTAATTAATCTGTGGTTAATTTATATTAATCTTTGGTTAGTGGTAAAGCACACATGAAATACCAGAAAACTGACAAAATTCTGAAAACCATGGCTACAGAGAATTACTTCTTGTTTTAAATATTCTGAATCTTTTCTTCTATTGCAGAAACAAAGACACTCTTTTTGTTTTAGCAAATAAAGTTTAATATATTTTTGCAAGGCTGAGTTGTAATCTGTGTTAAAAATTATATCTGTTTTTGATTACACGTAACTTTTGAAAGAAGTCTGAGGTAACGTCATGGGAGTGAACTATTCCTAACATATAGTACTAAATGGAAGGTGATTGTTTTTCTTTATATGAAAGCGAAGATTAAATAACAACAATAACCGTGAATTTTGAAAATACTATCAGTTGGAATAACTGATAACATTTAATCTCCGACAAGTTAGATTTCCAGTCCTTATTTGATTGTTTGACTTTCTGTATCATTATGCTTTTATTTTATGCTATGTCTTAAGCACACTCTTACAGTAGATTGTATTTCACAGTATTTATGCAAGTCCAAGTGAAACAATAGTAATATATTGTTTTTATTGATGCATGCAGTTCTAGAGTGAAAGTGAAGTCAGATGAAGTGGTGAAAAAGACAAATGTTAACACCAGATGTGGAAAATTGGATTAATGAGAATTCCTTCCTGGAAAGTATGATTTCAAAGAAAGATTTCTTTTCTAATGTATACTTGAGACTAGCTTTAAACAGAAATTAAGGAAGTCACCCTTTGATGATTTACTACTCTAGCTCTTATTTAATGAACATACAGCTAAACATGCCTTTATGAGCATGCTTCCATTCAAGGAGTCCAAGGGATTGTTTTGGCTTTGTACATGTGCTGAAGTGTCATGATCTGAAATGGCAGAAGCTATTGGGTTCTCGAATGAACAGAATAACTTTGAAGATTTTACAGAAGATGCAAAGGTGTGGCCCCCAAAGTTAACTGCTCCTGGTAAATCTCCACAAAATTTGCATAAGGAGTCAAGTCATGGCAACCTTTGAGGGACACATGGTAAGAAAGGAGAAAGAGAATTATGAAATGCCACAAATACTTTTGGAAACCCTAAACAGAAACCATTGTGTCACTTTCAGTTATAACTAAGGATGCATTACAGATCGGGTCTTGAGTTGCAGAATTTTTTCTCTCAGGAGTATTCCATGACAGCAGTGTTCTTTTCTCCTGTATGTTTTTTTTTCCATTGCACAATAGCCCTTCATTAGACCATAGAAGATCTGAAGAATCCACTGTACTGTATCAAAACTATAGCCTGTATAGTAATAAGATGAAAGACATGGTATTTTCTGTTTATTTCACTAAAGAAATAGAATAATGATGCTACTAATACTATACTGAGGTCATTATTCCTCTGTTTTAGTGCAGAAATGTCACTATCTTTTTCATAAATAAATAGGGTTTGATGGGACCAGAAGGATCACTTGGTCTACCTGGAGCTCCTGGGCCCAAGGTAAGTGTTTGAGTCAATTTGCTTGTGCCTTTGATAAATGACTGCTTTGTATGCAAATTTGATCTGGACAATGCCAGGATTTTGCAGCTCATTTTTTGGTATATTGAATATTGTTGAGCAGCTGTATGATTTTCCCTGTGTTACTTTCTATGATAGTTCAGTCTTAAGAAAGGTTAATATAACTCAGTAAATGGTGCCTGTCATCCTGTGAGGTTTTTAACAATTGCAGAAGTGATCATGAGACTTTGTTTCAGCTTTGCAGTCCTGGAAAATGTTCTGCAATGCCGGAAACCAGATAATTCTCAGTATACATCTGAACTTCTTTCCCATGTTACATTTATTTATATTTTAATTGTGTTCAATAATGTTATGTGCTGTTTCTTCCACCCGAGGAGCCAAACTTATTTCAGATGTAACTTTATTGATTGCACTGCAGCTACAGCAAGAATTAATTTCACCAATGTTCTCAAAACCTAAAATAAATGCTATAAATTCAGCCTGGTTAGTGTAACCTTTTAATTTAATCCAAAATGAGTTTTGGATTAAATTGTAAGTAAGCATTGAATTGTATGTCCTAGAGAATACTTAGGAATATAGCATCCTTTTCCCAGACTTTGTATTTACATTTAGATCCATTTCCCCCCCTACATTATTTTACATCCAAAAGTGCATATGCATTTATTTAAAATTGTATGCTGACAGTAGCATTTTTTAAGTGTCTGTGTTTCCTATGGTCAAGAAGATTGAATGCCTATGATATGACTAAAAATTAGTTAGCTTTATTTTTTTATGTGAAAAATGCTCTTTTTTTGTATATTTATCTCACTTAGAATATAAGCTGATTCTTAAAAGAATTGTTCTTAATAAGCTCATTCTTACGGAAGTCCGTCATGAAGTAGTCAATAAATCTTAGATTTAATGAAAATCTTCGTACTGAATATATGTCTAATTCCATAGGCTGCAATAAAAGCCAAAACATAAATAAATATTTTGACTTAGACAGATCCTAGGATTTTTAGAGTTTTATTAAGTAAGATGATGGAAATGTGAAGTCAGTACACACAAACTTGGTGTGACTGTGTGAGGCAAATGAGGTAGGTGGAGATGGGACAGGTGAGCAGAAGCTGGCAGATCATGTTTTGTCATCAGTATCTCATCTTTTCTGAGAGAAAATTAAACCTTCAGGCTACCTGTAATGGAGAAGAACTTTAGTTTTTCAGTCACTACGTGTGCCTATTTTTAAGAGTCTATTTCTCAAGTGTCTGTTTATGTTTGCTAGTCATGTGACAAAACATAATGATGTAGCAGCCACACTACTACATTACTATACAGGGTGATAAAGGCGAACCAGGAATACAGGGGAAACCAGGATCGTCAGGAGCCAAGGTAAATATGATTCTGGAAGTATTTTAGTCAACAAAGGGATTTATTTACTTTTCCGTGATTACTGATTTTCCATTATTTCCCCTGGTTAGTTATAAGGCAGTTTGTTTCACAGTAAAACAGTAGTTAACATCACATTGCATCAGAATCCATTTGCTGACTTATTCTTACTGATTTTGTACTAGATTTTAGGCAATGTAAGTCAGATGTTCATTAAGTTCAAACCTGCAAACATTGCCGTTACTTGAGATACTATTTTTTGTGTAATTTTGAAACATCAACTGTGTTAAAAGACAATAAAAATAGATACTGAAAAACTGAGGTTAAGAATTAGAATCTCTTTTGTGTCTTTATGTTCACCATCCCTTCAAAAATCGTCCAGACATTTCAACCATCTTCAGTTACAAAATTTCGAAATACTATAGCCAAAGCGTATCGTGTTGCCTTGAGAAACATGAAATATGTATTTTTACACACAGCACATCACTGACTCAGAGCTATTGTATTACTCAGGGAGAATTAGGAGTACCAGGGGCTCCAGGTGAACCAGGCTACCCAGGCATTCCTGGTACACAGGGATTAAAGGTAAGTATTTTTTCCAGTTTTACATTAATTGCATCTTTTTTTGGAAGTGCTTTTCTTATAAGTGATCATTATTAAACAAAATCCTTTCTCTAAATACATCATCATTTTTAGATAACAGTTGGACACATTTAAAGCAATAATATGTCCATCCTGAAAATTTTCTTCTGAAGGATAAAGCCCTTGATGTGAAGGCATTTGTGGTGGGTTGAACTTGGATGAATGCCACGTGCCCACCAAGCTGCTCTATCACTCCCCCCTTCAGCAGCAGAGGGAAAAACTGAGAAAATAAGGTGGGAAAAAGCTCATGAGTCAAGATGAAGGCAGTTTAATAAAGCAAAAGGAAAAGCCCTGTGTGGAAACAAAGTAAAACAAAATATTTATTCTCTACTTCCTGTCAGCATGTGTTGTCCAGCCAATTCCCGGGAAGCAAGGCTTCAGTAAGCATGCAGATTTGGAAGACAAATGTCTCAACAACAAAACTTCCTCCCCCTCCCGTTTCCTTTAGCTTTTATTGCTGAGCAGACATCTTACGGTATGGAATATCCCTTTCAGTTTAGGTCATCTGTCCTGGATATGTCATAGAACCATAGAATGGTTGTGTGGAAAGGGACCTTAAAGATCATCTAGTTCCAACCCCTATGTCGTGGACAGGGACACCTCCTTCCACTAGATGAGGTAGCTTGAAGCCCCATCCAACCTGGCCTTGAACACTTANTTACGGTATGGAATATCCCTTTCAGTTTAGGTCATCTGTCCTGGATATGTCATAGAACCATAGAATGGTTGTGTGGAAAGGGACCTTAAAGATCATCTAGTTCCAACCCCTATGTCGTGGACAGGGACACCTCCTTCCACTAGATGAGGTAGCTTGAAGCCCCATCCAACCTGGCCTTGAACACTTACAGGGAGGAGGTATCCACAGCTTCTCTGAGCAACCTGTGTCAGTGCCTCACCACCTTCAAAATAAGGAATTTCTTCCTAATAACTAATCTAAACCTAGTTTCAGTTTAAAGCCATTCCCTCTTGTCCTGTCATTACAGATCCTTGTGAAAAGTACCTCTCCAGCTTTCTTCTAAGCCCACTTTAGGTACTGGAAGGCTGCTCTAAGGTCTCCCCAGAGCCTTCTCTTCTCTGGGCTGAACAACCCCAGCTCTCTCAGTCTCTCTTCATGAGAGAGATGCTCCAGCTGTCTAATCATCTTCATGGCCCTCTGCTGGGCTTGATCCAGCAGATCCATGTCCTTCTTCTGTTTGGGGCCCTGGAGCTGGACACAGGTGGAGTCTCATGAGAGTGGAGTGGAGGGGGAGAATCACATCCCTTGCCCTGCTGGCCACACTGCTTTTGATGCAGCCCAGGATGCAGTTGGCTTTCTGGGCTGGAAGTGCACATTGCCAGATCATGTTAAGTTCCTCATCCATCAACACCCACAAGTCCTCTGCAGGGCTGCTCTCAATCCCTTCTCCACCTAGCCTGAATTTGTGTGTCCACCCAAGATCTTGCCTAGCCCTAACTTACAGGTGAAGGGAGGGATTTGGAGAGACAGCCTTGACATTGTGGGGAGCTCTACTCAGCATTACCCCAAACACTGGTATGTTATCAATACCTTTCTAGCCACCATTGCAAAGCACGGCACTGTGAGGGCTGCTATGGAAAAAATGAACTCTTTCTCAGCCAGACCCAATACGGCATTACAGAAATAGAATTAAATCAGGCATTTCACTTTTATAAGAAGAGAAAGGTTGAAGGGTAAAGAGACAGTAAGCTAGAAGGGTGGTGTTATAATTAAAGTTTTATGAAAATCCCATGCATAAGTATCCCAATAGAGTTCACCTTCTGCTCCAGAAGGTACAGGTTTTCTGTATCTCCGGTGTCATATATGCCAGCCTGATACAGATGTCTTATATATACTAGAGTACTTCACATGTCAGTAGACACATACATGGACATTGACTAGAGCATGGAGTCAGTGACATAATAATAGTTTAATTAGTTTCATTATCACTATATATTCAGTTCAATATCTAGGGGTTATGTAAGGCACATGTACCAAGAAAATAATACTTTATGAAAAATGATTTTGTTAAATGTATGAAACTTCTCTAAATTTTAAACTGAAGAAGCCTTTGAAAAGGTCATTCATTTTATATGAAGATGCAAGTTAGCTGGAGTTACAAGTCATAAGTATGACAAACTTGAATTATTCAGAAAGAAAAGTGCAGTTTGGGCATCTGACAGTAAAACTGAAGCCTTTCAGCTATATATGATTTTAAAACTTGAAACCAACCAAATATTTTACATTGAAGTACAATACAACCAAATACAGCTGGCATAAATGTCTTCTTATGTTCTGGGATTTTCAATCAGGAGAATATTTGCCATGTCAAAAAACTCCTCTTCACTACTCTTTAGCATTTAAATAAACTTTCATTTATTTTTTCCTTCCCACAAACTCCAACCAAACACACAAATTTTTGGCTCTTAGAAGAAAGGTCACAAAACAGACCCAAAAATCTCCATTCTAATTACTTTCTTTATTAAATGGAGTTTTGCACACCCTCTAGAGATAAGTCTTCTGTTTCATGAGCTGCTATATTCATGGCCCAGCATCTTGATTTATGTGTATTTAAATGTAAGATGTCAGAGTTAGAGTAAGAGCCATCTCCCATAACTTTAAAGTTTCCTTTTCAATTAATGAAGAGAGATAGGCACTTTTTGGAATACATATTTTATACCTTTGTTGTTAAGTGGAATGAATAGTTTTCATGCACTGCCTGTTTCTCTCCAATGTCAATGGAGAGATGGTGTTCAGACAAGTTAATAAAACTACATACCTGACTTTTAAGCACTATTTACACCATCTGATTGCCAATCTCCCACTATTATTTACTTTAAAAATTTTGAGTCAAAACAAGTGGGTGGTAATGGAGCTTAGTCCTTAAATATTTTGATTTAATTTAAATATAGAGGGGTTTGTGATGAAAAAAATGCTTTTTCTTTGGTTTGTTATGTATAACTTCTGCATGCAGTGGTGCATTCAGCTGAAATTTAACCTATGAGAAACATTGCCTCCCTTCCTGCCTACATCCTCTCCACTCCCATTCACTGAGTAGATAACATTCTTCTGGAATTGCCACCTCATTATGTTGTATTTTTTAATTTTATACATGGTATGTGAGTATCCACATTCTTTTCTGATAGTTCTTTTGGTGACAAATTCCTTTCTCAGTATAGCTTTCTGGACTTTTTCAGTGTTTGTGTACATGGGGATAAAGTGATTTTTTTTCTTCCAGTATAAGAAAAAGCTAGATGTTTCTCTTGTAATTACTGTGTTAATTTAAACCACAGACTACATGTCTTGGAGATGACTCATTAAAATGGAGGCCTTTCTTCTAATATTTTACAGGGGGACAAAGGAAACCAAGGTGACACTGGTATCCAGGTATATCAACTTTGTTTCTAGTGGAATCATCTGACATTGCTATTTATACAAGTCTTAGGTATTAATTCTGACAAGTTTTTTTAAAATTAAGCTCCACAGAAGGTTAACTTGAATAGCAGCAGTAACTCTGCTTCAAGGAAATCTGCCCAGTATGGCCAGCATGAGTTTTCAGCTGCACTTCTGGGGGCCTGAGCAGGGTATTGCCATTTGGTGCAGAGCTGTATGGTCCTAGCAATGGTGCAGGCGCAGGGCTGCAGGTTGTGCTGCTGCCCCAGAGGTCTGGGACATCACCCAGGACTGTCCCAGAGTGCACTCTGTTGCTGCCTGCAGGGCACTGCAGGATCACAGAAACACAGTCAAAGTAACTCGGCCTGACCTCTGCCTACCTACTTTATTATTAACATGTGGGATTTTCATCCTTGTTACCTAAAATCATGGAAATACCTACAAGAAAAAGAAGAGTATCCTGCCACTACGCAGATCCTGACTTGGTTCCTCTGTGTTCAGGGTAGAAATTTTATTCTTCTGCATAGTTTCTGCTCTGATCTTTTTGAAGAGTAACTTTTCAGATTGATTTGTCCTGGTTTAGAAGGAGGTTTTAGTATTTAGCTCCTTGTGTTATTTTTTTCGATAGTTTAATTACATGTACCAGATAAATGTATATTTTATAAAATGTGCTTCTCTTCTGAAGGGACTGAAAGGAGAAAAAGGAAGACAAGGAAATCCAGGCTTACAGGTACTGTTAAAATAGTGATCCTACTTCAAGACAGCCATAGTGATCCTAGTTTGAGGCCGGGATTCGTATATGTTTCTTAACACATCTTCCATCAACATGTATAGGTCTTTGCAACAGGTGAAATATATTTATGTACAACATGGTAACGTATAAAAATTACCTCTTGAACACTCTTAAGTATTTTTAAAATAAAAAAATATAACACATACAGAGAAGATGGAGCAACACTTCTCTCAGCTGTGCACACTTGAAGGATGAGAGGAAATGCACATGAGTTGGAACACAGGAACTTCATATACAGGAAAAACATTTTGCTTTGCGGGTGGTCAAACACTGAAGCAGGCTACTCATAGATATTGTGGCAAAACCTGTCTGGGCAGCATGTTGAGTTGATCAAGCTGCATCTGTTCTGCAAAGGAAGTTGAATCCAAGGAGGTTACTTCCAACCTACATGTTTCTGTGTTCTGGGATATTATGTCTTGAGAAACAGACCATAAGTGCATTTCTTTTATCATTGTAGTAAATCCTTAATTACAGAATATTTTTATAAAACGGTTATAAGTAATACAAAATGCAGATAACAGCAAAAAGTGGCTTTCGTATAAAGATTGTAAGAGGGATACTTGAGATGTTAAGATTTTGCATGTACCATGCTCCACAGTTCATTACCTCCTAGACTATACTAGGAGTCATTATTGACATCTTCTGTGCTCATAAATTACAGATGTTTCCTGTCCCAGCTGTAAATCAATGAGATCCAGTTGTTTCTCTTTAACTCTAGGCCAGTGTATTCCAATTGTGTCAGAGTTGGCTATCTTGTTATTCCACAGAAGATAGCTGTTAGTATTTATAAATACTTGTTAACTGCATAATCTATGTCGTGTCTAAACAGAGAACTTTTTTTTAGAGGTACATATCTAAAACTAGACTTGGAATGAAGCCACAGTTGCTTTTTTCAGAATTACGACATTGCTACAGCTGCCTGTCTAGCCAGAAGGACCTGATTCCCGGGGATTCTGGGCAGGAGGTCTAGACTGTATGTTAGTTAATACTCTCAGAGATATGTAGGTTGAAAATAGTTCATTATTAAACCTGAGCAGATTTTTTAAAAAAGAAATAGTGTAAACTAAAAGACAGGTCATTGACTTAACCAACTCTAATGTCCCAGACTAACATTTTACAATTTAGACTTCCTGGTTTTTCTTTTTGCAAATAATGGACAATTTTTCCATGTCTTTATTGTTTTAATCATAAGGGGAAACAAAGTGATAGTGAAAGAAAACATTTTTTTTTTTCAGACAGAATGAGGCAACAAAATTGCTGCATCAAAATTGGAGAAAGCTGAAAAAATAATACAGTCTGAGTCTAAAATTGTTTCCCGTGCTTATCTGGTTTGGTCAGCAACCAAAAAAATCAGTCATTTAGTAGAAAACACAAGGTCCTTCCAAGGTTTCTCAAGACTCCAAGACACAATACAGGTTTCCTTGTCCCTAAGAGTGAATCAGAAAAGTGAACTGCCATCTTGCCATGGGACATAATACTTGGTAACACCATTGAACCACTGGGCAGAAATGACACTGAAAGCATTTGCCAGCATGCAAAATCTGCCTTACTACTGAGCCGGTATTTCAGAGGCTCGGAAATTAATTTTTGCCTAGTAAGACAGCATTAAACAGTTTGAATCAGGAGTTTACTTCTGCTAGGACACAACATGTTATTTCTTTGTAAAGTAAGGTTTTGTCTCTTAAATCTGTATTATGTTTATATGTTTATAACATGTATGATATATTCCCAACTTATCCTCATGGTGCATGATATTAAAGGTAATACTGAAGTGTTCATTCACCCTGATATAAATTTTTTATCATTATATGCAGTTCTACTTTTTGTGCTATAGCAACCAGAAAATCTTTAAAAATTAACATTCGTGATTGATTACTGAAAACAAAGGACAAAAATATTAATTTTTGATTCCAAGTAATTTGGCTCAGCATGCTTTTTAAATTTCCTTTTCATATTATTTTTTAAAGGGAGTAGAAGGATTGAGTGGAGAACAAGGAGAGGTAAGTATTTTTGCAATGATAAATATAGTATTAGAAAATTATTCCATTTGTTTCTGCAAATTATGTGATCTGTAAAATGTGTGTTTAGTCTTACTTCTGTACTTATGTGTCTATAAGCAACAGAAGAGAAATTGAAAAATATCTGAGAAGAGAAAGACGTATTAGTTAAAAAGAGACAGAATGAAATACACATTTAATGAAAAATCATTAAAGCCAAGCCTGTACTTTAAGAGAATTAAAAAGCCAAGAAACCAGCTAAAAAAAAAGAGAGAAAGGACTGGTTGAACAGCGAAAATAACTAAAGAAAAAAAAATCTTTGTATTGCATGTTGTTGAAAAATTGGTATTTAAAATATTAATTTTGTTGGTTATTTATTTCAATATTTAGTAAAATCAGAGTATACACTGTCCCATTAATCTAATTCTCCTTCAAATTTATTTTGATATTTTTGTTCAACCTTTTTCATTAAAGTGTTTTTGCGTATCAATAGCTGGATACATTAATTGGAAGTTCCATTCTGACGATTAAATTATTTTATGCATTTTAACAAATAAATTGTTTTATATGCTTCTGTGATTCTATGAAATACTTCAGTTGCAGTTTGGCTTACAGGTGTTTTGCTAAATTATTGCCAAAACTGGTAAAAGATTCATTTATGCTATTGAATTAGTTTCCTTAAGTATTGTAAATCATGGCAATAATGTATTTCTACTGGAAATTCATTTAAACAATTTCTTACTATGTATTAAACTATAATGATGTCATTGTGTTTACTTATCAAACCTATAAAATGAGTTTATTTTCTATTTCTATAAAATACGGTTTTTGTTAGACTCTGATTTCTCAATAAAAAGTTTCTTCAGCCTGTAAGTCTCAGAACTTCCTGAGCTCTTTTCCTTTCTTTACTTTTCTTTGCCAATAGCAAGGATCAGTAAACAAGGCCACCCATGGGATGTGGTTGAGCATTAAAAGACCAAGATATACTGCAGAAAATTTTCCCCTTACAGTTTCATTTGCTTCTTGGCAAGTTCTTCAGGCAGTTCTGCTGATGCTTCCAACATTTTCTCCTGGTGTTTTTATACTGGCTTCTTGCCTCTAATGTTCTACCGTAGATGCTATTTCCCCAGTATTCTCTGGTTCTTAATGCTTTCTAGGCCCTTTAACATTTAGTTAAGATAGCTCAACTTCTAAGTCTTTTATGTAAATATAGTCCATAGCAGTAAAAGGAATTAAAATTAAACCTAAACAAAACAAAACACCTCCCAGCTATAAAACCAGCATGATTTCAGATCTCAGCACATATAGTTTCTAGTATAGCCACAGGCAGCTACGTAAGCACCATGTGTTTATCTCTGAGCCTTGCTGACTGTTTAAATGAAAAAAACACCTTTGCAATTATGTAATAGAAATGAACATGTGCAAATCTACGTGAGGTAACTAAGAGGATCACTTCTCTGTGGCTACAACATTCAAGATGACAGTATCAAGAAAATAAATTACATCTACAACTTTGGAAGAAGTTGTATCTGAATTAATGTATGACTTCTGAAGGTATGGTCTGCTTTTCAGGCCATGCACCTGAACTGGCCATCTTTTCAGCAGTGCTCTTAGGCACTTGACTGACACCTGTCACATTTTATCTCATTTCTCTGTTTCTTTAAGAGCATGAACTACCTATCTGATTTTACAGGCTAGCTCATAAAACTGGTTAATCTGGCACTGAATTTAAAGCTTGGTACTCTGTAGTAATTAATGTAGAGAACTCTGGGCATTGTTACTAACACAGACCAAGCCATGAAGCTTTGAATTTTTCTAATGTCAAGAATTTTAATAAGTGATACAGGAAATGTTACAAAGGA
Source organism: Eulacestoma nigropectus (assembly GCA_013397775.1). Classification (NCBI taxonomy): domain Eukaryota; kingdom Metazoa; phylum Chordata; class Aves; order Passeriformes; genus Eulacestoma; species Eulacestoma nigropectus. The sequence continues at coordinate 566,868 of VZTE01001450.1, forward strand.
ATATAAATACCATAATTTAAAATTCAGTGTAAGTCTATGGAGACCGTATGCATGAGTATTTCTTAAACTTCTATTATTTGCTTCAATAAGTTTGTCGTATATAATAGTCCTGTTCTGCTTTCACAATTCCATCTAAAGTAGTTGGAAATAGAGAAAGAAATTTTTGCAGCAACTGATAGCATTACACAGAAGCTGTGAAAAAATGAGAGGAAAAAACTCATACAGGAGCAAATGTGACTTTAATCTTGGGCACATACTGATGTTTTGTTGGCTCCAGAGCAGGGAAAGAGTTCCACATGAACTATTGCAGTAGGTAATTCCATGCATAGAACCATTGCTTTGGTGAAGATAGATCAAAATATTTTCCAGCATTTTTTTTACCTTTTCCAGTGAAGCAAATAGACTACAGTTACTATCAATCAGATGGGAAGAAAAAGAAGCAAAAAAATCCCTAACTGAATTTTTTTTTTTTTTTTGTCTTATACACTGCAGATAAAATGTAAAAGGCTTGATTATTATAGTAAGTTTTCAGGAGCTTCAGTGGTGCCAGAATTTCACATCCAATTTTTCCGGCCTTCTAAGGATTTTAACATACTATAAAAATTTTTCTGATTCTCAGAAAAAAGTGAATAAAAACCTTCCTTCCATGTGTTAATAATGAATACTATTTTTTTAATATTAATTTGTAAAATGGGTCTTTAAAGTTAAGAAAAGGTAATATATTTCTAGTTCTCTTTGGTAATTTTATCTGACACAACTACTAAGGAGTCTGAAAACTTCAATACATTTTAGCAAAATAGATCTCATCAATATCAAGTTAATTTTCACTAACATCACATTAATTTTATGAAGATCTTCAATAAAGATTTCTCAGAATATGTTTGTTTGGTGCTACCTAGCTTCCAAATCATCTGTGAATATATAATTGGCTTTTCATTGATTTTTCATTCCAGAAAGGTGAGAAAGGAGATCCAGGTATTCAAGGCATCAGTGGACAAAAAGGAGAATCTGGCGTCCAGGGTTTGATTGGACCTCCTGGTCTCAGAGGTCAGCCAGGAGATAGAGGACCCCCAGGACCACCTGGATCAGATGGAAAACCTGTATGTGTAGGACTTGAAACTTTTCATTTTGGGTACCTTAAAAACCACAAAGAAATGCGTGCTCTGTTATTTCAACTGTTCTCTGTTCCACTTAGGCACGAGAATTTTCAGAAGAATTTATTCGACAGGTGTGTTCAGATGTACTGAGAAGTAAGTCTGAAAGCTTCTTTTCTGTTGTTTCCTTTTTTGAAGTGCTAAAGAAGTTTCCTGATAGTTACAGAATTTCTTGAAAGCAAGTTCCATATTGCCAATTTATCCCTTGTTTTCCTACATGTGTGGAACTATATTTCCACTCACAGGTTTCATACTTTACCATCTTGTTTCCTAGAGGTGTTATATTCTCATAAGAGAGGGAACTAATTTTGTATTAGTGGTTAGGGGCAATACTTCTATTGTTACAACACTTTAAGCAATTTTTTCTTTGAATTCTCCCAGCCCAGTTGCCCGCCATTCTCCAGAGTGGAAGACTACAAAACTGTAACCATTGTCAGTCCCAAAGTGCTGCCCCAGGACTTCCAGGACCACCAGGACCAAGAGGCCCTGAAGGCCCAAGAGGGTTTCCTGGTTTACCAGGGAATGATGGCATTCCGGGGCTGATGGGCATCCCAGGTCGCCCTGGGGCTCGTGGGACAAGAGGTACTGTGTACATGTGTCATGGTGCTAAAGGCCTTTATGCCTTGGTTTTCTGCTTCTAGTTTTGAACGGGATTAGTGCAGGGTGGAGTAAGAGAATAGCTGGGCTTGTATGGCTGAGTGGAATCGTGAACATGGAGCAGTGTGGATGTTTCACTGCTTTCGGGGAACGCGTGACAGAAGAGAGAATGCAAGAATGCCGCCAGATAGTTATTGTTCAGTTCTACTATAGTCAAACTCTTTTGAGTCAAACTGTTTTTGATCTTTTTAGAGAGTTCTTAGTCTCATGTAAGTGTTTCTACCTGGATTTAGATTATTTTTTTAGATCAAATATGCCTAGACATAGATTTCATACTATTTCCATGTCTTCTGCTTTCTCTTCTTCCAAACTTGTTTGTTTCTGCTATTTTAGGGAACAGTGTTTATTCACTGGCTACCTACTATTTGTGTTGATTTTTGACATCCAACAACTTTTATACTCCTTTTGATTTCTTGACTTTTTGTCCTTTTGTTCTTTTCATCTCAAAAGGATTTTTGCTCCTTTCTTTATTATTTTCTTAAACATTCTGGATTCTTTTGGGCAGGCTAAGGTTTATGCTATCAGGTAACTCAGCTGTCCAAGCATTACAACTGATTTCTGTGATGCATTTGCAGACTTTATGTTAAGTATACATATTTAGTCTGGATCTAGAGCAAGAAACTGGGTGGAGTCCATAATTTGGTAACTGGTAGCATCAAAATAATCAGGAAAGCTATATGAAATACAGCTAGCTAGTAATGTGCCAATGGTAAGCAGACAAATGGTTGGTAATTATTTACTTCCTTTGTGACTTATTAACTGTGACCTAGCACATCAAATTCCTTTTGGATGTAATGATGATTTGCCTGTAGTGCTTTTATAATTTAATCTCCAGTAGGAGAATATGCCATTTTCCTCTGGAGCTGACACGAGCAGTTCTGGTTATTCCATAAGAGTCGGAAAAATAGATGTATGTTTCTATGAAGAAACTGGATTTACTGGGTTGTACTAGTGTAAGAGAGCTCATATTTTGACCCTCACAGTATTTCTTTAGTGGAGATTTAATTCTGCTGTGTGTGTTGTGGACCGTTTTCTATATATTCTGTATTCCACAGGGATTATGATAAAAAACACCTCCTTCATACAACATATGAAAAACTTTGCTGGTAGGAAGGCAATGACAGCAAATTTCTTAATTACCTACATCTATTCCCTCAGCTGATAGTGGCTGTCTGCTTAACTGTTGCTACATCGGCTCTAAATTCAGTAGAAATTAGGATAATTTAGAGCCCTGTCACACTGTGCAGGTTACAAGGCTTGTTTTAAATCACATTATTTGCTTTTGAAATATTACATATTTAATTCAATAAATAGTATCAAATGCTGATTTTCAACTTCATTGGATGAAAATGATGTGCAAAGATATGCATGTGTTTGCTAATTCACAGGACTGCCAGGGAAGAATGGTGCAAAAGGCAATCAAGGAATTGGCATTCCTGGGATCCAAGGCCCCCCAGGACCTCCAGGTGAGGGATGGTTCAGGTGTGCAGATTCAGTGCATGCTAATAATTTTTTTAAATGTGGTTTAGAAAAAATGTTGATGTAATTTGGAAAAATTTACATAGTTTGTACACACCTTAATTACCGTATATGTTTTAGGGCAATGCCTGTCTCTTGCACACCTTATAAATTGCGATGTAAGACATTATTTAATATGACAGGTCCTGTAAAGATTGGTATCTGAGACTGCTGTTTCTTGATAGATGGATCCTGAAGTCAACCATTATCTGAAAACTGAGCCCTGATATGATCATGTGACTTGTAAGCATTGCTTAGTGAGGGAAAATATTCTTCCTAATATTAGTGTATGCATACAAAATGTAAAGTTGAGCGTTTGGAAGATATATTAGGGCCCTATCCAAAGCAAGAGAAACAAATAGAAATAGGGAGACTGATTCTTGCCATGGTGGTTCCAGATTATATGATAAAGTAGAATAGTGTACTAAAGCAAATATCCATATTTTCCTTTAAAAGCTACTTTTATTTAAAGTGTTTTCCACATGCTTTAAAAAAAAATATTTTTAAGATATCATCTTGTTTACATAAATATATAAGCAGTTTGTGACAAGAGGTGTCTTTTGCAGGAAATGAAGTTTTTTTTATCTGCATGCTTCACCTAAGAGCAGGAACATTGTGGGTCTGTACTTGCTCATTTTCATTTTAATAGTAATGTATTTATTTATTTATTGCATGTGTGTTATTAAGGTCCTGAAGGTCCACCAGGGATGAGTAAGGAAGGACGTCCTGGAGAGCGTGGGCAGCCTGGTAAAGATGGAGATCGTGGCACTCCAGGAATGCCAGGACCAGTTGGACCCCCTGGAATTTGTGACCCATCACTGTGTTTTAGTGTAATTGTGGGGAGAGATCCATTTAGAAAAGGGCCAAATTATTAGTTTGTGATATGATAATTTAGAGGAATAGTTACAGTGCTTATCTTTCATGGTCTTTCAGATCTCAGGAAGGTGACCAGCAATAATCCCATAAGAAGGAACAAAAGTACCTCTGACATTAAAGCATTATAAATAATGATCTCAAAGATTATACATTCCTTTAGACAAGAAACTCCAAAACTCCAATCACTATTTTGTATACCTTGCACTGGTTGAATCTCAAGTGTTTTTAAAGAGATTATCAGTTTTAATAGAAATAAAATTAATTATAATATTTGGTATTTAGTATTTAATGTCTTATCATTCTCCTTTTATCTCTTTTTACTGAAGGGAAGTCCTTTGCAAAATTGCTGGAAACACCACTGGGAGCAGAATTAGGTCTTAAATGGCATTGGTCAGGTATAAATAACTGTGAAATTTTTCACATGCAGCCAACATGCACAGTATTTGATTTTTAAAGAATATGGCAGGCTTTGACTTCATATGTGTGCAAAATTCATTGCCTTGTGTACATTTCATATGTCATAGCTCCAGGTGTTCTGTGAGTGAAAGCATGTATCAGCTTTTTATGAATTAAGACAGATACGTGGACTCATCACAGAAGGAATGTCACCTATTTTGCCATGCAGCTCTGCTTAAAACCGAGGTGAAATGCAAGGGTAGAACTACAGGTTCAAGGGCCAAGGTTTTATTGAAGATGATACTGTCACCTACTAAACATCAAAAGTTTCCATGTGGGTGATTCAACTCATATGAAAACAGCATTAAAAATAAAAAAGCAAAAGACTGGCATAGCTGGCTTGTAGCTATGATTTGACAAAATTAAGGATTAAAAATGTTTGCACAACCCCAATGTAACAGTTCTTTGTAATGAAGTGTCAATTTATATGCCCTTTGCTGTTTCTCCTCAAGGGCTGCGTTGCCAAATTGAAGAAGCAGGTTTACAAGGAGAAAGGTCTATCTGGTGGCTGACCAGCTGCAATGTTTGTTATGCCGTTTCCTTTTTCATTTTAAGCCAGCTGTGTGTAATTTTCATTGTATGCTTTGCTAATAAAGTGTACTGCTTGCTTTTACATAAAGAGCAAAGGCACAGTTCCCATGAGAGTTTAAAATCCATTTCTTAAATTAAGGCAGGGTCCTGTATTGAAGTTAACCAATACTTCATAAATCACTTTTTCTAATGTGTTGTTTTTCTGTTGTCCTACTGTCAGAGACTGTTAATATGCTTGACATTCAAGGTAAAATAAAAGACACACTTTCCAGTAAGATGTGTGGTGGTGTGAGTTATGAGTCTGAGAGGAAGCAAAACCGAAACCAATGAAACAAGAGCAAGCCAGAAGGACCTCTGACTGCAGTGAATACAAACAGAAGACCAGAATTCCTTACTTGTAGAAGAATCCTCTTGACTTTCAGCCAGTCTGATTGGTAGCTTTGTTTATGATTTCATTTGATTAAATTAACACATATATCAAGCTTCCATTTTAAAAGTAGTGGTGGTTTTGTCACCCCATTAGTCCTGTTGGAGAGTTGTTTATGAATGATTGACTGAGGATCTACGAGTCATTTCCAGTCTGCATCTATTAATTGACCCTTTCTTGTAGTGTTTGATATGTCTGGCCAATTTCTATTTGAGCTCAGCTTTTGCTTTTCTGTCTGCATTTCCGTGCACTGCAGCAGTGCCCTTGTAGTTCTTGACAGGTGCTTGTCTGCTTTTACCACTCTGCTACACTTCTCTTTTCAGCAGACTTGGAAGCTCACAGTTAAGCCAAGGTGGTCTCTTGCTCTGCCTACTTCTCTACCTTTAAAGGGGATGAACTGTTTTTGTACTACCAGGAAGAGAGTTTTAGAAAAACTCTCTGGCAGGTGCTAGCTCCTTTATCCTTCATGGAATCTTCCCATGAAATCCTTCCCAATTTAGCTCTGAGAGAGCTGAAATTTCCTCTTCTAAAATTTAAAACGTACGTTCTAGTACTAACCTTCAGTGTGGTCCAGGCTGTATGCATTAATATGCCTGCACTTGAGGTGGTTGGTCTTCTGGTTGTCATCTTATCAGGCAGCTAAGGAAAATTTGTCCTAATTTTTTTTTGTCCATGCAAATAAAAGAGATAGTTACTTTTCCTCTGCTCCTTCTGGTATGTAAAGTAGCTCAGTCTGGCCTAGCATGAGAATTTCTCTACAGTCCTGCTCAAAGAGTACAGTCTAAGCTAGTTACAGCTTTAAAGCAAAATCTTGTTAGACCTATTTTATTTTGTATAATTAGATGGTAAGAAAGACTGACTTCGTAAACTAAATAATTAAGAGCCTTCATTGAATGTAAAACCAACTTCAAACCCTTGATCTGTAAAAGGAGATTTGAAGGTGAATCTATTTGATTGCCTAAACTGAGCTGTTTAGATGCTTCGAGCTTTAGTGCTGCTGTGTCTTTGGTATTGTGTCTGTGCAACTGTCACATTTTTGCAAAAGGGATTTGGTTTTGACAAACTGGAATTTTCCAGAGGACATGCTAGCCATTTAGTCTGTGCAGGGGCCTTTTAGAAAGAGTAGTAACAATGTAGCTTAAATAAATGAAGATAAATGCTTTGAAAATGTAGTTATTAAATTACGTTATTAAATACCCAGGAGTGATATAGGAAGTGTCTTGCATCCCATTGAAATGCATATGTTATAGCCTAGGAACCTGTGATTTCAATTATTGCTCCTTAAAAGTGTTTATCAAGACAGAATTAAACAGACTTCACAATCATTTAATTTTCTGACTTCATTTGATACAGTAGAATTATACAGCAGCGTAGGTGTGCCCCAGCTTGCATCTTGATTGGATCTTTTAACTCAGAATATTAATATATTTCCAGATCTTCATCTGATTCTACAGTAAGATGTTAAACAAGTGGTATAAACTTGAGTATTATCTGATGAATGATGCACAGGAGAGAGACTTTTATTTACTACTGATGCAAATTATATGAGGTTCTTGCAGATGTTGATCTTCAATCAGAAGCTGTGAATTAAAAAAATCACAGTGCAACATGTCACCATCTAACTACCAGATATTCTCTGGAAATAGTTACTAGAAACTCTTAACTATCATTTACTTACTTACTCTCCTGATGATAGTCTTTAAAACTGGATCTTGGGCTAATTTTTAAGCAGAGGGCAAGATGCAAAAAGAATTTCTGGATTTTTTTTTTAGTAGCATCTTGCTGTCTAATCTTGAGTTAAGGAATATTCTCCCTGGTTGGTCTAGTGCCTGTTGGTGTCAGTAGAGGAACTATGATTCACTACACTGAATTTTTAATATGGCTTCAACTCATAATATGTCTGTGTGCATAAAATAGATTTAATATTTACCACTTTACTATGCTCATTTATTGCTATTGTCTCTCAGATGCTGAGGCATGTACTTGGACATAAAGATGCAGAATGGAAAAGTATTACTGTGGGAACTGGATTTCTTAATAAAAGCCTAGTGCTGTATGGATGGAGCTCAGCAATTTTCGCCTCTGAGAATCACGATCTTAGAGAAGTTTGGAGTAGATACATATGGAGTGATGTGTCTATATATAAATATATATGATTTAGTAAAAGACCAGATGTCACAGATGGTTTCCACATGTGCAGATTTATTTGGTGAATATATACATGTATATACTGTGTGTGTGAGTGTATGTATCATTCTCAGTTCTTCATTTGTTTAATTGAAAGATATCATAGTCTTAGAAATAAAAATTAAAAAGTAAAACAATAAAATCATAAAATCATAGAATGGTTTGGGTTGGAAGGGACCTTAAAGATCAACTAGTTCCAACCTCCTGCCATGGGCAGGGACATCTCCTTCCACTAGACCATCCAACCTGTCCTTGAATACTGTCAGGAATGGGGCATCCACAACTTCTCTGGGCAACCTAGTCCAATGCCTAACCACTTGGACAGTATTTCTTCCTAACAATCCCAATTCTCTTAATCTTTCTTCATAAGAGAGGTGCTCCATCCCTCTGATCACCTTGGTGTTCCTCCTCTGGACTTGTTCCAACAGGTACGTGTCCTTCCTGTGCTGGGGACCCCAGAGCTGGATGCAGCACTGCAGGTGGGGTCTCACCAGAGTGGAGCAGACGGGCAGGATCCCCTCCCTTGCCCTGCTGCCCACAGTTCTTTGGATGCAGCCCAGGACATGTTTGGCTTTCTGGGCTGCAATTTGGCATTGCCAGGCCAGCATCTCATCCACCAGCACCCCCAAGTCCTTCCCATCAGGGCTGCTCTGGATCTCCTCATCCCCCAGCCTGGATTGATACTGAAGGTTGCCCTGACCCAGGTGCAGAACCTTGCACTTGGTCTCATTAAACCTCATGAGATTCCCATGGGCCCACTTCTCAGGATTGTCCATGTCCCTGAGGATGGTATGCTGTCCTGCTAGACTGTGCGGTCTAGTCTGGAAATCTAGTCTTGTAAGAACTGAACTATCATAGTCCTTTTACTGCTTCAGCACCAAACTGTCATTGCCAGCTTCAGGAGTAGCCAGCATATTTGAAGGTTGGTCAGCCTTTCAGAGGAGGAGCTGAGAATTGCTAGCTATGCTTCTCTCAGAACTAGAGAACCTCATTTCTCAGAAATCTCAAGGTGCAGTAAAATGAAATTTCTTTTCAGCGCATCTGACTGTCCTGGCAATGAACACTGTCAGGATCTGTCACTAAAGTTCACACGGATTTAATCAAACCTCTGTGAAAAGATACCATAAGTTTTTCCTGTAGGGGAAACACATAGATGACAAAGCAAATACCTATTAATCCATAGTCAGCAGAGACCATAAACCCTTTTAAGAGCTATCGCCTTCTGGGGTGCTATTGAAATGTTTAAAACTTGAATTAATATTAAAAAATCCAGTGGGTTATTTTCTTCTGTTGATAAGCAGGATTTTCTCATAGAGGACATCATCTATGTGTCTTGGAGAATCTAAATCCATTTTTACAATGGGGAAATCATTACTATATGATTCCTGATTTTTTCTTTGCAAGCATCTTTCCTCTCCCAGTATTTGCATAAAAGTGCTTTTTTTTGTATCAAAAAATAGTCTGGTGGCATTCTAGTATATTATAGTAGTCCGTGTTATGGTTTTCTTTCCTGGCACAAAATTCAAGCACTAGATGTTTTTCCAGAAGTCATATGTGGCCACTCAGCTAGCTCTCCCTATATTGGCAGGTTAAAGCTCCTTGGTTGTCTGCCATAGGCTTAAAGAACTGAAGTACTCTGTATTGATTTTCTGACACTTTTTCCCAATTTTATGCTTGTAAAAGTATGTAGTGTTCTTCCACTTAAGGAAAAGGTAAGTGAGAATTCATCAGAAGATTTAGCTATTTGACTGTTACAACATCATATATCCATAATGCTTCCAAAATGTCTTTCTCATGTTGGAAGCTCGTAACTCCAAAGAGTGTTTAATTTGTTGTTTTCCGATTTTCCTTTTTTAAAACATGAAAAAAATCATGGTATCTCTGGGACACATTGAAATCATGCATTGAATATAATGCAAAAAAAGCAATAATGCCTAGAAACTGTGTTTCAAATAAACAACCTTATTGAACTGTTGAAAAATATAATGCTACCTGAGAGATGGAGAAAAAAAAAAAAATCCCTTCTGACTGGGACATGACTCTTCAAGGTATGCAAGGCTCTTACTGATGTGGGAATGAATGCTACCTTTAACGTAGCCAAGATGGATCCTGAAGAAAAAGAAATGGCTTAAGCAGGAGTCTGGGTAGCAAATGAAGGAGAAGGATACCGTCATCCACTTTATTCCTTCACTCTAATGTAATATGCATTGAATGAACTGTGGGAAAGTACACTGTGGGTGTAACACCCCTCTTGATATGAAGTGACAGACCTCCCAAAAGTGAAAGCTCATGATGAATGTGACAGTGATGAGCACCAGGAGTCTCTGACAGCTGGGACCAAAGTTCTGGATGACAATTCAAGGGATCAAATAACTGTCCCACTCTGATACTATCTAACTCCTGCTCTGGAAACTGGCAAGCACATACTAGCACTAAACTGTGCTTATGTTATGAAAGCTTAAAGATATTTTTTATATACATGTTAGTCCTTTTACAATGCTTGTTAGAAAACAAAAACCCCAAACCTAGAACTGAGGAAAAGGAATCTGGCTTTGTGTGTTGTGGTCACATAAATCTCATACTGAATATCCAAAGCCATCTGCACTGGAGAACTGGGTTAGTTTGCCTTCCTGAGGAAGGGGCTGAACTGGCATTTATAAAATCCCGTATGCTTTATTTTTTCCCCTTGCACCAGAGTGTCTGTTATGCCCAGGATTCCAGCAGCCAGCAGCTTTCTCCAGGGCAGTTTGTTATTACTCAGGCCATAGAGTTCAGAACTCATTTACTGTTCTGTATTCGCTGTAACCAGTTCACTGCTAAATTATGAATCAAATCTTTTGTACATGCTGGCGTTTGTTAGAGTTGCTTGCCACATGCCAACAGGTGTATATACCACTGAGCTCATACAAAAGCAGCTACTGGTGGTACCCACAAAGTACCAACTGGCAAAAGCAAACAGCTATTAAAAGTTACTATCAATGTTCCTTTAACAGGTAGATGTAGTAGATAATTAATAGGAAAACTTACTTTTTCGGTGTATAAACTCAGGCAGGGTCTGTCGTGAGAAAGCAAATTTTATATAGCTCAAAATAGAGTAGATTAATATAATTTTTCCTCACAACGACATCACTACCTAAAGGATGTCTTTGTATTACATGCATACTGGGAAAAGTTTGAGAAACCTTGGAGTAATATTTTGATGGTAACTCATTAGTGAATCTTTTTGTTAAGTTTTACTGATTGAGAAGTTGAAAGCATAGCCCTGAACACTGCAACATTTTTTATTAAAAATGCATGAAGGATGAGCAAGCTAATATTTAATGTATGCTTGGTGATCAGCTGACAAGAAGTAACTTGGAGCTGAGAGTGGGATAGCATCTGTGAACATTGTGCTGACTCCTACCAGGGAGACTCCAGCTCCTGTCTGTCACAAGCTGGAGCCCATGCTGTGCCTGCATATGATAAGAATCACAAGAGATGAATTGATTATTTTCCAGCAGAGTAAGGGTGTTGTTGCTGAATGTAATGTAGCTGAACTAAGTTCCCAGCTATAACAGAAAAATGGAGAAAGCAGTAAACTGGAAAACACCTATCAGAATTAAGCACTTTGGGATGTTAAATATTTTTGGCAACAAAGAATGGCTCTGTGACAAGACGACGTGGAGAATTTTGATGCATATTTGGCTTATGACAGGTTTGTCTTCAACAAGTTTTCTCTTTGTGGATGAGTTGGTCTTCACCTGAGTTGTTAGCAAACTAGCTGACCTTCTAGACCAATTGAAAAAAGGGTAATTAATGGTGGCTATCTTTCTGTGGTCTGAGTATTTTATTAATATATGTAGCTGGAACAGTGTAGGCTCTACATCTGTGGGAGTGCTCTGCAGCCATCTAGCCAGGAACCTGGCATAATAAATGTCCTGCTGACCAGAGTAAACTGGAGAGAAAATAGCTGAAGCCTCCTTGTCTTGTCTCCTCGTTACATGTGGCATAGGAGTACAACTAGAGAAGCATGGATGTCATAGAAAAGAACTGCTGCTTGGATCATCTCTTTCGGAAATTAACTCTCAGCTTTTAAGCAGAGTAGAAGGCACAATATTGTTAAAATGAGAGTAAGGACAATGTTAAAATGAGAGAGTCAAATTCCACTGAAATTATACATTTTATACAGTTAATATTGTTACAGTGTGAAATCTAAGAAACTAGAGGCACAGTTTTCATTTTGTGTTGGGATTTTTTATTTTTATGGTTTGAAGGCCAGATTAAATCTCTATGGTGATCTCCTGCAAAGTGTAATACATAGAAGTTTCATGATTTTTAATTTTCTCTCCCTTTCCTTCTGTTCTCCTCCCCTACATCACACCCATGGCCTATCTACTTTGGCACCCATTTGTAACTTTTCCATTCACAGAACTACATTATAGTCTTGCATTCCTTTCATGTGATGCTTTGATATTTTCTTTGTTCTTTTTTCCCCCCTCTATCGGCACAGGACTTTTTTTTTCTTTAATCTCACTTTCATTTTCTTATTTTTCTTTATTTTTGACTACATTTCTGCTTTTGTTAAGTGGCATGGCATGGTCTGTATGTGCCTTTATCCACATCTTCCTTCTACTTCAGTCTCTCCTGGTGTGCTTGCAATGCTCCTGTAAATAGGAGGTGTAAAAGCCAAGTATTTCCTTGGATCTTGAGGAATTAAGTGAGTTACCGGCAGGTGTGAAGCCTGTTGAGAGTTGTGTGCAGATTCCATTACCACCACGGGGTTGTTCTCTCTGGTTGCAAAGTTGTGTGAGAAAAGACTGCTCAGAGGAGGGGGCAGCTGCTGAACAGATCTGTGAGCAGGACTCACGGAACCGATGTTGTAAGGAATCTGTGTGGTGGGAAGGATCTCTGAGATATTGATGGGAAGCCTTCACTGCTTCTTTCTACCTGGTGTCTGTTACCGGAGCTGGAAGGATCTGGTGGTAAAAATAGTCTCTCTCAGGACTAAACTTCTTGCCTGTTTGAGCTTGATTTCCTGCATTGTCCGAACAGCAAATACAGCTCAAACCCTTTACCATGTATCCCTTTCTTTACTGCTTAAAAGTTGAGGCTGAATATTTCTTTTATTAAACAAGTTAGAGTTGGCTAGAAATATAGTTAGATGCAGTCTAATGGATTGCAATATAATTTTGCAATATGAGTTATACTGTGCAGTATAATATAGTCTACTATAATCACAATGTAAATAGGTGATAAAAGTGGTGAGGTGCTGCTACAGGTTGCCTGGAAAGCTGTGGATGCCTCATCCCTGGAAGTGTTCAAGGCCAGGTTGGATGGGGCTGTGAGCCTTGGGCAGGGACACCTTTCACTAGACCAGGTTGTTGGAGAGTGCTGTTTCATGTCAGTGCATATGATACGAACATTTATTCCTTGCAAGATTATTCAATATGTGCATTGTAGAGGGCTGTGAACTTCTAGCACAGGAGCCGTCTGTGCTCCCTTGGAGAAGAGAGGCCTGAGGGCAAAAAGGGACCCTGCCTCCAGCAACTCACTTCTAGGTTACGGCGAGCAACCCCAGCATGCTTTGTTCCCCTATGGTAATACTTTGTATCCAGTTGGCTAATTGGTTTCTCCCCACCCCCTGCCTTCCCCATAAAAAGGGGCCTGAGTCTGCCCTGACCCAGGGAGTTCTCATCCCTGGCCTCCCCTTTGCAGGGTGGCTGGACCATTAAAGCTGTCTCTGTGGAACTGCCATACGAGGCTCCTGTCTCTCTGTCCCCGAGTTTGCCTCGGGTGATCTTGCCAAGAGCTGAATCACAAGAGCTGGAATCACTTGTAGCTGAGAGATTGCTACACTTGCTGAGATCACCCACTGTCTAGGAGGGCTTGCCTCGCCCCTAGAAGAGCTGTTCTCTGCAGGACGCTCTCTCTAGGAAGGCCGTGGCATACTGGTGCTTGACAAGCATCGGACCCTCAAAAAGACAGTGCATTAATGGTATTACATACCACTGACTTCAAAGAAGTCAAGGTGGCAAATTTTAACGTCAGTTCCAAACTCTTCAACATTGAGAACCACCTTTTCTCAGTGTTACAGCAACTTCTCACATTTACTCTGCCTGTTGTGCCCACACGCCAAGTAAAGAAATAACGTTTGGAAGAAGTGTCATTTCAATTTCCAGTAAAAATACTTGGATCGTGTGGAGCTTTATAGATACATAACAAAATGTTCTGCTTAAATCAAAACTTTAAATAAGTTGTCATCTGTTAAAATGCCCTGAGAGCACTGGGCACTAGGTGTTGACAAATGGAAATTAATTTTTAGAGCAAGTGTACTTATGGGAATTCTTTAATGGTTACAGGAGGTGTTCCAGCACATCCTTGATGGTAAGCAACCACGTTTTCCATGATGGATGATCAGAAGGAAGACACATGACTATACACTTTGGCACATTGTTTTCAGACAACCTCATCTGCTTGTTTTCCTTGTACGTGTAATAGAAAGGGGGATGTTTTCTCCCCTTCCTTCTGCCACAGTTCTTCAGTGTCTTTCTGGAGTCACTTGCCTTAAGACTGTGGGAGAAATTCCAAGTTAAGTGACAGGGATTTCTATACTTTCACCTCTGCATTAGAAGCGGGGCCAGTTGATCTCTCCTCTGTCAGTCTTAACTTCTGTTTTGTAATTCTTGTGTTTGTGGAGTGCCCTAGCTTGGCACCCAGGAGGTTTTTCACATCCATTTAGATTCAGAAAGCCTTATAGTCAACCTACCTGAGGCTCAATTCACCTGCATACAATGTTTAAATGTGTGTAGTGTATGGTTAGCTTCTGGGTCCCTGTGTACAGCTTGTGTGAGAGGCTGTCACTAAGCTATCAGATATATGAGCCTTCAGAAATTACTCCCTTTGCTTACTTTTGTTATTGGTTATCCATTGGATCACTGAATTGGTGAACCGCACGTGTACATGTAAGTAGATCAGTAAACTCCTTGGGGCTATGAGACCTGGAAGTACTTGTAGGCTTCAAAGTAGACGTGTAAGTGCTTTACTTGTTTGTGGCCTTCTAAATAGTGGCATAAATATTGCCTAAAGCTGTACATACAAAGCAGTGTTTAATACCAAATTTGTTAGACTTACTTTATCTCAGTACCATACGGTCTTCATTAACAGATTATGTTCTACCCATGAATAGGCCTTTTATAATGTGAAAATGTTTAATTATAAGTATAGCTGAGGCATCAAATTTTACCTGAAAAGATAGTTTTCCTTCAAGTACCAATTTAGACTATGCAGCAGGTCACAGGTCTTTTTCCAATGAAAAAAACCCCAACCCAACAACACAAATACCCATCCACACCCCCAACTTCAACCCCAAATAAAATGACAAAGCCTGGTCAATGTAGAGGTTACTCAGAGCAGTAACAGAAAAATAAATAATTCTGGTACTCAAAGAAACATTTCCAAATGCTTCCAGCTTTTACAGAAATAATAATTGTGACCTAGAGCATGAGGAGCTGATTTAATGTACTTGTATGTTAAATAATTTCTGTTGTCTTTCTCTCTCTCTTTTTTCTTTTTTTTTTTTATATTTGCTTTGAAAGAACAATTAGGATGAAGTTGTTCACACTTTTCTGAGGAATGGGCAGTTACTGTCATACTCCTAGTGAACCAAACCACATGATGCTCAGTACACAAGATTTCAGTGGTGAAGAACAGAGCCACACTTTCACCAGACTTTGGTGGGCTCCAGACAAGGTTTCTGAAACAAGTATTGAAACGGAAGAATATAAAAGAAACAATTAATTTTAGGAATTACTGCACCTTTAACCAGCTTTTGCTTCTTACCATATTTGTGTAATAATTTTTAAAGAAAACTAACACCCTCTATGATAGAACTAACCATCAGATTAGAAACACCAGGTTGGCTATTGTCTGCCTGGAAGCACTGGTTTGGGTGTTTTTTGGAGAATTTTGTTGATAAGTTCCTGGCATCTGACTTGGACAAATTACTTGAAATGAAAGGAGGGAATTTGCTTTACTACAACATTTCTGAAACAAATGAAAAATCCCAATGCAGCTACTCATAGTATATTTTAATGCCATCTCTTCTTCCTTTTCGCTTTGCCTCGTGCTTAATGTTGCAAGTCATAGTAAAAAAAAAATACAACATGGATAAACAAGAGTGTCATTAGTGATTTAGATATGTGGAGGAGCTGCAAAGTTCTTTGAATATCTGCTGTGAGTGAGCTGAGAGGGAAAGACTTAGGGAAGGATCAGCCTTGGATTCTGTACTGGAGGCACCTCTCAGTGCTGGGGAGAGGAGCAAAGCATCCATCCCATTAGCCACATCTGAATTAAGGCTTGTGAAGTTTTCTCCTGATACACACCAATATGATTGTAATTTCCCTTTCCTATAAAGTCGGCTATGTTTGAAAAACACTCATCCAAAATACAGGTGAGAACATTTGATTCCTGCTTGAGACTGAAGGGTTCGGTTTGGCTGACAGGAGCAGGAGGGAGAGAATTGCAGGGCAGCTGTGGGGCACCTGCCCAGAAGTTGTGTGGGAAAGTGGAAGTGCTACTGCTGCCCCCAGAGAAGTTCACATATCTGAATGCCTGTTGCCTACAGAAAGAGGTTTTGAAAGGAACCAGCTGCACTACCTGCAGTTAAGTGTCTTAAAAGTCAGACCACTGTGTTGTGCTCCCACCCTGGTGAAAAAGTTTACAGAGCAGCATGAGTTAAAGAAGTGAAAGCACTCCTGGGTAATCTTTAAGTTGGTGTTTTGGCTGGGAGTTCGAGTGTCTCAAGCCAAGAGGGCGGAAACTCCTCCCTGATTCCTGGATGTTTCCCCTGGTGCATGGGTGTAACCTCTTGCAGATGGGCTGCCATGCTTTGAAGGAGGTTGTAAGTGGCAGGCCTGGCTGCAGCGGAGAACCTGGAACGAGGGTCATAGCAGGATTTCTGCAGGGAACAACCAGGCCAGATATTCTGAATGAGAAATAAATCATGTGCCAAGTTTCTCCAGTTTGCTAGTGTCAGAGGGCTCCTGGTACATCCTCTGCGTCATCCTGGAGCCCATTGAGTCCTTTGGGCTGAAACTGCTGTTTTCATACCCCCTCTCACACAACCAGAATTTGAACTGACAGCACATGCAGTCGAGAGAAGGAGTTTCTGCCGCTCTCCTAGGGTAGAGTGGGAAGCTCTGAGAGCAAGGTACCCCCAAGGGGCACCCAAGATAGTTGGAGGTAGCTGGGCCAAGCACGGACCCTATCACAGGGCCAGAAAAGTTGTTCTTTGCCAAAATCTTCTTGGTTTCACATGGGCGGTGGAGATAGGGCTCGAATTTGGGCACCAGACCATCTTCACATCTGTTTTTTGAAACAGTTTCACTGCTGTCTGAATACTTGGGGAACTTCAAAGGAGAAGGTGTGGCAGCACTGAGGCTGGGCTGCTCTCTGCATCCGGCAGTGGCACACTAAGGATCCTGGGATTTTAGGATCACAGCTTTTGACCGAAACATTCAATTAGTTATTTTGTGGGTTGGGCCAGTTCCAGTCCTGGGCCTGGGCCCAAATGAGTGCCCAAAATTACTACACACATAAAAGACAGAAATCTCCCTACCGAGGTTTATAATGCTCTCCTATAAAATTCCTCCTACAATTCCATCCTGAAGGAATATTAAATTGTTATGTTTCCTTTGTTTCACAACTTTGTATATTTTTTCATTCCTGGGAAATCAAACAAAGCTTTTGAAGTAAAAAGACACAGGAGAAGAGCAATAAGGGGGTAGGGGGAAGAAGCCCACAAGGCAAATAAACCCATTACAATCAAAAAAATGTGTATGTATATACAAATGGGAGATATTAAAAAAGGCAGTCAGGAGACTTAAAGCCTCATTTTCTGCTTGAGCCTAAACTTTTGTTAAAGAACATAGCACAAAAAACTAGCTGAGAAATTCCATATATAAACACATAATTATTATTTAATTGTGAGACAGAATCTACATGAAATAGAAACCAGTAGGGTTTAGTTGTTGGAGGAGGTTGCTATTTTCTTCACCCTCTTTTTTTTCTCTCCTTTTTTTTGGCAAAGCAAGAGATGTAGGACAATGAAACACCATTTTTGTGACAAAGAAAGCAAAGACTGTTTTACTTATGTTCAATTTCTCACTCAAATGCTTAATTTCCTCATTCATCTTCCAAATTTTCTCCAAACGGGGTATGGATTCCTCAATGAACCTATGTTTTCTAAAACCTATGAGTTAAACTGCTCAGTTTTTTCATACTCTGAAGGATTTTGCAGATCACTACCACATTCTCCCTCAAATACCTCTTTTCAGTTCTTAATCTACTTTTGTATAGTAGTCTGTGTCATCCTTATTGTCGCTTTTTCTGAGCTTTTCCTAGTTCTATGATATCCTGAAAAGCATGATGCCATGGCATGATGCAGTGGTTTTTTTGTTTTCTGTATTGTTTTTACTGCTTTTGGACATGTTTTCCTCCTTTACTGTAGTAATTCCAAATAACATTTGACTTTTAACTGTGGCTGAGCTTTAAATTATTGTCTTCCCAAATATTCTCAAAGCAACCCTGAGGCCTTTGAAATGTAATAAGAAATCCAGACACATCTTTCTTTATCTGTGCTTAGGAATTCTTTTTCGCCTACATGCATAGGCTTTCCCTTACTGGGTAATGGCTTTCATCTTCAGGCTATTTAACTGCTTGGTAACTTTCTAGTGAAAACTGTCTATTGCCCTATTCAGCCAGTCTCAGATTTGATGATCCAGCGTACATCTCTGCCATCTGTGAACTTTGCAACAGTTGTGAACTCATTATTTGTTCCATATTTCCTATAACTTCTGAAAATATGGAGCAGCAAAGAAGACCTGACAGCAGATTCTTGCTATCTCAGTCTATTTTTTTTTTTTCCTAGCTTTCTGTCTTTTAACTAATTACTAATCTCCTGGAAGATTTTTTACTCTTAGTGCATGATAGTTTCTTTTAGGTTAGCAAGGGGTCTTGCTGAGAAGCTTTGAAAAATCAGGCATACTCCATTCCAGTGATCATCTTTAGCTACATTCTTAGGATTTTTGTTTTCTTGCTCTGGTTATCTTTCGCCCTCTAGTTAAATGTTGATTTAGTTATTTAAACTGTTTTCTTAATTGAAATATTTTTATTTTCTACTTTTGTGCTATTTATCTATACTTATTTTTTCAATTTTTTTTGCTAATATCCTAACTTCCTGTTCAAAAACTCTCCATCACACCTAATAAGCTTTCTAGCCATTTATTTTATTTTTTTATGGATCCTGTTCAATTGTTCTCAGTCAGGTTAAAGGAGAAGGAGATCTGGAGGGAGTGGATAGGAATTTTTCCCTGTTCCAAGGGTACTGAATATACACTCTGCTTGTTATTTCTGTGGCTGTATTTTGATTTTTGTCCTATTAATTATTCAGGAAAGTCCCTGGCAATTTTCATGGATTTTTTTGCCTAGATGTTGGCAATCACGTAGCCATTTCTTCTTTTGCTTGAAATTTCATACTTTTTCTTCTATTTCCTCCCCAAACCATACTTTGTTATATAAATTTGTTGAGAGCATGAAAATAGTAAACAAGAGTTTCTCCACGGAGTGTTTTGAGACTTCTGTGTTACACAGTCCATATATACTATAAAATGTTAATGTTATCATCCAAGTTAAATGCATTATGATCGTCTCAGATAACTTCCTTGAACAATAAACCCTTCATATTTCTTCTGCATTTCATTGTGCAGCATAAAATACCTTAAATTATATACTTAAGGCAAGATAATTTTATCTATAAATATAAGGAGTATTCTCTGTGCTTTGAGAATATGCCTGATAACATATTGATGTAGAGGTAAAGGGGAAATATAGTAAGACAGAAGAAATATAAAGTATTCTTCAATGACTGGAAAATTGAAGAAATCCCACTGAAAGCAGAAAAAGGCATGTTCCTGTGCCCTAAAAGTGGGGAAAAGTGTGAGGCATATGTATGCAGATGTAAGATCAGAAATAGAAGATTCAAATAGACTTCAAATTCTAGAGAGACAAAAATTAAAACAGGTTAAACAGGCTAAAACGAAATATTTTATTAAAATTCTTACTATGATTAATAATTTTAAGAATATGAGACACAAAAGGAGAAAGGTCAGTTAGTGAATATTCAGATAACATAATATGATATGAGACTATAGAGTTTACTTTGAGAACAAGATGAAACAATTCATTGTGCTCTTCTTAGGGAACTCATGGAGGGCCAAAGAATCTTTGGGAACTGGTAAAAGGCAAAGAAATTGCATTTTACACAGTAGGGAAAGCAGCTTTAAGTGAGGAAGTAGTAAATTGATAAAAAGGCAAATCATTGCATGTCAATAAATATAATAATAAATATAAGACAAATTTAATATACTTCCTCGATAGAGCAAGTAGTGCAGTGGACAAAGGGAAGCATCATTTATGATACAACTGGTCTTATGTAGGCTTTTGGTTTGCCTCACATAGGACTGCCATGAAGAAATTAAGAAGTATGTGAGGTGGATACAAAACTCTATGGAGGCCTTCAGTCAAAAAAGTCTTTCTGGTAGCTGGCTCTTAAGGTGGAATATTAGTGACATGAAATCAGCTCTCCCTGGGGCTAGTGCCTCTGTAAATTTTCATGTGTGGCATGTACTTGGCACTGAAGAAAAACAAGATGTTTTTAGAAGACAACTGATAAGTTTAAAGAAAACAAGATTGCAATTTGAAATGGCATTGCTAAATTGCAGGAATAGTGTGAAATCAATACAATGAGTGATGACTTGGTAATTTCATGGTCACCCTGACCAGAATTGCTTTCTAGCTTCTAATCCTTGAGTCACTTCTGCCTGTTTTAGGAAAATAATATAATAGCCATTCTGGTTTGTATTCAAGAATTTTACTTTGGTAATTTCTCTTCTGTGTGAAATACATCTGACCACGTGTAGAGATAAACGTTCCAGACATTTGCATCTGAACTCATAATCCATAGTCAAGAGAGAGAAATAGTGTGATTTTTTTCTCATTTTAATGTAAATGTCCAAACTAGGCTAGATTAAATCCTATCTAAAAGTGTCTGTTCTCATTTACTGAGTACTGGGGATTACTATGCTGGGAGTAGAATCTACACTGGAGTTATATTAAAAACAGGCAAGATGCATCCTTCTCTCTGGCTGAATCTGTACTAGAAAGTGAAATACTGCCAGTGAACGTTTTTGTGTCAGGGAATAGCTGGAAAACTCCCTGGCATGATGGCTGATGTTCTCCCAGATAATGGCCAGGTTCAGTTCAGAAGTGAAAACATTTCAGAGACCTTTTCACTAAGACATGTGCATGTAGGCACATATAAGCACCACGTTTTAGATACACAGTTCACAGTTCATCAGAGTAGACATTGCCAATGCCATCCCAGCTAACCTTGTTGTCTGGGGAAGTTGCTAACTCATCTGCCTGGGAAAATTAATAAATCATTAGCTAACTAGCATGGGAGTGTTAATGTCCCCTTTCTATTTCAGAGCTCCCGTTGGTAGCAGCTCTTGTGCTTTGGATGTTTACACTGGTTGCCCCCACAAAACTTTTGTCCACTTGGTACTGTTTCAAGTACCTATGAACAATCACTGTTCTTATCGTGACTGTGGCTGCTATTTACCCCAAATCCTACATGCATATATTTCCAGGCAACACCTAAATCATCTTCCTACTGTATTTTATTTCTGAACAAGTGAAATCTTTGTCAATGCTATATCCAAGAAATCTCTGTTATTCTAATCAGCTAATAATTTTGAAGACATGAAGGCTTCCAGATTTTGCTAGGGCTCTTTAATTTTGGATGAAGTTTAGGATGTAAGATATTCAGCAACCTGACAAATTACCTTTCTTTTTTTTCTGACTTTCATGCCACTTTAATCAATTATCCTCAATGACTGAAATTTCTTCAAGAGTTTCAGACGACTGTATCCAAAAAGTTTCTTTTCTTTCTTTTTGGGTGCTGCAGCATGTCTATGCAGCAGTCTTTTTGTGGCATAAAGAAGGAAGCCAAAGTGCTACCAGAATAGGTATGCACATAAACAGGATATATTTTCTTTTCCTTCTACTAACTGCTTTTATTTTGTCCTTCTACCCCTGAAAGCATGTGTATATCTTATATTATCCGAAAGAGGTCAGTCATTGTCTAGCCTTTTCATACACAGGAGACCTGAGGAGAATATAACCTGAGCCTCTGGCTCTAGTGATTTTTGATCTGCTCACTTTTAGTCCCAGAGGAATCATCAATCCTTATGTGGGTTAGCAGTGTGGTGGAGTAGTCTGTGATTCAGATGAGCCCTGGCAGCTTTTCTCTAAGTGGACTCCAGGCCCTTTGCAGTGGCACTTTCTGATACTTCACAAGTCAGCAGATCATTCTTTCTGCTTCCTCAGCACTGAGTCCAAGAAGCACTGCTCTTTGAAAAGTATAAGCACCACTATAAAGAAGCAGCAGAGGCCTTAGGGCATGTTTTTCAAATCAGTAAGGTAGATTCCTTTCAGGTCACCAAGATAGAAATCAGTCATTGGCCTTGGCTGCTGAGGCTAAGCAAGCAGCATTTCCTGTCTGAGGAGCAGCCACATTCCTTCTCTCCTGCCAGATGTTCTTCAGATTCCCTAGATAACCTAGAGCCTTCACACTTCCAGATCTTCTTCTGCTTCAGGTAAATACATATTTCTTATATTTCATTCAACCCATTTCCTTGTCAAGCTCTCCTGCTGTTCTTGAGAGGACCTACGAACAGCAACTTTTCTGATGGACTTTTTTATTTTGGCTTTCTGACTTTCAGGAAGTAGATGTAAAACCTAGTCTTTAAAAAGTTTGTATGAGTAGATCCTTATATTTATTGGCATCCCTCTTTGAACACAGCTTTTACAGAAGCTGTGGAAGATCTGCCAAGGGGACGCCTCCAATGAACACCCACTATGAAGGGGCCCTCCTCCACTGAAGGCCCATAATTTTTGTCCTTGCATATTATTATGATCTTCATTTTCCCGTTCTGTAACTCTGACAGGAAACATCTTTGCACTACCTCTCCACTTTCCCTTTTTTCCATGGTTTTCTTTAGGTGTTACAGAAATATAAATGCTCATTGAAGCCTAGAGCAAGTTCCTACAAGATAGTGATTACAAAAATGGATAAAAATGAGTGGTTATTATAATAGATATGTCATTTGGGAAGCCAAGTAGATGTTAGTAGCCAGGATGAAGGACAGAGAACTGTTGCAGAGAACAACAGAGCCTGTTGCAGGACAGAGAAACACGGAATAATTTGGATTAGAAAGGACTTCTGGAAGTAACCTGGTGTCTGCTCAAAAAAGGGCCAACTTGGAAATTAAAGCCCACCTTGAAGTTAGATCAAACTGCTGATCCATAAGATCAGCAGTTTTTAGGGCGCTATAGTTATGGACAATGCTCACATTTCATGGGATAGCAGAAACTTTATTTTATACTATTCTTCTGTACCCAAAATGCTTATTTTTATAGATATTCTGTAGATTCCTGTCCTTTGATGAAGAGGTTACAATGCTGGATATGTTACAGACATGATATAGAATGGACCAGAAACCAAAGCAGAAAAGATGCCCAGGAGCAACAGACTAGGGCAGGAACAGAAAAAGTGAGTTAATGTTATAAACCCACTTATCACCAGTGCACCAATCAAGGCAGAGGTAACAGAGACAATAGATTAGGAAAGCATCCTTTTATTGACCTTTTGCATCATTGGAGAGCACAGTTCCATCACAAATATAATTTTCTAGCTTTGGTATTCTTGAGGGAGGGGCAAAAGGAGGAAAATAAGAAGGGCTAGTCTGAACCTATCAATGAGCAAGTAATACGTATACTGGAAGGGTTCCATACACACCACACATTCCTGTACAAAATGTGCTTCAAAACAAATTTGGGATATGTGATCTGCTACAAATATCTGTATTTTGTGGGCTTATACAAGCTCAATTAATGCATTGTCATATTTGATGCTCCTTGAAACAATTATGTTTTTGGTTGCACTTACTCTGTGACAGATTGTTCCCTTCTGCTTCAGCTTGGCTGTTGCCAGATCAGGATATCAAATGAAAATATAGTGGATACTCAGATCTAATTTTGAAACTAATAGCTGCTGTTGTCTAGAGAAATAGCTAGTACCCTAATTGTAAAACTATTTTCTAGTGACATGGCAGCAAAAAGCTTTGGTTTTCTTTTGATATGTCTAATTATTACCTGAAGTGAATCCTGCCCAGTTTGCAAGAATTTACACTGTAGTGTAGTTCCATCATTGAATATTCCAAATTTGCCATGAAGGAACGAGACAAAGTCATAAGCTTATCAAAATCAAAAGGTGATCTCAGAACACAGTCACAGACATCCAAGTCCTCAGAACTTGTAAAGAACATTACTCATCAGAATTGGTTATTAGCTATTTTTCCTTTTTCTTCTTTTTCCTTAATTGTTCAAATATACTGAGGGAAAAACAAACTAGAAATTTACTTAGCATATGTTCTTTGGAGAACTTAAAATTGCCAGGAACCATCTAATCCTTAGCCAAATTATTTGCACCGTTTGTTGAGCTGGAAAAAACTACATGTGGCTGACACAAAATTAAGCAGCTCCTGTGTGCAGCTGGGTTTGGGGGATTCTTACTTGAAATCTCAGAGCTAATAGAACTACCACATGTGTTGGCTACCAAAATGCATCTTGTTACTTGTTGTAGGTCATTGCCTATGGAAACTTGCTTTCCTGCCTGATGTTAAAGCATAGCACTTCTTTCTGTAAACATAATAAGGAGAACTGGAAATTTCCTTACTAAGACACATTATTATAGCCTTGGCCTGTATTTTAACATAATGTGCTCTAAGTTCAAGTATATTGTCTTTTTTAAACATGTAATTATAAATATACTGCTTTGCAGTTGAAACACTCCCTGAACTAATAGCAATACGCAGCAATGTCTGTTACTTCAATTTTTTTTCCTTTCCAAAGTGCATGAATATTTCATAAATGTCATCTGAATCTTTGAAGAAAATATGCTTTTAAAGAAAATTATTTAGATTATTAAATCAATAATGGTATGGGAAACTTGTCAATTCCTTACTACTAGAGTGAAAAAGACATACAATACTTTTGGAAGCTGATTATGTGGAATCAGGTAGAGAAATACATAAGTCTTTCAAAATATGCTTCTTTTGAGGAGCATAAAAAGAACACAGTTTTTACTCTTGGATTCTTAACCAAGAGGAAAACTGGAACTCTGCACTCTTCTACCCATGGTGCTCCAGGGAACACCTGATCGTTACTGTGCACCTTGCATTTTCTTTTAATCAATTTGATTTAAGAATCTACTATAACAAGATAGCAATCACTCCATATTTACTTTTCATTCATATAAATTACAAATTTACAGAAAATAAGCAATGCCATATTGATTTAGATCATCTGTCCATCGTGACTGTTACTTCGTGCTTTGCAATGACCAATAGGAGGCACTTAACATAAATTTAATATACATGGAGTATGCTACACCTGCTCGCTTCCCTGGAGTGAGTTCCTCATTTATGACAATCAGTGGTTGTAAACATTTCCTGAACTGTGGGTCTCATCTGGACTGTCCTGCCATGTAGTCTCTGATGGATCTATTCTCCATGAGAATTTTTTAATGCCTTTTGGAGCCTTTTGGACTTTTGACCTCCTCAACATCCTGTGATAATGAGTTCCACAGTTTAATTTTGAATGAGATCTAATTATGTGTGAAAAACGACTTCCTGTGTTTGTTTTAAACTTTCTGCCTGGTAAATAAATTGGGTACTCCCTGATTATTATACTAAGAAGAACAGTGACTAGTGCTTCTCTATTCAATTTCTCCACATATTTCATGGTTTTATAGACCTCCATCACGTCTCCCTTTTGTTATCTCTGTCCAAACTGAGAGACTATGTCACCTCTTCTTGCATTAAAATGACTCCATATCTTTTTTCAAAGATGTGAGAGGATAGATAATGATGGAACAGTGAAGGTGATGATGCTCTCTGTGACAACAACTCACAGTAAAATGACTGTGACTCCACTCCTTTTCCAAATTAGGACTTTTGGCCAGCCAGTCTTTCTGGCTACTGGGCTGTTTTAAAGTGAGTCTCTGTTTATATATTTCTCAATCTATCCCTACAAAGACAATTTTCATGACTAGTGCATGACGTCAGAGATCTGGTTAAATTTACACTCTGGAAGTACTCTGTCACCTTTACTTTCCTCTTTTTAGCCCCAAGTCAGTATACTTACCAATGATTTTTTTTCTAATCTAATAATTAAAAAGTGACATTTATTTGCTAGATATTCTAGACAGTGTCTGACCCAGTCACTACTAAAGCTACACTATATTTTCATGACCTATTTACATATTAATAGGTTAGTAATGCAAGTACTTAATCCCTTGACAGAATTGACACCTACAGAAAATTAGGTTTCTGTGTCCAGCTGCTTTGTGTCATGCAGCAAAGATGGGCAATTGACCCGGTTTGCAGCAGGGCAGCAGTGCTGACAACCAGAGCTGTGTGCAGGAGGAGTTGTGCAGACCGATGGAACCAGGCCTTCTACTAAAAGTGCCATGTACAGCGAAGTAACTGTGATCCCAGATGTGCTGTGTTTTCTTGTATTGCCAAACATGGCACTTTTGTTTGTAACCAAAATAATCATAACCACAATAAACCCTATTTTTGTCACATGAATGCTTTTACTCTGTTTTGATTAAACATTGTATTTTATGATAGTATTCAGCAATCTTTTGCCATTGATGTTTCTCAGGTGTATACCTGTAAAAGAAAGCAAGTACAGGGGGCAAGGGGGGGGCACAGTCACTGTCTCAGTGACATTAAAATGCACTGACACTGTCAACGTGAACCTCCTTGGGCTTTGGATCTTGTTATATTCTCAGGCCAGGTTCCCTAGGTTTTGCCAATCTTTTGGTGATTCTTGGTCATATTCCAGCAAGTTGGGGCCAAGCATTAAGTATTCTGGAAACTGGACTTGGTTCAAACCTTAAAATAACTCATAGTTTGGGAAAATATTTATAGAAAACTTACTTTCATTCAGTCAAAATTCAATGGATTCGTATGAGTTTTACTTCTAGTTTTATATCCTATATTAATGGACCAATGTAACTGGAATCTGAAGCTGATGAATATATATGGAAGAAGAACAAGAGAAAAAAAGCTTACTTTAACTAAAAGTGCTAGCTGGTTTTGCCCATTTCCATGAAGCAAGGAGTGAGATAAGTAATTTTTTACCATTCTACATTGTGAAATTAACAAAGTTCAAGGATCCATTGCAATACAATAGTTTTCTGGCAAACTGAGATAATGTTCTACAGGATCACACTGTGATCTTAGGCTGTTCTGGGGCCATAGGGGCAAACATGTATTGTACACCTACCTAGAAATAACGTAGCTTATATGCTAGAAAATGTCTGAGATCCATTTCGAATATTTTCTTTCACACACAGCATTTAGAATGGTTCATTTCTTGCAAGTTAAAATGTTTCTAACTCACAGAGCAGTCACATAAACCAGCAAAAGGCAGTTTGACTCAAGTCCTACTTCTGAGGGAGAGGGTGCAAGCCCACAATATTGTCACCTATGTGTATGTTAGCGGATGGCCTCACTGGAGGTTTTCAGCTCAGCCTGAAAACAGTTCCCAGAACAACAAACAAACTCCAGAAGTCTAAAATGTAGTCTGTGCAAAAGTCCATGGTGAGTTTAGTGTGAGGTGGAGAGGCTTGGATATATATAGGCACAATTGGTAGAGCTGGGGCCAGGACACACTAGAGGGTGCTGCTAGTATAGAAGGAAGAGATCAGCTGGTCCAAAGGACACATAAAGGGTCATGAAGACAGTAATACAGACACAGGTAAAAATTAATTCTTGTCTGCCAGCTTAAGTCCGTTTGCAAGACCAGGGCTCTTTGACTTTGCACAGTTTAATTCAGAAACAGACTTAATGGGAATTTCTCAAGAATCTTTTAAGTGAAAACTATAGATCTCATTTTGCTCTGAAAGCTGCCTGAAAAAAAAAAAAAATTCTCAAATGCAGATCGCATATTTATTTAGTAAGTTTGTAAAATTAATGTTGATCAGTGACTTTTGCAAGATTTATTGCAGCTTGTGATCCTAACAGCTGCTTCAGTTTAAGTTGAGAGGGTGACAGGTCTGTTTCTTTGAAAATATCATAGAATTATAGAATATGCTGAATTGGAAGGGACCTATCAAGATCATGGAGTCCAACTCTTGGCCCTGCACAGGACACCCCAAGAGACACCATGTGCCTCAGAGTATTGTCCAAATGCTTCTTTAACTCTGTCAGGCTTGGTGCTGTGACCACTTCCCTGGGGAGCCTGTTCCAGTGCCCAACCACCCTCTGCATGAAAAGACTTTTCCTGATATCCAACATAAACTTTCCCTGACTCAGATCCATGTAGTTTCCTTGAGTCCTGTCACTGTTCACCACAGAGAAGAGATCAGTGCCTGCCCCTCCTCTTCCCCTCACAGGAAGTTGTAACTGCAATGAAGTCTCCCCTCAGTCTCCTCTTCTCCAGACTGAGCAGACCAAGTGACCTCAGCCACTCCTCATACAGCTTCCCCTAAAGGCCCTTCACCATCCCCCTGGCCCTCCTTTGAATGCTCCCTAATAACTTAATGTCTTATATAATTGGATTTCAAGGCTTTAGGATTGTAATTAATAAATGCTTTCAATTGTATTATATAATATTTATTTAAAGTCAATCTTCGGGATGTCAACTGAAAAAAATGAATGCAAGCACAGTTGACATGAACTATTAAAATATTTAGAAATAACTATTTCCTTACAAAATGGACCTAAGCTTTTTGTAGCCTAAAATTCGATAGCATTTAATCTTATTTGGACAAATTTTGAAAGAGGTTTACAGACGCAGATAGGGGTACATACAGGCTTGAATAGTTGTACGAAGCCTATCAGAATGAAAAATTTCATCATTTACATTTTTTTCCAGAAGACTTTACTTGTTATTCACATATTCACACTTGTCCTGTATATTAGATGACTTTGCCTCAACTCAACTGAAGATTTCTTGAGGGTGCAATTAAAATGTATTGTAATTCTTGAAGTCATTACCTGATCTGCTGTTTTATATGAACACAGAGACTACTTGGATAAAATTTAATACTTGGCCAGGTAAGTCCAGCAATGAGAGAAATCACATCAGCTGAAATTCTCTTTCTGGTTCAGCATTATTATTCAGAAAAGTGGAGACTCAGTATTTCTCCAGCATGTATCTCAGGAGTGTCTCTATTAAATTAATGTTACTTGGGATGAGATTACCTATTTACCACTGGATGCCTGTGTGAGGACAAGTGAATAGAATCATTCATATTAGTGAAAAAGAATAAAAAGGTTTTCCTTTATTTTAGAAAGATGTCTTATTTGAGAGGATCATGTAAATCATGTTTACTTTTTGACTTAAATATTTTATTCCTATGGCTTCATCTGTACTCCTAACCTAAGCTCCTGGAAAATAATTAGCTTCTATCCTTCAAACACTTATCAGAAGGAAGCCTCCAACTCACAGTGTATACACAGTAGTCACAGCCTTACTGCCTATCCAAAGTCAGCAGAGTATTGCTGTTTCCTAATCAGAGCTGTTTGGGGGACGAGCTGTGGGAACTGACAGGAAGCTCATCTGGAGTCCTAGGCAATCTGGCCCAGTGTTACTACCTAGTCAGTTCAGCTGATATATTTCATCCCCAGACATATTAAAGCAGTTGGAAAGACTCCAGTAGACTCCAATGGGCTTACATCACGCAATAATATGACTTCCGGAGAACTGGAAATTGATGGGCTTTTACTTTAGCTAGAAATTCTTTTGAAATCAATGTAAAGTGATATGGGAGTATCCTAACAGATACTCATCTTAGTGACATATTCTTGGTTTCCCCTAAGTACTGCCATTGCTGAATATTAAGGAGTGAAGGGACTTGACATTTAATCAAGTATTTCCTTCTCCCTATCTGGGCAGGGATGGAAGCTTGGCAGCGTGGAACTGCAAGGGCACTCGTACTGGCACGAGACCACAGCCGTCTGCAGCCTTAGGCACAGGCAGTGAGGCACTCACTGAGCCCTCAAGGCACTGGAATGGTTATTTTCCTAAAATAGTTTCAGTATTCAATTTCCACCAAAGGAGTTTCCTTTCCATTGACAAATTAATTGCCTGACATAGACAATTGCAGATGTAATTTTCATTACTTTGTAAAAAAATTTTAAAATTTACTATCTCAAGCAAGTCTTAGCATTCTCTATTCCCTGAAGGTCATGTTATTATTCAGACTCCTTACCTCTCTCTAAGGAAAGGGCATGAATTAGTGACTTCTCTGTGGACAACTGGGAACAGCTCACAACATTTAAATGATATGTTAGAAACAATTATCCACTCTTCATTTTCTCCAGAGTGTTCTGAGCCTTCACACTTAAACATACTCAACTACCTTAGTGAACTCAGTAAGACTACAAGCAAAAGCTTTAGGATTGAGCCATTTGCTGTAAGTTTGGTCTTCAGGGTGCTCCTTATTGATTTACTTCCATTTACAAGGTACTGTAAGTTGGGCAGTATATAAAACACTTCTGATGTAATATTAAAAGATGAAATTGTGGGTTTGAACTATTATTGGCTAGAAATTTTGAGATTCATAAATAAATATACTGAAGTCAGAGTCAATCCAAAAAGCAATCGCATAGGCATGCCTGTTTCCTGGCCAGGCATTGTAGTCTTCCTATACTGATGCTTTGCCTTCATATTTAGGGTTTCCCCAAAGGGCAATAACTTCTAACGAGACAGATTTTCATTTCTGTCTTTTATAGACTCTGTAGCTCTCTCAGGAATGCCAGGAAGATGTTTTGCTGGATAAAAGGTTAAGTCATGAAGCAGCATTGACTGTGAAATGGACTGGTCTGAAATGTTCTACCACATACGCTATATAACACAAAGAGTTAATACAATTCATATCGTGTGTGCTGACTACGAGGAATCAGTGGTGACATTCATGCAGGCTTGTTTCTATAAGGAAGTACTTCAGTTATTGCCTTTGTCTTCTATTAATTTCCTTTCATTTTTGCCAGGAAGCATGGTTTTTTTCAAGTGAATCATTAGTTTTTTTCCAACATGATTATTTTGTTTAGCTAAATTTTGAGGCACTCTTAATAATCTGGAAAGAAATCTTGATAAGAAACAAAATGGATTTTAAATTAGTTGTCTGAAGCCATTTTTACACTCCTTTAAAAAGACCAAGGAAATATTTCAAAGGATTTCAAAGGGAGGGAGTAGAACATTTGGTGCAGATGTGACTTTATGGTATGTAACTGCAAATGAATGGCAGCGTAAAAAGTACATTTTTATTATGAAATGTAAACAAATTTGTTTCTTATTGTTTCTAGGGTTGTTTCTTCTCCTTGTTTTATTTTGTGGCATGTATTGATTGCATTTCAGCAGCTGGGTTGACTCTGGGTTCTGAATTAGTTAGGGTTTTTTATGTGACCGTAAGCCTGTATTGAGTGGTAAATATTCATTATAGTTCACTACAGCTTTCATTCAGTTGCAACTATTTTGATAGGCTATGGAGTATTTATATATTATAGTAGCACATAGCTCTGTGAACTGAGTTTCAATGCTTTTGGACCTCCTACATATTTGTCTTGGGTAGATATTTTATAAAAGCTGAGCTGGTGCTGCAGCTTTGAGGCATTAAAAGAGTCTCTTCTGCTGATCTGCCTATTTCCACCAACTTCATGAGATCTTTGTCAAATTTGCTTAAATTTTGATTACCTTGAGATCAGAAGTTTGTAGGCAGGGTAGGACTGATAATATGGTATATTTCTTATTTTATTTTTAATGTTTTTTACTGAGTATCCATACAAGAATAACACACCAGTACTGAACACTGTCTGCTGCTATACGTCCCTTACTCTCTCCTCAGCTTTTGGCAGTCATTGGCTTAGGGATTTCCTGAATTAGATGCAGCATCTGGACCATCATATTTTAATAGCCACTGGTGGACCTTTTCTCCATGAATTTGTCTAATCTCTTCTTTAACTCCATTTATGCTTTGGCCTTAACAACATCCTGTGGAAATGAGTTCCAAAATGTAATTATGTGTTGTGTGAAAAAGTACTTCCTCTTGTTGATTCTTAAATAGTTGTTATGGGCAAAGTGCATTCTCTGCTGAGTGATAACACTGTTTTCTTTACTGCACTTGGAAGCAATCACACCCTGGACAATAGGTGTTCCCAGCAGTAGGCCAATGTGGCTGTATGTGGACATCAGTGAGAAGGGTGACAGGAGACAAGAGAATTGTGTAGAGGCGCCTGGTTTATTTGACTTTGTTCTGTCGTGAGACTGTACATAAGAACATTAGGGCCTTAAACAGGAATTGCACTGCTGGGTCATTTATTGATGATGTTTAACAAAGTGGACAAGTGTTTATTGTAGGCTCTTCCTCTTCCCGTACTTTGCAAATGAACTGAAATATAAACTCCAATTTACCATACATGGTTAGATGTAAGTTTCCATTGCTGTGTTTAACAACGTACAGTTAATATATTATGCACTAAACACTTGTGTTTGCAACACAGATAACGTAGTTGTCTAACCCACATGATATAGTTACTGTGTCAGGATCATTTTTTTCTGGCCAAAAGCTCAGAAATAGCAGCTGCATTGAGGGATGTCATTGTCCAACCAAGACCCCGAGCAGCAGGATCAATACATTTATTTCTAACAAAGTTTTATTTGTTAGTCAATATTTTCCCAGATAAGTCAATTTAAGTGAAATTACTAATTGTTTAGAACTTACTCTTTTTACTTATGCAGCACAATAAGGGTATAGGGTACTCTAACCCAATATTACTAAAGAAACCAGTGCCTGAAAGGTAGAAAAAATTTGGTGCAGCCAGATCCTCTTCTTCATGTCAGCAATGTCCCAAAAGATTAGGACAAAAAATAGATCTTCTGTGGGTTAATTCTGGATTATATCAAGATGTTTACTGTTTGGACTTGCATTTGCAGTGCAATCCCACATTTTTAAGAGGAAGATTCAAGAACTAATAATACTGTAGATGACAGTCACTCTTTTCACATGGGTTTTGAAGATTAGAATTAAATTTTTATGAGAAAATGCCTGGTTGCACTATAATGTGTTCTTCTCTTTAATTTTTCATTAAATGGAACACCTATTTTACAAGCAATAGAAACAAAAGGTGGCTAAAGAAATACTTACTCTATTTGCAAAGGAAAATAAGATACTGCTTTATGCTTAGATGACAAAGAGTCATAATATTGCTAACCAGTGAAAGTGTCTTCAGCTGAAGCCATGAAAATGCAATATAATCTATAGAATATATTTTGAGGGGGAGACATATTGCATATTCTCTGTTGTCAAATTGTAAGCATCTCCATAAGATGGACAATAGTCTCTCTGTCTTCCCATACATAGAAAATCCTAAAAGAAGAGAAGATCTTCAAAGAGAAATGCTTAAATTCAACTCCTATGCTGAAAAGAGATGCTGCTATAGGAGGTTATCCATTGCTCCTATTCAGAATTGCCCTTTGGAGGTGCATGTGTCTCCCTGTTAGCTTGAAGTTTGGTGATGTGAATTTCCTCCTTGCAGGTCTCACTTCAGGCAAGTGTTGTGAACTCTTTTGCAGGTGCTAAGGGAACTCAGAATAGTGTAGAAATTAAATAGAGGGAAATTACAGCAGTCACATGGGCTGTGGGATACAGTTAATGAGGATTTTCACTTCCTTCTAGATATTTTTCAAGCATTTGAACCTGCTGATTTGTGGGGGGTTTTTTTTGTTTGTTTGAGGCTTTTAAAATTTTAAATAGTGGATATCTTTGTGCATAGCTTTTCATTTTAAAGGCATGTGTTTTGTTGGTTGGTTGTTTTTTTGGCTAAGCTGTTCCTTCTATATATGTGTCACGACTTGAGAGAGGTACACCGTGGCATTAACAACAGTTCCTGATATATTACTCCTGGAATTCTTTTAGTTTTTGCTGGGGGGAAGTTTCTTCATTGTACAATCTTCCAAGTGAATGAAAGGTTCACAATTCTCTGCAATGGATTTAGCTACCGCATCTTTTTGTCTCCACAGCCATGACTATTTACCTTCAGGTTATATGTATTGTTCAGGGACTTTGGAAAAGAAGTAAACTCTTAGATATGCAGATACTGATAACTAGTAAAACAGTTTTAGAAGGAAATTAATGTCACCTAAAATTTTTGAGAGCCTCAGAGGGTCTTTCTTGTCTTCTTCCACAGAACCCAAAGAGATTTTGCTCCTAACTTCATGCGCACACCTGTGAATTTGGTTTCGAAAGTTAAGACAAACAAATGTGGCCCACAATTTTCCATTGTATTCTTAAGCGGATGAAGAGTTTTTTGGACATATTACCCTGAAAAGCCTTTCTTTGCAGAAAAGGTGTAATTTTAGGTGGACCTGAAATAGCCATAAAACAATGCATATCTTAGGAAGCTGAAGTAGCAGTAAAAGCAATACTTGTGGTATAAATTAGGAAGAAAATGAGACCTGCAGTTCTTCAATGAAAGTCTGGAATGTGCTGTAAATCAGGATAACACCTGAGACACAAGATGCTTTGAGCTGTGATCCCCTAAGAAAAAAGCAGGATTTCTGCTTTTTCCCAGAATGACACTCTGATATGGGACAGAGAAATCTGTGGCAAGCAGAGTTATGGTCTAGCTGGGTGAAGCTGGTAAAAAGTGAAAGATAGGAACCTGTAATTTCAGTGAAACAGGGCTGTTGAGATAAGCAGGATTAAAACTGACTTCCAGTTGCGTGACTAAGACGAGGCCCTTAAAAGAGGCCATCAGGGAGTTTCTCAGCTGTAACTGTAGAAAAATAAGATCTGGTCAAGAATCAGGAGAAAAAAGCTTGCATCCACACTGACTGTCTGATGACACATAAGTCCCTGCTACTGAGAAACAAAGATCACACGAATTGTAAAGGAAATGGTTGTCTGGAGATGGTGAAACTTCAGTTGCTGAAACAAACGTTTGTTTGGATTTCCCTTCATGGGGAGCGGTGTAGTTCTCATCCCTATGTTTGAAGAACTTATTTCAGTTTTCTTCTCCACAGGAAGAACAACGCTTAAAACAAGTCACCGCATGGAGATGAAGAAAGGAATTTCTGTGAGAAACAGTTTTAATTATTATGAAAGTCTGCTAAATACTTAATTTGATTTTTAGGATTAAGCCTCTCTTTCCAGGATTGTAAAACACACAATCACCATGCAAAGCTTGTTCCAGTATGGTTTAGCTGTTAGCTGTGTTACTCTGGGAAGAAAAAACTAAGAAATACATTCTAGGTTTTAAAAAAAATTTCACTTGGAAGGAGATTTTTAGGTTTTCACACATGCCTTGACCTCTTCTGTTTAATGTTGCTAGGCACCCTTCTTTGACAACTCTTTAGAGATTACAAGGTTTAGTACAAGGCTGAATGTTGTCAGATGATCCCCTGTAGATTTGCTGACTTGCACCTGTCACTGACATTAACACTCTTTTACTACAGCATTTTGTTCTGAGTATCCTTTTTCATTAGACATTTTCATTTTAGAAATTCTCAAAAAAAATGCCTGCAATACAAGTGTTCATATAAACCTGAAATCTCAACTTGGAGTAACTGGAGTATATAATGCTAAAAATTACCCTTTAAAATAGGAAGTGGAAATTCCACCCTTTAGAAATAAGGTCTTTGCTGAGAGTTTCAGGTGGAAAGCCAGGTGGAATCTGCCCATCAGAGCAGTTGGATCAATGTCTTCTGAGTTGGTCTTATTTCCAGGTTAAGTACTCAGTAATAAGCAGCAGTGATCTAATGATCTCCATGAAACAGTTCATTTAGCCATTTTTAAGAATACATTGCCATCTGGTGTACAAAATTTCAAATTTATCAGTTTAATTATTTAAAACCTAATGTCCTTGAGCAGAATATCTTGCATCAGTCGATTCTAACTTTCTGAAATCAACCTATTGACCTTGATTAACTAAAACCTATTGTACTTTCCAATGTAATTATTTGGTAAAGATTGTCTGAACATTTGTGAATTCACACTACGTAAATAATACATTTAAATTGCTACAGAGGCTACTTACATGTAGCGGCTTTGGTTCCTTGTGGCTGAAATATCTATCTTGGTTTATCTCTAAGCTAAGAGGAAATCAAACACAATCTTACAAAAATAAATCGTGGATATGTTAGTAAGCACTGCACTGAGGTGCAGCATCCTTACTACTTGTATCTTGTACAAAGGGAGGTTTAAAAACACCAAAAGCAGACCTTCATCCCAGACAGACTATAGGGGGTGTTTCGCTGATTTAAATTAAGCAAAGGTTTGATTCCTAATTTCTAATTTGATTAAACAGCAGATTTTGAGTAGGTACTTTGGTCATTTGGTCTCACAATAAGCAACCCTGAGTTTGTATCAGCTTTTTGGTATATGTCTTTGGATCTTCGATAAGACTTGACCAAGGGTGATCATGGTATTATGAAAGCTAGTGAAACTGGCTCCTCAAATATTGTTTTTTTCACATGGTAGGCATCATAGAATGATTTTCCCGTTAAAAATATTTGCAATCAAAAAAAAAAAAAAAAAAAGGATTACTAAAATACATACAGTTTTCTGAAGTGTAAATAAAATTCTAAAGTCTCTTAAAAGCAAGCAAAAACTCATAGCCCTCCAACTCCTAATTGCATTCAGTCTGATGAGAAATGGAGCAGTTGCAGAATCACAGAATATTCTGAGTTGGAAGAGACCCACAAGGATAATTTTAGGATTGTTTCTGAATTTCCATGTAAAGAATTTTTAAAATTATTCTAATGAAGTTTTCAAAAGTTGCCCTTTTTTTAACAGTTGATTTCTAGTTTGGATAAATTTAAGGTAAACTGGCTGAGTGACTTTTTAACAATGGCACTACACATGCTGCTCTGTGCCTCTACAATGTCTATCTACTACAATGGGGTCCAGCTCTCCTTGGTCATGAAAGACTGCCATGCTAATAAACATGCTTAGTACTAATCTTTCTTATCTTGGGTTTCTGAGGACCTCTTTTTCTCTTCTCATGGAATCTGAGGAGCAAACACATGAGGTTACTGGGTCAGGCTCTAGTTCTTCTAACAATGAACTTTGATTTGTTTAATTCATCTGTCAGGATTTGTTTGGCTTTACATAATTACTTCCAGACTTATCTGTGATAACTTAATGGCTTACTTTTGTTGTGACCTTTTTGGTAAGGTTGTATAAAAAAAAAAATTTCACCGATTGCTTAAGAGGATGTGGGCAGTATTATAAAAGACATTTGTTTGATTAAATGGTAATTAAAAAGTGAATGCAATTAAAAATAAAGTTATGAACAGATCTTGTTCAGTATGACTTTTGTGGAGCTTAGAGGTCAGTTTATGCTCTTGCTTTTAGTGGTTATTACTATTTATTATATGTATGCTAGAGTAAGCACTGCATAAATAAAAAAACTACAAAACAGTTATTGCAATCCCTTTACAAAAAATAATTGTCTAAAGTAAACATCTAGTGAATTGCATTTTAAAATTCTGCCTCATATTTATCCTGAAATTATTTGCTGCAGTCAAATTGGAGCTCATGGTATAAATCAGACCCTTAAAAAGATGGCAATTTTCAACACAGAGTAATGTTTTGGCATATGCTGCAGAAAGCTAGAGTTGCCTTGATTTTTCTATGTTCTCTTTTGAGATAATTAATACTTCAAGGAAAACTAGTCCTGGCTCTGTATGAGAATATAAAGATATGATTGCACAAGTGTGGGAAGACAGCGAAGGTTTGCACTTTCTGAGGTAAGAAGGAAGACTCCCTGGATCCCCATCTCACT
Organism: Eulacestoma nigropectus; assembly: GCA_013397775.1. Taxonomy (NCBI): domain Eukaryota; kingdom Metazoa; phylum Chordata; class Aves; order Passeriformes; genus Eulacestoma; species Eulacestoma nigropectus. The sequence continues at coordinate 604,631 of VZTE01001450.1, forward strand.
ATGACATCTTTATCTTATCCCTATTAAACTGTGCTTTGAACCTGATTGCTGGTGAGTCAGGAAAAATAAGGAGGAAAACTTAGGGCAAATTTGAGTTGTTTAATTATAAATGTAAATAAGAAAAATTAAAGCTGTTTGATCAGGCAAAAGAATCAAGAAAAAATCTGTTTTAAGATCAAGTATAGACCTTTATTTCTGCTTCATCAGATTGATTTGCAACATTATCTCTAATTCTGTGATCACATTATAATTTATAAATGAGACCGCAATCTCTTTTTTCCAATATACCCATGCAATCATACCAAGTTAATCAAGACATAAACAGATGCATTTTATTTTCTCACTTGACTGCCTTTTCATCTGGGGCAGAAGCTAAGGTTGGAAGGAAGTAATGAAGTCTTGATTTCTGTTTCATTTCTTCTTGGTCAATTTAATACATTTAAAAAGTCTTACCTTATGAAGCTTTGCAACATATCAGACACAGTTGCAACACTTATATTTAACAATGCTTTCAGGGGAATAGAAAATTGAAGTTACATGTTCATCTAGAAACATGTTGCATAAATTGAAAGAACTTTCAGGTTATGGAATAAACTAGTTGTTTCTATTATTTCCAGGCCTTTTATTTGTTTGTTTTGTTTTGTTTTGTATTGTTTTGTTTGGTTATTATTATTTTGTTTCTACTTAGTTTTCAGGGGAAAAATTGTTTTTAGTCTCCACCTGTCATTATGTTATTTGAGAACAATAAGTATTTGTACTTCTCTGTCAAAGATTTGTAATTAGCCTTGAACGGCAAGCTAGTTCAGTTCATTTATGTTTGGATGTTTAACTTTGGTTAAAAGTTAATGGTTAATGGTTTGGTTAAAAGTCTTAATGGATCTGAAAATATTTAAAATAATAGTATTTTTTCTACAGACTTTATGCTGAAATTTGATTCCATTTTGTGTTTTGCTAGCAGTTTTAGCTGTAAATTCATCTTGATCTATATCTCTAAGTAACTTTAATGTTATAGTGCTGTTCCTAATCTGCCGTGCTAGTGCCAGATCTAGATCTCTCCTCATCTATATTTCTTCTTCTGGAGTTAAAATCCTAATTCAGGCCAGCTGCATAGGTAGCTCATGTCTAGGTTTTTTTGCCAGTGAAAAATAGCAAATAGTAATAAGTGCTCACTGTGGATGTGGGAGATGGGCAGTTGAGCCTCTGCTCTAAATCAAGTGTGAGCTGTAACATCTGTAGCAGGTATTCACACACCAGATGAATCTCCCAAATATTTTTGTGCTGACCTTTGGCTCTTAGTACGCTCTGAACAAGTCCATAGGTTTAAGGTCCACTAACAAATTGGGTGTTTTCTGTAATGTTACATCTGTAAATGACAGTAATTTTAAATTGCTTGAGAAGATCCTTAGTGGAAAGCGCACCTTTCTGCATGACTTGAGAGGATGGCAGCTTTGAGACATAAGCTAATGCAACTTTGGCTGTCCCTTCCTTTTTCTCCAGATCATTTTCTGTTAGAAGAAATATGTGACGTGAAGTTCAGATGTCAAAATAGAACAGTTTATTTCATCTCTTCTTTCCCCTTGGCATGCAGGGCAGCAGGGTAATCCTCATCTGAATGTTTGCTGTTCACTCAAGTCATGTTCTGGTATGCCTTCACTGAATCTGCTTGCCCCCATCCCTACACGGCCACTTGAAACAGAATTGTTCCTGTGGAGTACATAGAGACTTAAAGACTTAAGTTCAGAAAAGGGATTTTCAGGTGTTTTTCTTGTTCCTATTTCAGAATTAGAGAGTTGACAAGATGGCCACAGAGAAGAGAACTGGATTCTGCAGTAATACCCAAGGCAAAGATGTTTTATCACCCAGAAGAAAATAGTCCAGCCAGTATATTTGATTTTTTTGTTGTTGTTTTTACATTTGTTTGCAAGATTTAGAGTAAACACTTAGACCATTGTGTTGCTTAAAAAACTGTGGGTTTGAGCCAGACAGGAACGGTAAACAAATATTTCCCTGATGCTTTTAGCTACTAGGGACCCCATGGAGGAAAAACAAATAATGCAACCTACACAAGTATGGTTAGCCTTACACTAGGATTAATCTTATATCTACTGTAATAACCTTCCCATGTAGGATGTATGATTTCCTTTACTGGTACTTTCAATATTATAAGAGATAGCTAATTACAATCTAGGTTGGTATTAGTCAGCTCCTCTAGACCCCAAGGCTCCCAGCAGGGGCTGCGGGGGGCCCCGTGAGGGGAGGCCGGGCCGCCCCAGCCGGACACAGCCGGTTCCAGCCGGATCCAACCACCCACCGCAGGGCGCGGCTGAGCCCACGGCTGGGGCGGGGGCACCTCGGGGAAATGTATTCCAGAAGGAATAAAACACTGTGGGACATCCGGGGCGATAGGGAGATGATAGGGGGATAGGGAGAGAGGAGGAGGAGGAGGGAACTGAGGAAAGGACAGCAGAGGGAACACACGGTCAGAGGAGTAGGAGGAACATTATGGTGGAACAGCCACACACCAGAGGGACTCCAGCCTGTGGAGGGGACATGCCAGAGCATGGGCAAACTGAAAGAAGGAAGGGTTGGCAGACAGGAACCACTGTGAACTGACCCTCATCCTCTGTACCACCCATCACCTCCGCTAAAGGGACTGAATGGACCTGCGGCAAGAGCAAGGAGAGAGGAGAAAGGACTGGAGGGAAGAAATGACATGGGGACCAGTTGTGGGGAGGAGAGGTGCCTGAAGAGGAGCTGAGCCTGGGAGAGGATGAGGGGTGGTTTTTCTCTTATTTTTGTAGCCAAGTGCCGTTTTCTGGATCAGTTATTAAATGTTTATTTTAATTGACATTAAATTAAATTCCCCAGGTTGAATCTGTTTTGCCCAGGACAGTGCTTGGTAATTGATCTCCCTGTCCTCATCTCAACCCATGGGCTTTCTCACTCCAGTTTGTCCTCTTCTGTCCATGGTCCCGCTGGCTCGGGAATGAGAATGCAAGTGTGTGTGCAGGCTGGGGCCAGCCCACCATACAAACCTTTTCCCAATGGCTGTTGCTGTGACACCAGGGTCTCTTACACCTTCATCCTGCAGGCGTGGCCTTGTGGACAGAATTTGGCCCAATTCTGGTGTCAGTGAGAAACGACACTTCTCAGTGTTCAGAGAAATAACACCTCTCTAGTCAGTGGCACAATGAGGATAAAATCACCGGTTTGGATAGACCTGAACTGTGAATCTTCATAGTTGACTGTGAATCAGAACAATTCCTTCTCTGCTGAATTCAGAGTTCCTGAATCTAGCATTGGCCCTCTGTGGACATTCTTTATGGACTTAAGCTGCAATTTCCTTTATTGCTTGACTGTGGGAATGTGGAGGAATGTTGCAGGAGGTCTATTGGGTTCCTGTCACTTTTCTCCAACAAAAGTGCCCAGCACAGCTTTCCAGGCTACACTGTGAATGTAAATACAAGAATATATTGCCTCTTAGGACTGACAGTTCTGATTTGTGTATCTGAGATATTAAATCCCTTGGAAGGGATCTACAACTACCTGAAAGGAGGTTGTAGCCAAGTGGGGTTTGGCCTTTTCTCCCAGGGAACCAGTGATAGGACCAGAGGACACAGTCTTAAACTGTGCCAGGGGAGGTTTAAGTTGGACATTAGGAAGAATTTCTTCATGGAAAGGGTGATTAGACATTGGAATGGGCTGCCCGGAGAGGTTGTTGGAGTCTTTTCTCTGGAAATATTTAAGACTGGACGTGGCACTTAGTTGACAAGGTGGTGTTCAGTCATAGGCTACACTCAATGATCTCAGAGGTCTTTTCCAACCTAATTGACTCTGTGATTCTGTGAAGAACAGCTAAGAGGAAAACTAATGCTGAGGTATGCTACAATTATAATATCTTCTGGCTTTGTTTGGACTAAATGTTGTAAAATTCTCATCTCATTATATACTGGAGTAGTTATTTTTTTAGGTTGAATATACTGTATGTAAACATCTACAAGAAACTGGGAGAATTTTGAAAGCACTGTACCATTATTAGGAAGAGGTTCTAACCAGTATGTAGGTACACTGACTTTTAATCCTTTGCATTTTGACAGCAAACCATCTCAGGCTTTTAGTTGAAATGGAAGCTATTATTTGGGATTCTTCCTTCAGATTGCGTGATACTATGATGCTTTGGTCCTTGGTACATACTTGATATGCTTAACTTTAATCATGCTGTGAAGTACTTCAAGAGATAAAGCCATGGTAATAAACACATCCCATGTTTAAATTTTGCATTTATAGAATCCAATATTAATGACAAATTTTCTGGGTAGATACTTATCTCAAAGCAGATTTCCGAAGTGAGGCTGTTTTTCTGCTGAAGCAGTTATCCTTGCTTTTCCAGTCAGTGCAAGTATTTATCTGCGGCTCTTCCGAGCTGTAGGGAAGCAGTACGCCTGAAGGCAGCCTGTGAGGCGCTTTTCCCACTAGATGGCAGAAGATACTTTGGACCAGAATGTTTAACAATTTGAACAACATACAGAACTAATATACTATGTTTTGCCCACAATTACAGGGATTTTATTTATTAAAAGTTTATCTGGTCGTACATTATCCAGATTCCTTTGAGTATACAGCCCCACTCTCTTTCTACAAATGAAGTAGTAAGTAAATTAGTAAGTAAAAAAGTAAGTAAATTTAAATTGCAAAGGTTTGATTGCAAAAATTTCTTGTTAGTTATGTGGCATTGAAATCAGAAATGCTTGTAGAAATTTCTGTATAGAAAAATCTGTCTAAAATAAGCTGCAAAGAGATACACAAATACTATTTTTACAACGTTTCCATTATAATATGTACTGTGTTCTGAGACTGTGGGAGGTTTCTCCTCGGTTGGACAGTTGGGACAGATGGAGACGAGAGATCTCTGAAGTCTGGTTTTAGAGCATGAGGTTTATTGCTCAGGGCTTGGGTATAGGGGGCCTGCTTAAAGCAGCCAGCCGCTGCTAGAAGCAGGCCAGAAAGCGTGAAGCAATAGAGAGAGAGAGTAAAGAAGAAGTGCAAGAGAGCATGTAAGAGATGTAAGAGAGGTGTGAGAGAGTATATGCAAGAGAGCGAGGTTCTCGCTTACAATAAAATAAATCTTCTTCTGCATTGAATATTCTAAGTTTCATCACCCCCTCTAGTACAAGATCCCCATCCTATAGTATTTACATACCGCCTCTAAGACTCATTGCATTACCATACTGTGTTATATTTTAAACCCTAAAAACTACTCTTTGGACCCCTTCTGCCAAGCTAGCAGGGTCTGCTTTAACCCTTGGACCCTTGTGCTGGCAGAAGGTATTGTTCAATCAAAGGGGATTACCTTCAGTTGGCTATACCATTGTTTTCCAGTTGTTCAGTAACTAAGGCCTGGTATCTCAAAGTATGTTTTCATTTCAATGTCACTTACAGTTTCCATATTCTCAGCATCTTTTGCCAGGCAATCATATTTATAAGGCTTTCCTGTTTCATTTTCCCCAACATGAGACTGTACATGTAATATAATGTTTGTATTTTAAGTGCTTTGTATTGGGTAGCATACTGAGTTGATAAGCTTTTTACCTTGTAATAGTTTTCACTAACTTGTGCATGGATGTTCAGTTTAATGTGGCTTAGGTACAGCACTGTGACAAGACAGCAATTCTTGTTTTGCCAGCTCTTCCTAGAGAATTTGCAGCTCCAGCAGCTGGAATCTTCATTGAATAATGCAGCAAAAGTGCACTGCACATATACGTAGATACAGAAATCTCCCTCTCTCTTGCATACATGCATTTATGTAAACATGGATCTGTGCTTTGATTTATTTTTCCCTAGGCATTTCTTTCAGCATCAGGCAAACTCCACAGTTGATAATGCAATTTTTTACTGTGAATGTTTTTCTTACAAGTGTGGCTTCAATATCTTCTGCAGGCTGGAAACACTGGAAAACCCAGCTACCTCTCAGGCTGAAGGTGATAGAATGCATTCTGAAAAGGTCAGTGGAAAGCAAAAGGGTGTCAAAGACCTTAACTCCAGCTAAACTTATTTTATTGTTTTATATCCATGGAACAGATGGATTGCTGAGTGTCAGTAGAAAGTTTCCAAACAGAAAAATACTTGGACCTCAGTTTGTTTTAATTAACAGATAGTTAGTTAACTTGTCCTTGTGACTTAAAAAATATCCTAAATATTATGTAAATTATTTATTACTGGGACTAGTTGAATCACCCATGCTTTTAATATTGCCAGTTCTAACGCCCATTTTTCATCCCCTTATGATTTTCTGAACTGTAACACTTTTTCAAGGTACTATTTTATATCCTGGCTGTGCCTCGGGCTGAAATTTTTGAAAATTTTTGGCTGAGAAGGTTCAGTCATTTCTAATAAAGTCTAGGGAAAGTGAATTATTTTTTCCATGTTTTTTAAAAATAAAATCTGGGATCTTTTCTTTGAATGAGTCTTGCTGTCTGATGCTCTGGAGTAAGGGATTTGAAATTCTAGTGAGGAGGAATTGGTAAGGAAAGGCCTTTTGGAGTCAGAATGTGACCTTTGCTACTCATGGAAAAGTTTGTTACAGGCCTCTGCAAAACCTTCTTGCACATAGATTGTATAATCTCCGTGGTTTTTCTGGGTGAATGTGTCCAGGAAACATATTTATGCATCCCAGGTCTGGCAGGGAGGGCACAGAGCACCCCCACAGCAGGAGTGAGCACACTGCCATCCATCCATGGGACTGTGCCCAGAGACAGGAAAGGATCAGGCTGGATTCATCACTCCCCATTTCATGCATCTCTGTCAGCCACTGTGTGCTGCTCCCTGCATAGGCTTTCTTAGGCACAATACATGATCTGTCTTTTCAAGTCTACTGCCACTGGGTGGGGTAACCCAGCTCAGATATATATATTACTAATCTGGATGAATCTGATCTGATGACTCCAGTGAGAAAACTGGATATGCAGTTCTGCAGAAGGAAAATTGGGCTGACTGAGCATAAAAGAATGCGTGTTCTCAGCATAAATTGGTTTCAGGTATAGTGTTTTGCTTGACAAAGGAGACATCCTGACAGTACCTGAAGGCACATCAGTACTTTTGGCATCAGGCAGAGCCCCCAGAGTAGATCCTGCAGTTTAGTGGCAATCCTCTCCTATGGTTTCTAAGAAGGGCAGTCCGCTGGAGTATGCTGGTCCATCGTTACTTAAGAACTCCTAAACTACCATGTATCTTTATGAATGGAAAATCTCTTTCTCTGTTAAAATAAAGGTTTAAAGATTCATTTAAATAAAAGGAAACAGTTACCAAAAGACAAGACAGTGATACGCTGCTAGAATTTAACTATGCGGTTTTCTCTCTAGCTTGTTTTGAGCCTTAGAAGGAGACTCTGTTCTTGGAAGAACTCTCATGCAGAATGATGTCAGTATCCTCACACTACTCTGAAAATTCTAAATTCTGCATTGCACATGAAATAGCAAAACACAAATGATTTTTCAAAGGATGCCCTTCCCCCTGTTGTGTAGTTTGAGGATGTCCATTGTATTACTTTTAACTACTGAAATGATATGCTGATAGAAGCAAATTATTTTGTAACTTGTTGGAAATTGCCCTTTATTTTGGATTTTTTTATGCTGTTGTTTCCCAATCCTTTTATCAAGCAGAAAATATAAACACTGTCAAACTTCTTTCCCTTAGCTCATGTCTCTTGTAGAAACATTGTGCTGCCAACTGTATTTCTTAAGTGAGCTCAGCCTTGTTTTCTCTGCTACCATTTTCAGATCTACTATTTCACAAATCATGCATCTCAAGAAACAATTATTATATAGATATCTTAACAGCAGTGTAGAAATCAGCTTGACCTTAACACTTCATAGAGACCAATTAGGCTACATATAAACATATTTTATTCCTAGATTGGAAGAAGATTCTCTGGACAGTGTAATGTTATTTCTCTCTACATTGCTTTAGAGAACTTATTCAGTGAGGTCTGTCACACAGAATGGTATCCATGTCTAGAAATAGCCTTTCTTGTGTATGAGAAGCTGGTTTAATGTATATAAATAATTTTGTTGAAAAGAATGCCTAGGTGGTTTGGGTTTTTTTTCTAGTTTTCTATTTGTAAACATAAAACAGAGGGAAAGTGTTCAACAAAGGGAAATTCCTTCTGCAAAATAACATTTCCAACTGATCAGGTATCCATTACCCTTCTGGGCAGGTTAGCAGACAGTAATGCTACTCTGGGGTTGTGGTTCTAAGCAGATTTTAATGCTCTTGCTGATACCATATAAATATTCCAAGAATACTTACACTTAAAACCAGTTAAAAAATCAACTATATCACTTGGGGGTATTTATTGGGTCTCTATTCCCTTTGTTGTTGCTGTAAAAGATAACACAGTACTACTTTAAATATACGTTTCCTGTCTCCCATAAAAATCTTGGCTCTTAGTTTGCTTTCATGTTAGCAGAAGAGATTAGTTCCAAACAACATTAAGAATCAAAGAAACTCAGCAAATTGAGGTGCCTTGAAATATCTGTCAAATAAATCTAATATAATGGGTTGTTTGGTCTTGATAGCGAAACAAAACAAACAAAAACATCATCCCATGTCTGCTAAAAATTCAGCACAGTGCTGGAATGGAGGTCAGAGCTTCCTCAATATGAAAAGGAATCTTGTTACGGGCATAAGTAATCAACCACCTGGGAGAATATAAAACTAAAATGAGAGGTGTCCACGGAGACACAGCAGTGCTGCCAAGTTAAAGATTTAAATCCAAATAAAATATTACAGTAGTCTCAGGTGATAGCATCCATAGAAGTTTGGACCTCATTAGGGGAATTGAAAAGCTTAGAGCTGTTTCCAGTAATAACACTCAATTTAGTTGGTTAAATTAAAGCCAAACTAATCTCCTTTCCATGAAGTGTTTGAGCAAGTTGTAGAAAACTCCCCCATCAGTTTTCTTGTAGGAGAAAGAAGTCTCATATAAATAGTGCTGCAAGACTGAAAAACTCTTTGCAGCAACCTAGCAATTCCCATTTACACTTTGATGTGGTCCTATCTCTTCACCTATTAAAGAAATACAGAGACCTTACTGTTTCATCCTTCATCAGATCTTATAAAATGAAGCTTCTGGGGAGTGTTTGGGTTCACAGGTGTCAGCTTTTATAAAGTGGTGAGTTCACGATTTCAACTGGAGCTGGCGGAATTTGGTTTGAAGACACTGAAGTAGAGTTTTCCTATTCATGTGGCATCCTCGGTGTTTTTTCATTTAGACCTCAACTGCTTTTAAAGATTCTTAGGAAACATTTAACTAGCCAGAGCTAAAGTGAAGAGATGACATTAAAGGAACTGTTGAAGTAAGGAGCAAAACGTGTTTGATACATTAGAAATCAGAATTAAACTGAAAAATCAACCAAACTAAGGAAAAGCTGTACTTCTTGATAATTCAAGGAATAACAATTACAGAAAATGACTCTGTACATACAGTGTATGTGATTATCTGTCAGCAAAGCCTTCTCTATGAACCATGCTGACAACGTGACAGTAAAATTATAAATTTAAATGTATATTGATGATTACACTTAATAAGTCAGTCTTGGTTTACCCCACCTTAAACAGTACTATCGCCTCTCACTTTTTGCATTTTTCCATTTTTCCCTGACACTTCCGAATCAAGTGTCAGTGGTACAGCAAATCTGGTTTTCCCATTTTCCTTGGCATTTTTGAATATATATACAGCCAGACTGAATAAATTGTCTGTGTTTAGATTTACCAGATATTTTACTCTGACTAAAATTAGGGCACTACAGCAAATACTGTAGTGATATCATCATAATAATTAGTTGTGTACACCATGAAGGCAATTACCTTGTTTTGTATACAGAGTTTTAGTGAATGTGTATAAATAAATCTTGAAACATGACATGTCTGTTGCTGTTTTTTGTTACTTAATATGTTCTAAAGCTTGTCATGGATCCAGTAAAGTGCTTAAGAGGAACTGCTCTCAGTGAATTTTTGCATGTGTTTAAAGGCTAGCATATGCTGGAGGGCTTTACTGAGCTAGACATCTTGGTTGTATCTTATGATTTATCATGCTTTTATTGTGCTAAGTTGCTCATGCTTATCACCTTTGCTTTCACAGCTTAGGTAATTTCCTACTTTAAAAATTCACTTTGCTCTTGATAAGTAATGAAAAATGTCATTTTTCAAAGCAAAAAGCATCCCATGGAAGCTGTGTACAGCAGGGGTGAGAAACAAAAGATGAGAAGATCAATGAGAACTGTTGAGTCAACAGGACTGAGATGAAGAAACTGCTTTCCTATCTTCTGAGATAGGGAGGCATTTAACTAAAAACTCTTAATCCTTCAGTGTGCTGCCACCATCATGTCAAAAACTCTTCAGTGTGGTCCATTCAAAGCTTTTTGTATGGCTGATTGTATTCAGGGATGAGGCTAGAGTAACAGAAGCCTACAGAAATGAAGACCTTGCACCACTAATGGATCCAGACCCCCACAGTACTCTTCTTGGGCAAGTTATGGTTACTTTTCATAGGAGAAATAGAAGATTACATGAATGGGTGCTTGAAACAGACCTATTCAAGTCACTGTTGCTCTGCATTTGTCTACAGTTTAGGTAGACTGCCTGAAAAAAAAAGCTGTTGACTTTAACTTGCAAAACTTCGGCTTGACGTAAGTCTTGCAGGTATGGTCATGTAGTCACTGGACATACCAGTGATTTCTGAAAAAAACAAGTTTTTGCTTCAGTCATAGATGGGAAAAAGAATGTGGGAATGTGCTGTATGGGTTGGACTTAGTGGCCTAGGGTGTGACAGAAGCAGAAGGGCTCATTTCTGGGCCATGAATGTTTCTTTGCTGGCTAACCCAGGCAGAGCATGACCAGGACACTGATAGTAATACCCCGAGTAACCTACACATGTGTCTAAAATCTATGATTATAAATGCCTTAATAACTTGAACAGTTATAGAGAAGAAAGTAATTAACAGCCTCATTTAAAAAATAAAATAGCGAAGAACAATGCCAGAAAGTTCAAAAGTTAAGCTGGTATTCCATTAAAATATACTCTGATTTTTGCTTTTCAAAATAGCTTATGTTAATCTATGTTTCACAACACAGCTTTAAAGGCACAACGATGTTGTATTGTTGATTCAATGGGGTGTTGTTTAGTTACAAAAAATTTCCATGACTTTTTCAGTTCCCTTATTAAAGCCTATTTTTGCCATTTACTAAGTCTGCTGGTACACAAATTGAGGTACCATGAGGTAATTAAATAAATTTCTTTTTAGGACACAATTGATCCAAAGGCTTCTTGAAGTCTCATTCTAGATAAAGAATATTAAAATTAAGATGTACTTACTTAAAAGCTACCCTACAAAAAGCCCAAGATAGCACTTCTAGTTGAGACAAAATTCAATGGAAGCTGTGCTCTTGAAAGGAATGCACACTTGGACCCCAAATAATCACAAAATTATAATGTGAATTCATTTTATTCTTGAAATTGCTAGTCAAAGGAATTAGATTATAGTTATGAATCATGTGCTTATGGAATACAGCACATTGTGAAACTAAATTCTCATTTATGTTTTATTCCTATTGTATACAGAGTCTAGAATGTTTTGGATTTTTTTTTAATAACCATGTATATCTCTCTTAAACTGTGTGAGTCTCTTTGGAATATAAGCCTGTTTATTTTATTGTGCTCTGTTTAGTTATTCTAAAAAAGAGTTACAGACACATAATTGTAGCCATCTGTTGTGTTTTAAGTCCAATGTAGCCCAAAAGTCAAAAAAGTCATGGCAACAACTTATAAAAACAAAGGCAATAATATGAACTCACTATGGTTACTGCTGAACCTTTATTTCTCCTTTCAAATGAAGTAAGTTTCCTCAGAGAATTATTTTAATGTTTGATTTATTTCTTTATTAAATATGCCCACAGTATGACCAGCTTCTCTATCAAGATTGTCATATAGCTGTCTCCTTGATTGTAAATCTATGTTTCTCCAGAAACGTGAGTTCTCTTATGATAAAAAATTAAGCTCTAAGTGAAACCCCAGTGCTTGCCATATATTACTTTAGCATAAACCAGCAAGCAGGATTAAGATTGCTCCAGAAAATTTATTCGTGGCGATGAATAATATTTATCATATAATATATTTAACCCATACTCTGACAGATTTAAAATTCATTATTTATACATTTTAGATATTTGATGAATAAGGTTTAATAATTCACTGAGATATTTAGTAAATAGTTTCCGCAATTAACTTAATCAAAATGTCAGCGACTTTTATGAGACATTGTTAATTTTCAGTATTATTCTGTCTTCTAGACTATAGAGTTCGTAAGTGTATCACATTTTTAAAGGTAGGAGTGATGCATTGGTACTTCCACAGTGAACAATAAATGGCATGTGTGTTGAAAATGACCTCTACAAGTATTGGATAAGGTCAGATAGATGCTTTCTACTACTGCAGATTGTTGACAAGGTATAATTCATCAATTCTCTTTTCTTTATATTTATGGAAAAATCCCATGATAGAGATCCATGCACAACTATCTTTACTGAATCATTCACACACCTAGCTCCTGTTAAACAGAAAAGCTGGAGTGTTGGGGGAGCAGTGCTGTTCTTTGAGGAGAATTACAGACGGCAGTATTCTAGTGGCTTGTAATTTCTTGAGCAGGATGGAGATGCCTGTGGAATGAAAGGCATCCTGGCTAGACCCATTCCTCTCTTTTGACTTTGAAGAGCCTAGCCTTATGCTTGCCATTAGGCAGGATAAGTCCCAGCCCCCTCCAGAGAGATGGTGGCCCAATGACAAATGGCTGTCTATCCTACAAAGTTCCCTAATAGTCATCAACAGGGAACTAGGCTGTTTCTGTCAAACCAAATTGGACACTGGAATGGTGAAGCTAAGATGAAAAATAACAGAGATCAGTTTCCAGTTGTTCAAGCCACCTTATGGGAAATAAGGGGAGATATAAGCAATGGATAATTTGTAGATTGTTTTATTCAAGTAGTAATAATCTGAATAAAATGGCAGGTAGTTCACACTGCTGTAGACTGGAGGTGACATAAGTGTAAATGGTAGTATCTGTGCAAGTCATTCACAAGTATAAATGTCATGTAAAAATGAACTGTTATTTTTTTGCTTCTCATTTATTGAGTTAATTGTGTGTGGATATCTGTGCTTTTACTCTTGATTCTTTTGTTAAATATGCCTAGTGAGCATGGGAGCGAACCACTCCCATTGGTATCAGCCTCATACTACCATTATATGTGATGATGGAGACCTGCTAATTTTTTTTTTCAGAGGTGTACAAAAATATTGGTTTGTAACCAAAAGATGACATATTTTCAACGTGATGGTAACCACAAAGCTTTGGTCCATAACATCAACTCTGAATTTTGTTTTTTCCTTAGAAACTTACACTGAACAATTTCTGTGTATTTTCCTGAGCTACAATGAAGAAATTTTTATAAAATATAATCTCATTCAGGTGTCCCTGGAATCCCTCCCCTTTTTTGGCTCTCCTACTTTTGCCTTTAACAAACTTTTGGTTCTCTCCTAAGTATTTTCCAGGATTTTATTATTAATTCTCATTTGTCTATGCATTTGTTCATCTCTAACTGTCTGTAGCCACTGTCTTCTAAGTCTTAATGACTGAGTTTTCTGGTTTGATGCATTTATTTTATTACCTTTTATCAAATAACACAGTAATTAAAAATAATATTATTTTATGTCATTCATACAAGGCATTCATTTCTTTACTGCTTTATCATATAAATATTTCTCTGACTTTGAGTATTATTTCATTACAAATAAATCAATGGGTAAAAGTAGGGCATGCCCATGATTCAGGAAGTGAAAGATTCATGTGGCTGTGGAAAAGAAGCTGTGCCAGGCTGGAATCTGATCAGTAGCACTATTGGTAGCCTCACTCAGACATCACCCACAGACAGCTGGGGCTACCTGCAAGAGGTCGTGATTTTATGGATATTGTGTCATCTACAGTGGGTAAGAGAAATAATTTCAGGAAAAGCAAAGACCTTAGGACATTTTCAGTATTCAGCCCAGGAAACTGAAATACTGATGATACCAACTTAAATGCAACTGGAATGGTTTGGGATGACTTAAAAACAAGGTTATTTCTTAAAAAAATTAGTACTCTTGAAAACCAGAGGCTTAAGTTTCTAATCAGAGATCTCATCTGTTGAGCAGGTGTTGTACAAAACCATTTGAAAAGTATTAGTTGGATTAAAATATTGCAGTTGTGTGTTGCAGTGGTTGGAACGTCAGTTTGCTCTAAACCTCTCTCCCCCATTTCATCTCTTGCAGTCTCTGGTTGATATTAATCCAAGCTAATGATGCAAACATTCTGGGTGTGATGGAACAAGGCATAAAAGCATGTTCATAATTTGGAGTATTTGAGTTGTCTTTTCAACTGATAAGCATATGATTGAGTGCTCTGCTGGAATGGGGCCAGAGTACATTTTGCTGCTGATTAGAATGAGTTTGCGCATATGCTGTAACACACACCTTTATATCCAACTGCCCCCCTACAAAGGATGGAGTTGGTACATTGTGGACAGGATTGTTATTGCGTTAAACAGCCAGACAGTGTTCATCAGTACTGTACAAAAACAAACAAACAAACAAACAAAAGGTAAGAATCATGATCTGTGAGTGAATAAAGACAACAGGCACATTTCCACAGTTCAAATGAAGGGAAAATCTCTCACTGGCTTAATTAGGTGCACTGCCTGACTAAAGCCTGCATGATTTGGCCAACATTTCCTATCATTCCAATGTTATGACAGAAGTTGCCAGAACAATTCCAGCTGACAAGGAGTCATGCTTCACACTGCATTCGGAGAACAAATGGATGGTAACTGCAGAGCCTGAAAACGTATTCACAACTGATAATGATAGCACATAATCCTGTTGCTCAGCTCCTGTTGAACTCTCAGGTTTAATGATGCTTTTATTTACACATGACATGAGATAGTAAAGGTTTCCTGTCAGGTAAACAAGATGAAGCTTTTGCTCTTAAGTCTTGTACATTTTGTATTGGAAACTCTGTTTTGACAAATCCTGTAAAAATAGTATTATATTTCCAATAAAAACCCTTAGTCTTTTATTCTGCTTATTACTTTTTTTCTGGTTTTGATATCTGGTGGCAGATATTTAGGTTCATTAGTTTCCAATTTGTGTATCCTTCTTGGGAGACTGATATCTAATTCTGGTTTTTTAGTAATCACTCCTAATAGTATTTTTAATTATCTCTCTTTTCTTCTTGAATAGCCTAAATCTTGACAATAACTCAGGTTCACGTTACAAAATGCTTCAAGAGGAAAAGCTGTTGGTGTTCAAAGACTTCTCTGTCTAGCTGTCTTCCTCTTGACCACAGGAGACAATTATACTCTGTTTGCTTTTTCTGTCACGCCTCTTTTTCTGTAAGTTTTGTTTCTGAAATACATGCATTTTTTCCAAAAAATTGTGCTGTTTTTAAAAGGGCTTATTAACTTCCCTTCTATAACACAAAATAACAAAGTGCTGCAGTCAAATACATACTCCTAGGAGATGGATTCTATTCATTTCTGCTTTCACCTTTGTAGGCATCCTTTTCTGGGAATTAGAAAAAGTTTCCCCGTAAAACATGTGGAATTGATAAACGTGATGTCAAGGCAATCAGTCTAGTCAGTTTGGATAAAGGAGTCAGATGATGGGGCTGGGTTTTTTCTTTTTCATTGTCGCATCCAGTCTGCTTGTTGGTCCCTCTCATTTACTGCATGATGAAATACTACTCAAGCTGTGTTTGGAGAATCAGATGAAAAGGTGTTTTAACATATAACCAAGCAGAGAAAAAATTATGGAACTGAACCTACATTAGCACTTACTGCAATAATACTTCATTAGCAGTCCTCAAATCTACTGGCTTTTCTAAAGTCTGGTGGTCATATGCCACCCTGATTCCTTGCTCTCAGCTCCATGACACTGCTTGGAAGATGCTGGGTGCCTCTCTTGCTGGACAGCTTGCCTGGACAAGGTTGCTCCTTCCCTTGAGTAGCATCAGCTCACTGGAACTTGCTTGACATCTCACCTTACAACCTTCCCTCTTTCTCGTGATTAAAAGCAGGGTGCACGCCAGCATCCAGAAAATGATCCAGCAGTACATCAAATAGACTTTCCTTTTCCTAGGGACCTCACTGGACCTTGGCTAGATGTGGGCTTTCTAGGCTCAGACTCCAGCTTTTCCAGTCATCCCACAGATTATTGCTTGCTCATCAGTTCTTCTGACTGAACATTATCACTGAAGCTCATTTTCCACCTTTTTTCCCTCACACAGTTGAAATCAATACCACCTAATAAATAGCTGGTGAGGAATGATATTTAAGATACTTGATTTCTCAAATACAGATCTTTGAGAAAGGCCTGTGATATAATTTCTGTGTATTTTCTATGAATTTTTTTGCTGTCTATTTCTTCCTTCACTTAACCTTCACTTTGGATTTGTTCTCCAAGGACACAAAATATAGATAAAACCTTTTATTCCATTTTTACTCATATGTTTGGCCATAATTACAAGTCTTTGGTAATGTGATGTTGGTAACTGCTTCAGGATCCAAAAGAAAATCACAAGACAATGCCACTGTTTTCTAGATTTTTTTTCCCTCCCGTACTATGTAGTGGTAGATTATATCCTGTGCTCTTTCTCCTGTGCTCCACTTGGAAGATCCAAAATCAGCAGTCTTGTTGAATGTCCTCTTGGCAGGAGGCAGACTTCTGTTGGAGGGAGCAGAGAGAGATCTGCTGGTAAGGCTGACTCCTTTGTCTCTTTTCTTAGTCTGCAAGTGTGTTGGAGAAAAGAAAGGAAGTGACATAATTAACTTTGATAATCTCTCTGGTTGGTAGACAGTCCTGGGGGAAAATGACTGAATAGTGTTAGAACAGCATTGTTCTGAGGCCAAACAGACAGAAAGAAAGGGCCTGCATACAATGCTTTTAGCTGAGTCTGCTGTACTCAGTGCCAGTCAGGCATAGAAAAAAATTAATAATTTGAGAAAAATATTCTATTTGTTCGGAACTGCTTTAATTCATATGTTGTTTCTAGCTAAAAATGCTTAATGCTTCCATAGGTCTCGTTTGTACATGTGCCTGTTAAACTACCGCATATTAAATTGCATGTGTGCTGGTGTGCTCTACTTAATTTTGTGTATATCACGGTCCTTCTCTGAACATCTAATTACCTCCTGTCAAAATTAGATACTTAATGCTTGTGGACCAGGCATGTACAGAGGTGCTGCCGTTTGTCGGTGTTGGCTGTGGAGGACACACACTCCTGCAACATGAACAACTGAGAGAAGTCAGGAAACAAAGGCAAAGCTGAAAAACTGAGGGAGTATGTTTGTAGCAGGAGCTGCTGCAGAGGTGAAGCGCGAGGGTGAGGGCAAGGCAGGTGGGGGAGCGTGGCCAGCAGAGGCCGCTGAGGGCCTGAGGTGCTGAGAGGTGGCAGCAAACCATGTGGCATTGCCCCACTGCCCGGCTGGCTCTCCCCCAACACTGACAAACAGCTCATGTTTCTCAGACCACTGTGCGCCATTTTTGCCATTTTTTTTTAATTTCAGCAATGTACAAGGAGCTTCTAACAAGTAGGAAAGACAGCTGAACTTCTCTGAGGCATCTCAGAAGAGATACCACATGGTGGGAGCTGACACAATGCCCTTGTTGGGACAACATAGAGGCACTCCAAGTGTTTTGGTATCTCTGGGTAACAGGGTCTGTTACCTGCCTAGGGCATTAGGAGACCATTGCCAAAGAACATGCTTTCTTAGGGAAGGCCTCCATGTTATAGATTGAGGCAGATAACACAGATATTATAGTATTATACTTCTCAGAGACCTAAACTGTAAACCTTTTCTGGTCAGAGATGAGAGAACAAAATTCTCCATTAAAAAAATATAGAACAACTGAAGTCATTAAAAGACAGTTAATAATGACTATAAAATGCATGCAATCTTCTAGTCAAAAATATAATGTATTTAAAATATTTAACAAAGAAAGACTACTAGAGGCAAGAGTCTCTTGTAAAAGAGTGTCCTGGCAAGAGGGGCAGCATAACAGTCAATTATTACAAACAAAATCCAGGTTTCTTAATTAAAATACAAAATACTGGCTCTGCTGTGTAGCCTGTAATAAGTTATGTTTTGAGAAGACTGTAATTATGCTGGCGCCTGCTAGTGCTGCCATAGTTAAGTTTGTCACCATTTCCATTATAAACCCCATTTTTAAGCAATTTATAATGTAGCCATAAAACATGATTTTAGATTGAACTTGGAAAAGAAATTCTTAGACTGAAAAGTTTTATTTCCTTTTTTTTTTTTTTTTTTAAATACAAATATTCTGTTTGATCATCTTTATGCTTTTTAGGAGAGCACTAAATAAGTCAGAAGTTTTATGGCTTTGAGGCTCTCTGGCCATTCTGTAGTATAAACATGTTTTATTTTTTTCATCTGCATTAAAAGGATTGGCCATCGCTGGAAAGCAGAGAGTTTTAGTTCTTTTATTGTCCATAAATACAGGAAAACAAACATCATGATTTTTCACAGAAATAATGAAGACTGAGTAGCTTTGAATTACAATGAAGAAATGAGAATGTAGTTAACCTTGAGCCTCAGAATGAATCATTGCAAAATGCTTCTGCCATGAGACTGACCTTTCCTTTCTAGCACCCTCTCATGCCAAAGGAAGATGTCAGAGCTAGGAGGCAACAATGTCTCAAAGGTGGGAGCTTTCCTGGCAGCCCATTGCTTCTGGTTCTTCTAGCAGTGCTCACCGGAGCATACAGAAAATATCCAAAATGCCTGATGGTCATAGAAAATTCTCGTTGATTTGTCCCAGTGTACACTTTTTCACCAAAAGGTGATAAAGAGGAGAAAATGAGCACAGAAAATATTGGGCATCTGCCCTGAGAAATCATGGTGAGAAGGTACACCCGTGTGCTTGGGCTGGGCAGAAGTATGTTTATCATGTGCATCATGCTAATCTAAGCCATTCATGAACAAGACTGTTTGTTTTTTATAATTCAATGCTTGTTTCTACAGAGGCAGATTTATTTTTTGATGATTAGTGCTAACAACAGATAGCAAAACCTATGAAAATATCATTGTGAATCCACTTCCCAAAGGAAAAGATTGTTCTGCAGTCTCAGTCAGCATCTGTAACTGTTTTATAATTTGCATGGCTTAGCTAGAATTCCTTCAGGAAATACTTTTTTTTTCCAATTTAAAGGTCTAAATGTTAAGGAACAAGAACTGAAAGTAGTAAAGCTAAAACAGCAGAAACGAAGGACTGCTTGTGTGCCTCTTCCATGTTTAGATCACGATGCAGTTTCAGATGCAAGAGTTGCAGTGTAAATCATGTTCCTCTTGCCTAAGCCTGCTTTACAAGAGGCTTGGATTACTCTCTTTAACATCATGCAGATCATGTTTTCAGACCTCTGGCTACATAAAGGAAAGTTTAGCAGCTACAATAATCTCTCAACTTCAGTGTAAAGATTTTCGTGCAAATTTACTGCAGATTATAGGTATATACTTTCTCCAGTATTTCAGTTTTTCTCAACCTCCATAACAAATGTCTGAGAGAAAAAAATGGATTTTCTAGACCAGCAGCATAAACTGATTTTTCACTTTATTCCTTTGCTCTGCCAGCTTATCAAATTCTGGTTTGAACGGACTGCTGTAGTAAATACTGGCAATGGTTACCCATTGTTAATTAAATAAATTTCATCAGCTGTTGCCAATTGTAGTAATTTTGCAAGATCAAGGCATTACATGCTAGAAGAGAGTATAGTTGAATGAGAGAAATTCAGGAAAACAGTATTTTATTTTGAAATCTTTTCTTGATCTGTGTTTTGACCATTGCCACCACAGTGCTGCCACATGTTGGCTTATTAAATAGATCCCACACTGGAAACTTCAAACAGTTTCCATGACATATTTACATACCTGCCTGTCTCAATGCTGCTTGATTGCCACAGTCTTTAGGGTTCTTATGATGACAATTTGCTACAATCACACTGATAATGTTCATTCTGTCTGAGCTGATGTGGAAATGGTGCCAGCAGAACACCACTTACTAATACTATTAAACAATTAATAAAGTCTCTGTATTGTACGGTCGATACTTATCTGATTGCAATGTTGTCTCACCTCTTTTTCAGAAAATGCCATTGTGGTGAAAAGCTTACAACATTTTGTAGCTGGGTTGTTGCCAGTTCCTCAGCTGGGTCTGGCCTGCTTCTCTGATGGATCTCAATACCTGAAAAAGTCTGTGTCATGGGGATCAGCAGAACTGCTCCCTTGGACTCCCAGAGGGCAGACTTTGGCCTGTTTAGCAGACCGGTTTTCAGAGTCCCTTGGGAAGCTGTCTTGAAGGACAAAGGAGGCCAGAAAAGCTGGGTATAAGTCAAAAAGGAAATTGTACAGGTGCAGGAATAGGCTGTCTCCATGTGTAGAAAGATGAGATGGTGGGTTAGAAGACTGGCCTGCCTGAACAGAGACCTTTGCCTGGAAGTCAGGGAAAAAAATTAAAAAAGGAGAGTTTATTCCCTTTGAAAGAAGGGGCAGGCAACTCAGGAAGACTACGAGGATGTTATAAGACTATGCAGGGAGAAAATTAGAAGGGCCAAAGCCCAACTATAACTTAATCTACACACTGCCAGCAACAAAACAAAAACAACAGACAACAAAAATGGTCCTATAAATACATCAGCAAAAAAAGGAGGGCTAAGAAGAATCTCCATCCTTGACTGGATGTGAGGGGAAACATAGTGATGACAAAGGGTGAGAAAAAGGCTGAGGTGCTTAATAATGCCTTCTCTTCCTCAGGTTTTAATAGCAAGACAAGTTGTTCTCTGGGTACCAGCCTCCTGAGCTGGAAGACAGTGATGGGGAGTAGAATGAAACCCTCATAATCCAAGGATTTAGCACCTGCTAAACAGTTTAGACACAAAAAAGTCCATGGAGCCAGATGGGACCCACCCAAGGGAAAGGAGGAACTGGCAGAAGTGCTCACAGAGCTACTTTCCGTCATTTACCCCGGTCTTGGCTAACCAGGGAGGTCCCAGCTCACTGGAGATTAGCAAATGTGATGTCCATCTTCAAGAAGGGTCAGAAATACGATGTGGGGAACTACAGGCCTGTCAGCCTGACTTCAGTGCCAGGGAAGGTCATGGAGCAGGTCATCTTCACAGAAACACACAGCACTTACAGGGCAACCAGGGGATCAGGCCCAGCCAGCACAAGTTCATAAAAGATAGGTCCTGCTTGAGCAACCTTATGTCCTTTTATTGGCTAGCTGATGCCCCTACTGGATGAGGGAGAGTCTGTGGATGTTGTCTGGACATCAGTAATGACTTTGATACTTTCTCCCATGACATTCCCCTGGAGAAACTGGCAGCCCACAGCTTGAACTGTTGCGTTTTTTTGCTAGATTAGAAACTGGATGGCTGGGCCCAGAGGGTGGTGCTGAATGGTGCCACATCTATTTGATAACTAGTCACTAGTGGGATTCCACAGGGACCAGTATTTGGACCAGCCCTGTTTAAGATCTTTATCAGTGATCTGGGTGAGGGAATCAAGTGCACCTCAGTCAATTTGTGGATGACAGCAAGTTGGGCAGGTGTGTTGATATACTGGATTGTAAGAAGGGGTTTGGACAGGCTTGATCCATGGGTCAAAGACCATTGTATGTGGTTCAACAAGGCTGAGTGTCAAGTCCTACACCTGGGTCACAACAGCCCCATGCAGAGCTACAGGCTGGGGACAGAGCGGCTGGAAAGCTGCCTAGTGGGAAACTTGGGGGTGCTGGCTTACATTTGGCTGAACATGAGCGAACATGTGCCCAGTGTGGCAGGACGTCTACCCCCCCACTTCTCTCTCTACAAGATAGCTGGTGCGTAAAGAGAAAACCCAGAGGCTGAAAGGCCCAGCAGGGGGGCATCCCTGGCGCCAAAAGGGCTCAGACATCAGCTAAGAATCCACACCTTAGTCTAGAAAGCCAATGTGGGGAAAAGATAAAGGAAATGTTTCTGACTGAGAGACACTGTTTTACAAACTATAAAAGATACACGAACGGTCACAGAGGCAGAAGCCTCTACACACACACCCTGAAAGTGTGGGAGACTTCTCCCCAGAATCTGGACGTAGGTTTTGTGGTTAATTCTTCGAAGATTGAGTGAAAGGACGTGTGCCTTACCAGCAATTGGATGGTAAGATACATTGATTCCTAGTTATATCATTTCTTCGCTAGCTGTAATTGGAATGGTACCTTATCGTACACTGTATGTTAACCTACTAGTAGTTCTTTTTTGCAATTTTGTCCTTATTCCTGTGTAGTATATAGTCTGTGCTAAGTCTTATGTCTGTTAGCTTTCTGTCTATTAAATAAATAATTCATTCTATAATAGACCGAATCAGCCATTATTAAAGAACTTGTGAACGAGAGTGGGTTTTTGGGGTGCTGGCCGCCTCAGTAAAGTTACTGCCTGCTGCCAGAGGCCTGGGCAAAAGGCAAGGACTTATCTAAACTCCCATATCCATTCGTAACACCCAGGTGGCCAAGGAGGCCAGTGGCATCTTGGCTTGTATCCGCAGTAGTGTGGCCAGCAGGACCAGGGCAGTGATTGTCCCCTGTACTCAGCACTGGTGAGGCTGCACCTTGAATCTTGTGTCTAGTTCTGGGCCAGACTGGAGCGAGTCCAGAGAAGGGCAATGGAGCTGGTGAAAGGCCTGGAACACAAGTCTTATGAGGAGCATCTGAGGTATCTAGGGGTATTTAGCCTGGAGAAGAGGAGGCTCAGGGGAGACATTATTGCTCTCTACCACTGCCTGAAAGGAGGGCTCAGTGAAGTGGGGGTCTCTCTTCTCCCAAGTAACAAGTGACAGGACAAGGGGAAGTGACCTCAAGTTGCACCAGAGGAAGTTTAGATAAAAAAATTTTTCACAGAAAGTACTGTCAATCAGTGAAACAGGCTGTCCCAGGGAAATGGCTGAGACACCATCTCCAGAGCTATTTAAAAGGCTTAGATGTGGCGCTTCAGGACATGGTTTAGTGGTGGACTTGGCAGTGCTGCGTTAATGGTTGGACTTAATCATCTTAGAGGTCTTTTCCAACCTAAATTATTCTATGATTCTACGTAGAAAGATCAGTTAGCACATACCAAAGATTTTAGGGTGTACATAGTCTAGCAGTTGTCCCATGCACATCTTTTTCTTTCACGATCCTCCTCCAACAGCAGGAGATTACTAGTCTCTCAAGGACTGTGTGATTCATGGTAGTGATCACTTTCAATTGGAAGTACTAGAGCAGCAGCTCCTTTTTTACTGCCTGACAGGAGAGCTGATCTCTTACAATAGGGGAAACTTTGCTAAACAAAGGAAGTAATTTTAAAAGAAGAAAATAACATCTGTCTACAGATATGTGGGGAGGGAAAGAAGAAATGTGAAAAGTGAAAAGTTTAAAAAGCTGAGAAGAAAGTCCATGTGGGATCAGAGGCAGCACATTCAAGTGGCAGACCAAATGCAGAGAGATGTAATAGGAGAAAGTATTGGGAAGAGAGGGAGAGTGTGTATAATACGAAGCACAGGAAAAAGGTATAAAACCTCCAAAACTAATTTAGAGATTAAAAGACTGCTGCACCATCCCATTGCCAGTAGAGGTGCTAAAGCCACGGCTATGGAATAGAGTAGAGAAATGCTCAAGGGAAGAAATAATTCCTATATTTAGATAGGTAGAGTATTTCACAATATGAACAATAGTGCTGTGCAGCTACCTAGAAGGCATCTGTTTAGAAATTAATTTCTGTATGAATCTGTAGTTGAAAACAAAAAGAACTCCAGCCAGAGGCAGAAGAGGTTCCCTGGAAAAGCACTGCAGCCAGCCCAGGAACAGCACAAGATACTTCTGGCCGTGCTGCAGCCAGAGAACAAGGAGACCAGCAGGTACCAGTCTGCAGCTGGGGCACAATAAAACCCTTCTACAAGCTGAGCCAAGAACAATCTTCTTTAAAAGTGCTTTACTACTTACAAATGTTGCTGCTCTTGTCCAAGTGTTTTGTATCTGCTTCAGTGCAATTCCTTTTTTTTTTTTTCTTTAAGGTAATTACAGGCTTATTGTAAACAAAAGGGGATTTCTGGGAGCTCTTTGGGTTTTTAAATTATGCAAATGACAGTGATGTGTTGTTGAATCATATTATGAATTGTATATTTTGTAGTTCTCATTTCTGAAGTGTATGTGTGAAACAAGGTTTTTTATTTCCCAGTCCTCAAGTACAATAAGTTTCAAAAAAAGTCCTCAGGCAGATTGCAAAATTATTTTTCTTAATTTTCTTAATGTTAAAGGAAAGTATAATTTTAATGCAGCAGAGTATTCTGTGCTGATAGTTTTACGACATCATGTATATACTGTGAATAGAACAAACTTCACAAATTATTGTACTTAAAGCTGGAGCCCTTCCTGTAAATTTTAAACAAAGTGTTCTATTAAATGCCATCTATAAAATGCTTGATGACTTACCTCCTAGGCTGATTTGTGATTTTGCCTGTGCTTTTGAGTGCCTAGATGAAAAACTCTTTTGCTACAGGAAACTGGTTGGTAACTGAATAAATAACACTATAAGTATTGAAAGCTTCCACGTAGTAAGTGGTTACTTCGCAATGCATTTCTCTTGCTGTAGCATAAAATGGAAGTACTCTCTCTATAAGTAAATAATACTCTGAATAAAAGGGGTTTACAAACCTCATACTTAATTTATGTCTCAGCTGCCAATTTCTGCAGTTAATTCTACGAGTTTTCACACTGTGCCCGTTACAAATGGAATTCTCTTTACGTTAGAAGATATATCTTTCAATGATGCAGAAAAATATAGTTGTGCTTCATTCTTATGTTAGCAGGGTAAGAGTGCATCTGTCATACAATATCTAACTCAATAAAATAGAAAACTGAGTGAAAGCTATCATACATGTTTTTTTGATTGGACATTTGGAACATCTGTACATATGCATACTTATGTCCAAAGTCTCAAATGAACACCTTATGCAGTCCATACCACTGTAAATCTGACTTGGATACAGGTAGTGTAACAGGTTTGCCAAATTATGGTGTCAGTGTCACGTTTCTGCCCCGGGAGAAGTCCAGACTACTTGCTTTCTTTTTGCTGGGGAATCTGTAGCTTTAACAACTAATTATTCTCAAGCTCTCATGAAACCTTTTGATAAGAGTCTTTCTCCGTGTACCTTTTGCAGCAATAGCCTTGCGGGGAGATAACAAGAACAGGTTTAAACATTTTTAATGCTGGGTCATCTGTTTATGCATAATATTGATCTGAATGTCAAATTAGCTGGAGGGAAAGAGCATCAGAATCACTGTGTGCATGCATAGGTTTCAGATTTAGACTGCAGATTTCTTGTAGAGGGTCTGCATTTTAGCCGAATTTGTCAAAGAGTTTCAGAGAACCATTGCTGTGGGGAATCACCCTCTGTTGATGGGATATTGAGAACTAGAAGGATTCTGCATTGAGTAGCCATCCACTGATTTTTGCATATTTTTGAGTATTGGGCATTGCCCACAAAAGCACTTGAACCTTCAATGATTACGGTGATCTGCTGGGTAGCTATAATTTCTTTTCACCATTATAGCGAATGGTTATCCATTGGAATGCAAGATTGGCAAGATCTGGATTCCCAGGTTTCATTACTTCCCTTATGATATTTTCTTTAACATTGTTTAGATTAGTACAGACATAATGAGCTCTGAATTCACTCATCATGTGCATACATGCCACATTGTTTAAGAAATTCATGCAGCTGCTTCCTATCTCGTATTGCCAGGGGTGCCTGCACGGTGCTCTGCTGCTTTCCTGCCTCTGAGTCCCTGCTCTCCAGGTGCAGCACTGGTTATATGCTCCTCTGTCAGATATCTATCCCTAAGGGGAACTCACTTCTGGAGTCATTTTAGTCTTCCATTTATTTTTAAAGGGCTGGGTAAGGGCTGGTCAGGTGATTTCTTATGTTGCTAGCAGGTTTAACATCTGGGCAAGAAAGAAGTCTATCTATGCATATCTTAACATGCTGAAATTGTACGTGGTATTTTTTTCTTTCCAAGTTCATTGTTTCATACTGGAAATGCAATATGGGGTCTACCAGCTATTACAGACACCTTTCACTTCACTAAAAAAGACTTTCTGTTTTAGAGCTGTCTCTCCCCTGTATGAAATACCCATGCTAAGAATGAGTTTTTATGGAATATAGGATTGTGCAAAAGGACATTGTGTTTATATTAATAAGAACTTTTAAAAAAAATTTTGTATTCTAGTCTGGGACATTTGGTGCCTCAGTGTAGTGCAAATTAATGTAAAATAAATGCTTTGTATTTATGTTACTTCTTTGGCTGTGGCTCCACCAAAAAATAACAGGAGCTGTTTTCATTAAACATAGGATTACTACTTTAGCTGTGTTCTTATTTATTTTCTGTATGGAAAGATGTTTGCTGTATAAAAGCATCCTCAAATTCGAAGGCATTTTTGGCTTCTTTAATGAAAAAAAATTAACTCGTGGAACTTCAGACACTGTAGTGAGTAATATTGGAAATTTCTATTGCTGGACATACTGATGGGCTGAGGACTTAAATCCTCAGAGAAATCAATCCACTGGTTTTATGCATGCTTATGGAAAAAAGGAAATATATTGCTGGAAAAGAAGAAGAAATCTTGTTGCAGGATATGCGATGGCCAAATTCAAAAAAGACATATGTATAGTAAAGTCTCACGTATCATTTCAACTGACTGAGCAGAACAAGTGAAAAGAAGAAAAACCAGGAAATAATACTTTTCTTATAGCAAATAGATTTTGAGGGAACACCTTAGTGAGGAAAGAAAAATATATTCTTATTGTGATTCCTCTTCTGCTAAAAAACCCAAGACTTTTGCTAAATATCTTCCTAATTTTAGTGCCAATTCAGCAGGTCTAGCACGAGATAAATCGTTTCCTGGGAGAAGTGTTTTTCATTACATGTGCTGATTTATGACAGAGAATCAGCTGTATTTTGGTGATAGCTGGACTAGACTGTAAAGCTGGTTTGTGCTTAATATACTAGATAAATTGTTCCTGGCTTCTTAGGGTGTGACTATACTTGCTGTCACACTCCCAAGTTTACTCAAGGACTGTGTGATTTGCTGAGTAGGTGTCATGTAAAGGAAAACCCAAAGGGATGGATTTTATATACCTGTTTTTTCCCCTTAATTTCATGTTGACAAAAAACCTTTTTTGTCCCTTTTTCAAAGGAAAGTCTCC
This sequence comes from Eulacestoma nigropectus, assembly GCA_013397775.1. Taxonomy (NCBI): domain Eukaryota; kingdom Metazoa; phylum Chordata; class Aves; order Passeriformes; genus Eulacestoma; species Eulacestoma nigropectus. The sequence continues at coordinate 632,000 of VZTE01001450.1, forward strand.
TCAAGGCTAAAGGCAAATTTTAGCAGCAAGGCAAATGACTGCTAATAATCTGAGCAGTATGAAATTTAATATGGTGATTTTGTTTTAGTGAGAAGAAAACACTAGTTACTGGCTGTCAAAAATTTCTACACTGAACCTTAACTTCATAGGCAGCAGCTTTAAAATCTATTTAATATTCTTATTTCTTCAGTTAAGCTGTTTCCTTCTTCAGTTAATAACAGGCTGTGGGATTAAATCTTAGCTTTTCATATTTACTGGGAAAAGTAGTATAGCAATTTATGAGTAAAAATGTACTTTGAATAAATTATCATTGCAAATTACAGTTTATGAAAGTTGTGACTATAACCATAATTACAGCATTGGCTGTGTGCAATTTGAAATCTTGCTTGCTGAATAAATTTGTTTTCATTCAGATTGCATTCCCAGCATTTTTAGAAAAGAGTGAATCAAGCCTCACCGACAAAATTGCCTACAGAGTTTATTAAAAAGGTCACCTTTTTTTGCTAAATTTATCTAAAACATAAACTTTTCTTGAATTGGTAAGACGCTATTAGTCTGTTATGCGAGTTTCCTACTCACATTTACTAAACCATAGACTCATAAGGAGACTCACAAGAGCTTCCATATTACGCCATCTCTATATCCTAAAATTGTTGAAGTTAAAATTGATTGTGCAAGTCGTTACAAAAAAAACAGCCGATAGCCAAAATTAGGTATATTACTGTAAATTGGAGAGACAGGGGGAGAGATTTAAAGCTCTATCTGGCAAGAGAAGGGTTAAGGACTTTTTTGCTATACCCGTTTCAAATTACAATGAGAAGCCTCTTCTTTCCCAGCAGGGTTGTGCTTACATTAGTCTTTAGATCTCTCTTGAAGAGAGCTGTTATATTTGTGCCTGCTACAGTTGGAAATAACAGTTCAGAAGCTGAAAAGGGTTGAATGGATTTACAGAAGGTTATTTTTTGCAAGTAAATTCATGGCAACACATTAATTTGATTAGTAAATGCTTTAAAATTACTTTACACTCAAGCGATTCAAAAGATGTTACAGTTATCACCAGGCTGCTGGACAAATATGTGTTACACCACCAAGGTACAGATCAAGACAAATCTGTGACTCAGGATTTTATCTTGGGAAGAGCTCAAGGTGTACGAAGAACTCAGAATAACGAGGGAAGATAACTCTGGGAACTACAATGTGTCAGAAGAACATCTCTTGCTAATACAGCTCCCCACCAAAGACCTGGTTATCTAAGGTTTATATAGGAATGCCTAGGTCAGCTGACAAAATACTGGTCTTCTGCTCCATAAATGCAGAAAAAACGATAACAGCAGTGGAAAATTGGAAGTCTGAATTTCAGCTTTCTTAGAAATAACTGCAACCTGACACATTCCATAATATTTAAACAGGGTGGGGGGAGAGGAATCATCAAAGATGTTACGATGTTACGTTTAGAGATGACATTGACATGAAGAATAGGTAAATTTTGTTTTTCAACTACTGAGAAAGGAGACCTCATAGGAACTCAGAACAAGTAGGAGAAAAGTTGTTGGTTTTTTTTTTTTTCCTTGTTCTTTTTCTTTTCAAAGATGAACCAAACTGCACTCAAAGCTTTCGTGGGCTTGCTCTGGAATTGCTGGGTTCTGGTGGGTCACGCACAGGGAGGTTTAGGAGACAATCATGTCCATTCGAGTTTTATTTACAGGAGGCTGCGGAACCATGAGAGAAGGGAGATTCAGAGAGAGATTCTCTCTATCCTGGGTTTACCTCACAGACCCAGACCATTTTCACCAGGAAAGCAGGCTTCTTCTGCACCCCTCTTCATGCTGGACCTGTATAATGCCATGACAAATGAAGAGGATTCTGAGGAGCTGGAGTATTCACTAAAGGGATCGATGGCAGGGGAGAGCAGAGGGATACGAAAAGGATACCCTGCCTCTCCAAATGGATATTCGCGGAGAATACAATTATCTCGCATGACCCCCCTGACCACACAGAATCCTCCCTTAGCCAGCCTGCACGACACCAACTTTCTGAATGATGCTGACATGGTCATGAGCTTTGTCAATTTAGGTATGTGGAAATATTTTTTGTTTTTGCTCTCTTTGACAAACTGTAAGCCTGATCTTGTGAAGGGCAAACCTCTCGGCCGAACTGTAACCTGTTCTAAAACAGCAGGATTGGGCCCGGGCTGCTGTGCCACTGGTAAAAGAAAAATCATATGAATGGTAAAGCAGCTACATTGTAGGTGGCCATGGAAAAAGATTTTTCTCACTGTTTATATAAAGTCAGTTTCTATAACTTCCCTCTGCTGGCTTCTGTTTTCTTTCTTTCATTGATGTAATGATTCTAGCCTTAGGCCAACTAACTCCTTTTTTTTTAAATCTCTAAAAATCAAACACTTATGCCTGTTGCTCAGTTATTTCTCTCAGTGTTTTCCTTAAAGCTCACACATGAACTAACATCAGTTGTTAATATTTTAAAGCCTAGAAAGGTATGAAAAGGGAAAAGTTAAACCATAAAAAAAAAATATTCTTAGGTTATTTAGTGGTGTTTTTTCTGTTGTTAAGATTCAGAGTTTTATTATCTTTTCAGCTGGATGGCTGTATTTGAAATAATCTGTTGCTGTTCCTTTGTTATTTCTATTTAATAACAACAAGCTGTGTTTTATTATACTGCTGTGGTGCTCAGAATCTACAATGGTTCTTATTTTCTCTGTCATAAATAAATTAAATGACAAGTAGAGTATAAAACACCAGAAACATACAAGCAAAGAATGCTTTTGAAAATTATATCAATTCAGATACAAAACCTGATAAAACTAAATTATATTGGCTTCTGAGTGTAATAAACATGCTTGCCAGTTACACTGTAGGCAAAAAAAGGCAGTTACAGATTTCTTTACTAAAAGGCAACTTAAGTCGCATCTAGAAAACTGCAAATAATTAATGAAATTAATTTAGTATTTTTATAAGTATTTTAAGTGCTGCAGGACTCATAAATTTGGCTAAAAAAACCCCTTCTCATTCGACCTGAATAGCAAGAGATTTAATTGAAAACTTGAAGTTTCACAATAAGCTGGTACAAATTCTGATGAACTCTTGTTTTCCAGGGTAATACTTTCTGTAGAAACTTTTTAACAGCAGCACATGTTCCAGAATACCTTCAGTTTATAACACACATTCTGTACTTTTTATGTCTACCAGGTTTTTAGTAAACACTAAACACTTCAAATACTAAAATTCTAGGAAAGTAGTACTCTAGAGTTTATTTGCCGTAATAATAAGATCACTTTTCATTAATTATTTGACTGATAAGGAGGTGTTCAAGTCTGAGATCTTTTTCCTTAAGAGTAACATATGTCCACAGCTCTAAACACATTTGCTTGTTGGTTTTGCTCCGGAAATAGCAGGTTAGGAAAAAAATGGAATCTGTTTTTTGAATATGTTTTCCTTATCATTAAGAAACAGTTATATATTGCCCATGTATTACTTTTAAATTAACACTGCATGCTTCGATTTACCCAAAGTATCTGGAGTCAGCTGAATTTGAAATGGCAAAGTTATACAGAAAATTAGGAAATGCTCTTGTCCTCAGCATTCGTAAAGGCACCGATCCTGCAAAAATTTTCCTTGTGTGTCCTGAGAAGCACCCTCTGTAAATATGTCAGGAACCATTCCATCAGCATCCCTGAGGACTATTTACATGGGACCTAGCCTTTGATTTCAGAAATGTCTTTGATTACAATAGGACTTCTTGCAGTGAATGAGTAGAAGTCTTTGAAGTTTCAGTGTCAGATATGTCCTAGGCTGATCCTACTGTGCTTCCCCAGACAAAAACCTTCTCTGCAAGAACTCAAGTTTCCACTGAGTGTCTTACCTTGGGTGGGAAATTTCTAATATTTGTCTTATTTTGTTGGGAAGCCAGTGTTGCCATAAGAAAATAATTCTGAGAAGCTAAAGCCCATCTTATATTTCAAAACTGTGAAAACTGGGGCTGAGATGCTGTATTTTTCTAGCGATTAATATTAATAGACACCATTAACTTATAACAAAATACTGTGTAAATATCAGGTTTTATTTGGCATCTGTAAAATTAAAATATGTCTCAGCTCTAAGTTGGTTTAAATCCTGATTTACTTTAAATGCCCTTCCATACAAGTTGGATATTGTGGTATATCACACATTCCACCGTGTAACATGCGTAAAAATTATTGATGACCAATATAGATTAGCTTCAACATTTTTATTAAACAATCCTATGTTTCAGTATAATTAACATAAAAATGAAATAAATCATGGAAACAAGTAACAATTTTATATGATTTATACAGTATGAGATTGTGACAGATGAGGGCAAGCTCTTCTAATGGAGAATGGGGAAAAATATGCAGTGATAAGTGAATGCTAATGCTGTACCTTAAAATCAATAAATGCTGATGCAGCACAGTAATAACTCAAATGGATTTAGAATTGAAGCCTCAGTCAACTTGCATCAAATAAACCTACTCTGAAAGTAGTATTTACCATGTTCATACTTGCACACCATTAATTACATAATGTGGAATTATAAAACTTTATTAATTATCATGATATTTTAAATTGAAACTTTTGTACATAGTTGTACCAGTTATAAAAATTTAAGACATATATATTGAAACAAGAAACATGTAGCTGAGATGTTGGATAGAAATTATTAAGCATAAGAATTGAAAAGACTGAATAAGATTAAAAAGAAAAGAAAAAATAGGCAAGACCAAATAATTTTATATTAAAGAATAAAAATTGAAACTTATATGTTGATTTTGATTAAAACCCCAACCTGTCAGAGCTACAAATACCTCACTTTCAAAAACAAATTTAGAAAATAATCATCAAGGGAACTGCAATCATAATTCTGTCAAGCAACCAGGGAGAAAAATAAGAATGCATTTATTTCTCCTGAAGTTAAAATTGTAAACACCTGCTTTTTCTACTGGAATTTATATCAGAATTTCCATCTCTTTCTCGCTTGAAAGATACAACAAGACACAGACTATGTCTTGTTCTGTGTTTTGTATAGATTCTGTGCGTTGGCAACTCTCCATAAATATTGATGAGTGTAACAGAGGAGTTAAATGGATTTGGTCCAGCAGTCAAAGAATAAATCCTCCACTAAACACACTGGGGTTTTCAAAGATCTGATTATATCACCTACAAATTCAGAACTTTGTTTTCCTAACTGGGTGCTTTTTTTATCCTATTATTGTATTTTATTATATTATTTTAAAGCCCTGACTCTTCAGAGTTCTGGCATCTTCTTTTTGGCTGGTCTCCCAAAATGACATATATAGGATGCCCTGTTCCCTAGAGAACAGGCAAATAATACTTATGCAGTCCTACTCACTTTTTGCTCACTCAAAATTTAGTTAGGGAAGGACTTTTTTAAGAGAAATGTTAGTGTTCCCACTCTTCACCTTTTACAGAAAGAGGGGGTTGAATAAAATAGATCTACATGGATGAGGCTTGCAGAAACAGTAGCACTTTTGTAAACTACATTTAAACATTTCAAATACTGATTTTTCCATTATCATCAAAGTGATCATTAAATCTGCTATACTTAATGTTCCTTCTCATGCAATGGTCTGTATTTTCATTTTTTTATAATACATCTGCAAATTTTTCTCCTAACAGATTGTTTCATTTGCTAAGCAAGTCTCTTTGTTTTCTTCATATTTTCCTGTTAATTGATGTGAACCTTCCATAAAATGGGAGATACATATCTGGTTTTGTGGTTTTCTCTTATAATTTCTTTTTTAACCTATAAAATTAATTTCAAAAACTTGAATGTGAAGATCACAATAAAATTTGTGACCCTGACGTACACATGCTAAGAAGGATACAATATTACTGAGATTTTTAAAGTAACCAGTACACCCTAGAAAGACATTTTTACTTCTTCACACACAATGTGACTGATTCCACAATCTCAGAATAATTTTGAAACCGCACGTGCTATGTTCAGTTCTTAAACCAGACACTGAAATCAATGGAAATTTTGTCTGAGGCACAGAGGACTGTTCATATTTCTCCAGCTTCTCTATCCCAAGTTTGAACACTGTTTTACAGATTATATTCTTTTTTAAAACCTGAATCATTAAGCAAATACATAAATTCAAAAGATTTATAGTCCATTGTGTTCATAGAAGAATGCTAACATGGCATAGAACAACTTTTTACAGCTACTTTGAGAAACCTATAGTACATCAATCCACACCGAATACCTGTACAAATGTATTTTTGTTACACACGAAAAAGAAAGGATTCCTTACTGCAATCAGACCTCGAGTATACATAGTAGCTCATTTCTTAAATTAAACTAATTCAGTTTCTACAGCCTTCCACTCACAGCTAACATATCATCAGCGAGGGATATGGAGTGCTAAGCTATAAAATGCCAGGAGCTGAGGAAGGGGTTTGAAGGATACACGCAAAAAGGCCTCAGGATCATTAACTTCTCTCCTAAAGCTTAGGAATGAGCACACTTTCTTTCTTTTCCACAGGATTTCAGATGTTGCTGTCTTAATTTAACCATACGTGAATTTTCTTGGCTGTGGTACAGTTTTAGTATATAAATGTAGGCTTCTAATGAAAATATTGACACAGACTTAGCTGAACTGATGGAAACAGTGCTATTATCTTGCCTTGAACAGAGGGATGCTACTACAGAGATAAAACTTGTTAAATAACAAATAGACACCATGCCTTTAATTGTGGAATCGGATCAATACTGAGAAAAAAATGAGAAGACATTTGTGAAGCTTTTATTCGATGGCAACCCCAAGTCAATAAGGTGTCGTTTTTCACTCTTTTACATAAAATTTAGAGCAAATTGGATCAAGCAGGTCTCACTTAACTTTCATCCGAAGTAGACATCACTTGGCATCTTGAAATCCTAAGATGTTTTTCCCCTTTATTAAAGTTTTGTGACCCAGTCAGTGAACGGAATGAATTTCTCATGACCTAGTGCAGTCAGGCATTAGAAATAACTATGAGTTATGAAATAATTTTCTATGATCAAATTACATATTAAGACAACTCTATGCAAAATAATTTTATTTGTTTCTAGAACAAAAGGACTTTACTCACAGGATGACATAAAAATTCTTGTCTAATACTTATAATTCATTAGAGTTTTAACCCATTTTTGTGCAATGACAGAGCAGGTTTTTAGAGATTAATTTTAATTTTTAGCAAGAAGTATTCTCCATATTCCTTTGTCGAATTACACTACATTTGTTGTTTTATACTGAAATATTTTATATTTCCTTTGAAATCTCTCAAGTTACATGAATCTTAAGAACTATATAGCTCTACCTCAAAATAGGTTTGTGTGATCCATAAATATCATCTAGCAAAATAATGTTTTTATAACATTCAATTAATTTTTTTGCCAAAGTTAACACTTTAAATCCAAGTAAATTATTGTATCTACCCAGCCAAAAAAATGTCAAGCTCTCCATTAACTGGAGTATAAAACTGTCTGACTCTCCTTGCCGACAGGTTTGAAAGAAATTGCAGATAACTGAAGAGAAACTGATTTAGCAGATGGTTAGACGTGCATGGTGAAAAGCTATATATACGTACGGATATATATAAATATATATTATTATTAATATTTTTCCCATTGGGAAGAATGGCTGACCCAGTTCCGCTTCTTCTTTAGAAAGTGTTCCTTTCCAGACTAAACACAGACTTTGGGTGGGGTTTTGGGGATTGTATGTATTGTACAGTGCATATTTTCCCAGGAAAACACAATCTGGCAGTGACCCTGGGTAACCATGAAAGAGAAAGAGGCAGCCTTGTGGAGACATCTCTGTGTGGAGAGTATTAGGGGAGGAATCCTGCCATGGATTGCATGGAGAGTCTCTTGGTTCTCTCCCTAAACTCTGGGTTGCTTTCTTAGGTAACTGGACAACTTTGGCATCTATGTCATCTCCCCACACTCATTGTTCCTGTTATTATTTTCTCTGGATGCTTAATTATGCAAAGAATTTTACCATGGCTACTTGCCTACTTACTGCCTGAGTTATGGGGGTAATTATGACAGGGGCTGTTCTTTTTTCTTTTTTTTTTAGCCATGGCAGTTCCTTTCAGCTTGCTTTCATAGACCCACAGACTAATAGAATTTGGAAAAAATTGATTGATTGCAGTCTGATCATTCTAGGTGTCGTCTGGTGTTTCCACATAGCTGAGAATGAACAGTTTATGAAGTGCCAATTGCAGCCTCCAGCTAAAGAAAGGCTCCCCAGGGCTTCAGGAGAGCTCTGGCTGCTACCAGATTTTATAATTACTTCCCACACTTTTCCCTATCCTCTCCTCCTTGTCCTTTCCCTTGTCTCTAACCCCTGCTGTCTAGGCAGGGTCACTGAACTTTAGTTTTATGTCAGTGGCATTTGGCTGTAGAAAGGATTAAAGGCCAAGAAGTGGTGAGACCAGGCAACAGTGCAGGAGATGGAGGGAGAAGGAATGAGAGCAGGCATGAGAGAAAAACAGCAAAGCACAGGCTGGGCTTTAGAAAGAGGACATCCCTCCTCTCAGTAGGAAACTGCCAATGTGCAGGGCTGGATACAGACCTGCTGGGCATGGGAAAGGTTCACAACAGAGAAACAGCCTCTGCAGGAACTGGTGTTGCTGGAAGATTTAGTCCTACTCCTCTGTGCCTCACATGGAGCGTGATGTGACAGCACTGAGAGCATTTCCCATGCCAGTAGAATTACAAAAGTGGAAGTTCATCATGGTAGGGAGAAAGTGAATGCAGATGGAGAAAGAGAAAAGAGATTGATAAAGATAGATAATGTACAAGTTAAAGGCAAAATTAGTGCAGGTATGGGTTTCTTCTCTGAGTAAGTCTTGAAGGCAAAGGGAGCACTTTTCTTCTGAATCCCTTGTGGCAGAGCAGCTACCTCAGCCTCCCCAGGCACCCGGCTTCCTGGGCAAAACTTTTCATCCTTGCAAAACAAAATGCAGCTTCCCCCACCCTTCGGTATGTGTGTGCTGGGAGTACACAGACGGGCTACTAACATTTGCAGCCATAAATAACTTAGAAGCTGCTTTTAAAAACCGCAGGTTAAAGGATGAGGGCTGCCATGACGCACACAGAGGTTGAGATCAGAGGAGCAGCTAAGAGGGGTCGGGAGAAACAATGAATCCCCTTGTTCTGAGTCATATTTATGAGTGCTCCATTGCACCTAAAGTTCATATTTATTGGCTAGGCCATGGGGTTTCCCCATTTGCTCATCTCTTAAAATAACACCCCTGGTTAAAATTTCCTATAAAACACAGAAATGCTACAGCAGGCAGAACTTGTCAACTCTGACGACTACATTATTTAAGTTTGTGGGTGGGGTACACCAAGCAAGAGCTGGTTTGTGTTTTGTACTGAATTAGGAATTTGTTTCTATTCAACACATTACTGTAATATAAGTAGAAAAAGAGACATTTTACAGCTTAGTTCTCCACTCAGAAATTTCCCAGTTATTGAGAGATACTCCAAGAGGTGAATTTAAGTGTTTAGTTCCCAGCTTTTTTTGAGCAATTATTCTGGTGCAACAGATTAAGAACCTGGCTTTATCAACCACTACTATACAACTTAATGCCACATGTGGTACCTAACCAAAATGCGGTTCTGCTTTTTTTCCCACTGTAATTCAAGGCAAACTGAGGCAAAAATTATTAATGAGTCAGAACCTAGAAAACTCACCGGGACAGTTAGTGCTGGTTCATGATATGTATCTGTAGCTAATAACCAGTGACTTTGCAGAAGCAAAATTCCTCATAATTCTTTTTCAAGGAGAATCAGGATGAGGAAGAAATTTGAACAACTGAAATTTCTGTAAGATTTATCTTTATCTGGCTTAACAAAATTACCTATTCAGACTCCATAAGAACCTTAAGGTCTTTTCCAGTTTTGATGGTCCTGTTATCCCTTTGTAGATTGGGTCAAATAAAAGTATTGTTGTTTTAATTCACAGGTATTTGACTGTAGTCAAATTAATGAAGTTAAATTCATATGATCTGGTAAAACTGTACCCCTATTCCAGAGTAATTATTATAAATTAGGAGAAATTTGGCTAGGCATATCCATTAAAACATTTATTTTTTAAAAATTGAGAAATACATGTGGGGTACGCAGCTATAACATACTGCAAAATAATTTCAAAAATTTATTGTATTGGACTTTTTCAATTGTGAATGGCATCATTTTTGCAGGTAGAGATGTTAAATTCTGTTCTGACAAAGAGCAAAATTCTGGGAAAGAAAAGTATTCTTTTTTGTTCTAGACCATAGAAAAAGAAGGAGCAGGGACACTGAATGGGCAGGGACTCTGATTTTGGAGCAGCAGGCAGATGGTATCTGATGGCATCTGGTGCCTAGAGCTGTAGGATTCTCGTGGCACAGTTTTCAAAAATATTAGCTGAGAAATTGAAAGAATGGAAGAACAGTAGTGTGGATGATATCGCTATGGGAGCAAGTCCAAGCCCAGTGTACAACCCCATAACAGCTGTAGTCTTTGGGGTGATTTATGATGGTGGAGATCCAGCAGGAACATAGCTCTGGGAAGGTTGTTCCCAAGGTTAGCTCAGCTGGAATATTTGTCAAAAACTACAAGTCATAACATGTTAGTGATCCCAAAGGTTAATCTGCTACTCCTGACCACGTTACCTTGCTGTCTCATACATGAAAATGAAAAGTATGCAAAGGTTTTCCAGTGAGTCAGTCCCGCCCCCAGCCCAGTCTAAACCTGAAAGTCGGAGAGTGAAATGTCAAAGCAACCTAATAGGAAAATCCTGAAGAGCCTCAGATAGAGAATGAAAACAGTGTGCCTCTGTTTTCCAGTCCATAAAATGAGGATGGGCAAATACTCCTGTGTTCATTTTCTCTTCTGTGCGTTTTCATTCTTTGAAGTTGCAGAGTACTGGTATAGCTTTCTTCTGGTGAAGCCCCTTTTTACTCTGGCTGTGTGCTCCGTGAAATACTTTGCTTCTAAAAGCCTCACAACACCCTGCATTTCATCATGGTGATCTCAAGTGTTATTTTAGAAAGGGATAAAAAAGGGCAACAAGTTTGTTGTTCTTAGAACAGACAACTTACAAAATAATGAAAATGAAAGAGACACTGGAACTGAAGCACCAAAACTGAGATTTTTGTTCTGGTGTAATGGAGAGAGGAAGTGTGGCTAGCTAGGCTCTTGTTCTTAGAATATAGGTTTGTGTCTCCCTGAGTCATGTGTGCATGCATATCAGTCTGTGTGCATGGCTTTGTGTGTGTAATACAGAAAGCATGTAAGTGTCTTCAGTTTTAGTCATTGGAATTTTTTCCCCCTTAAATCATAATATTCTTTCCCATCAATAGTATGTGGCATTAGCAGCCCTGACCTTTCAAGCTGCTTGTTTGGACCAGTGTTTATCAGATGACCATTTGACCTCCTTGTTAATTGTACTTAATTACATCCTGTTGTAACATTTTGAAATAAGGAGGAGAGTTTATGGATCTGCTCCAAAGACCTGAAGACTAAAACAGCAGCAGAATTCAGTGGTATGCGGTGCTGAGTAATCTTGTAGTGAGGGTAATGAGAGCTGCCGCTCGTCGGCAAAATTAGATCCTTAAACCAGTCCTTTTCCATTTAGGATCGTTGGTACTTCTGTGAATAAAATAATGCATATTCCTTTGTTCTGAGAAGGGCTTCTCCTCTCTGACTAACAGCTTGGGTATTTCTCCGAAGAGATCAAGAACGGAGTGAGATATCAACAGTACTGCAAGGGCTGAAGTTCGCATCTGATGATATAAAAGACACAAGCCTCTGTTTCCACAAGTGATATCTCTGTGATTTTCCAAAACTTCAGAGTTTCTTCTGCTTCCATAGAATTGCCAGTTCCCACGAGTTTTTTGGGACTTGTATAATATTTGCTATGAGATTTTCTGTGCATTGATGATTTATGAGCACATCTAAGGTTTCATCAAAGAGCAGCAATTATCCCCTGCAGCTGCAGAAAAACAAAAATGAAAACAAATCAACATCCAGAAAGAGCCGCAGTTCTTGAAAATGGTCCCTCTAAAGGCTCAGAAAGCAACTTCAAGCACTTTTTATTTTACAATTCTTTTCATATAGTCGATGGTTTTTGAAACACATGGCATTGACCATATCACTTGTCTTCTCACTAGTGATGAGATAGATATATAGATATAGAGATATAGATATAGATATAGATATATAGATGTTTCCTTACTGTTGTTGTTCCAGAGCTTACTTTCCACAAATTTTTAGTAAACTTGATTTCCTAAAAGGAATGAAGAAAAAAGGGAATAGAAGCTATAAAATTACCATACCAAGTGAAAGTCTAGTCCCAAAACTTTAAGGAGCACAAGGCAAAAGAATACACCTTCAATTTTGTTTTATTATAACGCTGATAATGAGACTTACTGCAGAATGAAGAGCCATAAAGAATTAATTGTTTGTAATGGTTAACTGCACAAAATTATGGCATTATTGGAATGGTTTATCAGCCAGTATGAGTCAAAACACAGATAAAAAGACAAGTTACTTAGGGCTGTGCTGTGAGCCCTTAGGCTGATACAGCACTGCCCATGGTTGTCACCGTGAACTGAACACTATTGTGAAAGCTAAACGTCTACTGTATTTCATGTAGCAAAGGTTAAACCTATGGTTCAACTAGACACAATTGCTTTTACATAGTTAAATGTCTTTGATGTATTGATTTAAATTACAAGCTCATATGATTGAAAATAAAACCCAATCTGCTGGATGTCATAGTAAGTTATTAAAAAGATCATAATTTTTAAATTCTCTTTGATGTTAAGCCACAGAAAGTATACCTGAAAATATACAATTAAATATGATAATCTTCAGGAAGGGCTGGTTTATTTTTCAGAATTTTGAGAGGTAGTATAATGTGACACTATATAGTATTGTGTATCACAGTAATTTAAAATTATATATTATTTCAGAATAAATTTTTTTCTTTTCTTTAATTCTTTGGTTATCTCCTATATGATATCCTATAGCTATCAACTATGGTTCTTAAAAAGGTAATTTTTTCCCATCATTTCTTAAACTATTAAATTAATAATCATATTTAATGAGGCTGTATATAATAATGACATCACATTTACAAAGATAAACATTTTTAGATCTATCAAATTTTTTATTTAAATATGGTTTAAATGTATCTATAGTTATTTATAATTATTATATATTATTATAAATACTATAAATATTTATATCAATATTATAAATATAACTATAAATCTAATATAAATATAATGTATTATTTATAATATAATGATATNATATATTTTTCTATAGAAATATAAATATGTGTTAATGCAAAGTCCAGAGGTGATTGATGCTGTGGAGTGAATTGTAAAGCACAGATCACAGAATATTCAGAGTTGAAAGGGACTCACAAGGGTCAAGTGCAACTCTTAAGTGAATGGCCCATATGGGGATTGAACCCCCAACCCTGGTCGTATTAGCACCATGCTCTGACCAGCTGAGCTAATCTTGAGGTCAAGTAGCTCAAGTTTATGCTGCAATTCGTTGGTCAGAATGAAGAGAGTAATGTCATTAAGATTAACAGCATTTTGCCACTATTTTGGTTGCCCAGCAGTTGTATGCTGCTCCGTCCATATTTGTATGTATTCCTTATAAATGCAAAATACAAAAGATGTGCTTATTAACATGTGTGTGTGTAGAGGGAGACCTTATCTAAAAGGAGTTCATCACTCAGCTGGAACCAGCACACAGGCACACTCATGAACTGAAATCTCGTGTCCATGGGCACAGCTCCCAAACAAGTTATGACATGTCATCCTGTGTTTACTTACCATCTACTGCTGCACAGTAATGAAACTTCTTTTATTAATATATCACTTTATCATTAACGTTACATCATTACATCAGTGAGATTTACCACAAACTCCATGAAATCATGCTGCTTCTTCTTGTCTGCAGGTAGGAAGCATGTTTTCATTAAAATGGGAATGAAAGCATGTCTCCAAAAGAAGAGGCTGTGATGCTTCTGGTTTTGGGGATGGACAAATGGGGTTGCCTATCCCCGAAGATTAGAGCAGTTGTCACTTCCAACCCTGGTGGAAACACAGGTTTAGCGCAAACATGTGCAAAGGCAAACGTTGATCAGCTGCTGCAAAATGCATGTGCAATATTCTTAGTGGTGTTGTACCAAAAAGATTACAGGTCAGGTTCCCACTCCCTGCTCATTCTGCTCCGTGCTCAGAAAGACACACAAGATTTTTCTGGGACACATCAGCTCAGCAGACAGTACAAGCTTCAGGAGACCATCTTTGCTGTTCCAGAGAAGTTACACCTAGAGATACCTCTACAATCATATTGGGTATTGTGTTTTTAAGTAACAATACAATTCCAGTGTGAGGAATATGAGAAATGCAGTCCCAGATGGAATAACACTGAAAATGCAGAAATATTACAAGCATGTCCACAATCCTGGGCAACCAGCTCTAGGTGGCCGTGCCTGAGCCAGGAGCAGATGACCTCCTCAAGTTCCTTCCAACTGCAGCCTCTCTGTGACGCTGTGACAGAGCAACTACAAAGAAGGGGGATTTTACTCGTCTCGTATATTGACATGAACCATTCATTTTTTGTGGAGAGGAGTGATGATCTTGCATCAGACATTTATTGGATGAACAATACTGTGTGCTCAAAATGCTATACTTTCCCTTTCTACTTTGGAAATTATTTTCTTTCTTTTTATGTCATTTTGAGAGTCCTGTGTCTCTCTCCCCAAGTCTGTCCAAAAGAACCTACTGTGAGAGATCATGACCTGCTGTCGAGTTTCCTGGAGCTAATCTGAGCTCTTTCATGGCACAAACGTTGTTTGTGAAGATTATTTTTCCTTTTCTTTGGCAGTGCAGGTGTAATGCTGGATGGCATTACAGAGGTATTTTATTCACTAACTGTCAGTGAGTTTCTGCCCAGAAAGAGGGTCAAAATGATCATTAACTTTTGTAAGTTTTTAACTTCTTTCAGGAAAAAAACCTAACCCAAATGTTTTTTTTCTTCTTGTTGAGGGAAATTATTCCATATGGGGGTGAAATAATCTCTGCGAGAATAAATCATGGTCAGATTAGACCGACAGAGCTGCAGAGGAGAGGGTACATTTTGAATCAGTATTAACAATCTGTTAAAACCACAGCCAGATCCCAAACTGGCTGTTAAAACCTGCTGTCTGAAAGTGCCATTCCTCACCACTCCTGGCCAGTCTCCTCTTCTGGAGGAGGTCTGCTCTTCTTCCTCATCTTCCTCCTGTTTGCCTCCAGTGTGGTGTCTGGGAGGGCCTGTCCCAGCTGTGCTTCTGTCCCCATTGCTCTGTTTCTCAGCACCACTGCTTAGGCTCTCCTAGCTGGCTTCTTGGTGTTGGCCAACAGCAAGAGTATGCAGGAAAAACATTCAAAACAAGGGCCAGCAGATTATAAAAGATGACGTTCAGTCTTCTTGCATTTTTAATTTTAAAGTGATGACTCACTATAGTGATTAGCCCAGTATATATTTGTGCAACCAAAGTATAACTCAGAGGACCTCTGAATTTATTTGAGGCAAAGTGACATAATAACTAAGTACATGGCTTGTGAGCAGCTATTTTTTGCAACTGTATTTAGCATCCTATCTATAATAAAGTCTGGCAAAATTTTTTGATTTGTTCTATGTAATGAAGCCTCCTTCTACTCTCTAAATGAGATGTTCTCGAGGACTTCCTTCCTTATCCTTGTTATGGCTGGACTGTTTTTATGGAATGTTTGGTCAGTTTTGATGGGTATGGGTAATATTAAAATACTCAGATGTGGGCATACAGTAAGCAGAAAATATTGCCTATCCAGTCGTATCCAGTTTGCTGTGCAGACACAACTTGCATGGAAGCATTTCCAACAAATTCCACATCAGAAAATAGATGGAGTTTATCAGACAACATGCGTGAATGGTAAATGGTAGAGTGACTTGCCACCTCTGGGTGAAAGTGAGCAGAGGGTTAACATGAGCAGAAACTAAGGAGATGTGAGAAGATAGAGTGCACTTTAATGTTTAGCTTTTCCTCCCCTGCCAGTTGCCCTATGATGATATATGCCCTTTCACCCTCCTCAGAAGTTATGTTCCATCTGTATACTTTTACAGTGTCAAAACAGTTATAACTTACACCTATTTTCTGACCATTGGATCCCAGAGGTATAACTTTTGTTTCTATTCGGTTGCAGCTGAATCCAAGGGGGATCTTTTTTTCTGTCATTTGTTAACCTTGAGGTTGTGTTGATCTGACATCCTGACTTTCACACACAGTCAGAAACTTGGCAATAATTGTTAGTTTTCTTTGTGATGCTATGTGATTATAGAAAAACAAAATTAAATGTGAGAAAAAATGGAAGTCTATTGACAGATGGTATCAAAATTTACTGGCTTTGCCAAAGGTGAGGCAAAATAGATATCATTGAAAACAGCAGATAAAATTAGCAACCTGAGGCATGGTGGTGTAAGGATTAGCTAATTTACCTATCCATTAGCTCTGAATTATGTAATAGAGGGATCCCTTCTCTGATCAGTTCTATTTTTCCAAGTAAAGATTTCTTTATCACTGATGAAACTGCATGCAATCAGAAATCTAGTAGATTTAGATCAACATATGTATTTGTGATTGGAGCGCCTTTGTAATACAGTGTGACTTAAAACAATAAAGAAACCACAGGGTCCTTACTTGTTAAAGATTAAATTGCACATATGCGCAGTTGTATCTTTTGTTGTGCTTTGTGCTACAGCTGAAAAACAGGAGTGCATGATTTGCATTTGTGAGGTTGAAAGATATAGTGCATCACACTGTCAAAACCATCAGAAAAAGCAGACTTTGAGGGATCGCTGTGCTAACTATCTTTGATGTTAGGATTGTGATAATACCCAAACTTAGATTCTCAAACTTCTGTTCACTTCCAAAACTCAATCTCTTTGTCTGGTTACTTACTCCTCCTCTTGCATTGGCTGGGTTCAAGGCAGCATAAGAAAAGCAGGGTGTTGCTTTCCCACTTATCCTGTATCAACAACTGAAAGCCTTCCAGCATTTAATTATTATTGGACCAGCTGCAGTGCAGCACTTGTTTTGACTTGTTGAGCAAGTGCATTTGACTTGGAAGAAGAGTAAATTGAATGAATAACACATGTTCAATGACGAATTTTTTAACAAAACTTGGCTATCGAATGAAGACCAGCAATTTCATTAAAACTTCTATTTCATTCCATATTTTAATGTAAAGTAAAAAGAAGGTATCATGGGTAATCTCACAGTGACCAGATCACCTGGAAGATTACATGTGAGAAAGCCAAGCCCAGTTAAGCCTCTTTGATTGAGGCATTTCTTTAGGTGTCTGCTTATAAAAGTTGCTGGCAGGCACTGTTATATGGTTTCTGGAAACTCCTTCCTTCTCATGGTGAATGCTGGAAGCTTTTAACTATTAATGGAGTACTAATTCCTAAATTAATCCAAGAAAAGAAAAGAAACTTATCCTTTTACATATTCACTTATATCCTAGTATGGGTGTGTAACTTTCATTATTTACCTGTGTGTGTAACTTTTATTATTTACTGTCTATCACTTACTAAAGTGAAAACATTGCATGTACATTTTGAGGGGATTAGAAAGTAGAAATCACATAATTTCAAAGTCCACCTTAATAATATTTTAGTCTTCACACGATTCTGTTTTTCAAATGTGTGTTAATTGGTAAGGATCTATAAGATCTTCTTGACTACAATAATAAAATGAAGAAATGAACATTTAATAGTAGAACAGCGCTCTTGAAAGATGTAACACTAACTGCTTGGTTAAAATACGCTAATATATTCCAACTTTTTCTTTTTTTATAAAGTATGGGATATTGAAATGCATTTCTTTGAGGGTTAAAGAAAGAAAACCAATAAGTGAAGTATTTGCTTTGAAAAAAGATATGCAATGGGTTTTTTTGTTAGTTTGATTTTTTTAATTTGCTTTCTCTTGTCATTCTTGCTCTAGATTCTGTTGCCATTGTTGAAGGTTTTTTTCATTGACTTTATTTTGATTTGAATTACTTTGCAATTCATACAGCTCAGTAATTCTGTTCAGTTTTGGAAGGGATGTTCTACTCCTAAAATTTTGGATTGATCAACAATATTTCATTTATTAAAACTGTCACTAACTGCACAGTATTTCATCAAACAATTTTCATACTGCCTCTAATTTTGGTAAACAAAAGATAGGAAAATGTTGCTCCTTGTCAGTAGCTGACCTGAAAATAGAGAATTAGTGAAATAACTCTAAATTTACAGGAGTGTATCTAGCTTCAGCACATGACTGATCAAACTTTATTCTTTGTGTTTTGAAAAGAAAGTATATTTCATGTGAAAGTAATTTACATCATTATTTCAAAACCACATCTGTAAATAGATAATTACTTTAAATACAACCAATATAATAGTAATAAATGCAGAGAAATTAAAATATAAAGTACTGCAATAAATCAGTTTTTAAGAAACAGAACTGTTGCAATGAAAAAAAAAAAATTGCTCCAGACTTGCCCTTTCATATTCAGCAAAATCCCCACTGATAACGGAAATAGCTTTTCTTCAGTTAGAAGGGGATCCGAATGTAGATTAAGTTTCTGACAATGACTTTTGTGTCTAAGATAGGGTATGTTTGGAATGTAATTTTGGGGACACCTATTTTCAACCTCTGCCTACATATTTTACATAAGATATCACAGAATCATAGAATCATTTATATTGGGCAAGGTCTTTAAGATCATTGACTCCAAGTATTAAACATTCACCGGCAAGTCCACTACTCCGAGGGCTTCATTTTGCTCCCTGTACCTGTCTTACACCTCAGGGAGCTTGCACTCAGAGGACGACTGGCCCAGCTCTATTAAAGGGTGAGGCAAAGAAGACATTAAGTACCTCAGCCTTTTCCTCATCCTTTGTCACTGTGTTTTTTTCCCACATCAAATAGAATGGAGATTCTCCTTAGCATTTAATTTGTTGCTGATGTATTTACAGTAACGTTTTTATTGTGTTTTAAGGCAGTGTCCAGATTATATTATAGTTGGGCTTTGGCCTTTCTAATTTTCTCTCTGCATAACCTCATGACATCCTTGTAGTTCTCATTTCCTGCCCCTTCTTCCAAGGTGCATAAACTCCCTTTTTTTTATGATTTCCAGCCAAAGCTCTTTGTTCAGGCAGGCTGCTCCTCTTCCCCATTGGCTGGTCTTTCAGCACACAGGGATAGCCTGCTCCTGGTCTTTAAGATTTCTCTCTTGAAGGTTGTCCATCCTTCCTGGGCAACTTTGCCCTTCAGGTCTGCCTCCCAAGGGATTCTGCCAACCAGCCTGCTAAACAGGCCAAAGTCTGCCCTCAAGAAATCCAAAGGAGCAGTTCTGCTGATCCCCTACTTTACCTCTTCAAGAATTAAAAACTCCATTAAAGCTCCAGAATTTTGTGATTGCTGTGCCGAAGAGGCCTCCAACTATCACATCACCCACCAGCCGTTCTCTGTTCACTAGCAGCATGTCCAGCAGGACACTTTCCTTAGTTGAATCCCTCACCAGCTCTGTCAGGGATTTCTCTTCCACACATTCCAGGAACCTCCTAGACTCTTTTCTCCCTGCTGTGTTTTATTTCCAGCAGACATCTGGTGAGTTGAAGTCCCCCATGAGAACAAGGGCTGGTGATTGGGAGACTTCTCCTAGCTGCTTGTAGAACATTTCATCTGCCTCTTCATCCTGGCTGGATGGTCTATAAGAGACTCTACCAGGATATCTGCCATTTGCCTTCCCTCTGATTCTTACCTATAAACACTCAACCCTGTCACCATAACTAAGTTCTAGGCAATCAAAACATTCCCTGATATAGAGGGCTACCTCGCTGCCTTTCCTTCCTTATCCCTTCTCAAGAGTTTATAGCCATCTTTTACAGCACTTCAGTTGTGAGAGCCATACCACCATGTTTCTGAGGTGACAACTACTTCATACTAAAAGGAAGACACACAATGGGGTGTATGACTCTGAAGTTTTGTAGTTAAAACACTCACCTGAATGATTATGGTAATGTAAATGGTAAATGTCTAATGTCAAATAATAAAGAAAAAGTCAAATGTGGGAACAAAAACTTACTTTATTTTCATTTTGGCCTTCAACCCCTGCATTTCTTCTGTGCTATGGCTTAGGATGTCCCACTGCTGGGCTACTCGGCATCCTGGTAGTTAGGATCCAGTCACTGAAATCAGCTGATAAGGATTGAAATGTCCTTTGACTGAGCTAGGACTATCTCTTAGTCTGATTCTCTGGAGCTGCAGCGCACTAAAGGGAAAATGTAGATAAACTCCTTTGTTCTGCTTACTGGCTGGTACAAGAGAGCTGTGACCCTTAACAAACAGAATTGTCTCTCCACTGGCTGTATCAGGCAGGCATCTCTGGTGTCCAAAGCAATGTTTTAAGGACAGGTGACTTTTATCAGTTTCAATGTCTAACTCAAAATAAATTTCCTGAGTTCAGATCAGGACTCTTACCATTCTAAAAAACAGATTAAACGTAGTAAAACAATAGTGCTTAGAGAAGTAGAATCATAGTCTGCTCCTTTTTTCTTTTTTAATCACCACTTTGGAAAGTTATTTTTCTTCATTCTTTGACTTTAAAAGTCCACCTGATTTAAAA
Organism: Eulacestoma nigropectus; assembly: GCA_013397775.1. Lineage (NCBI taxonomy): Eukaryota > Metazoa > Chordata > Aves > Passeriformes > Eulacestoma > Eulacestoma nigropectus. Next base: position 652,756 of record VZTE01001450.1, read on the forward strand.
TCTTTTTTAGAAGACTGTAGTCCTCATTCAATGGCCAATGAGCAGAATGAAATGCCTGCCACTTACTCTAGTATTAACTAGATGTTACATTTTTAGGACTTCCAGGGTGAAAAGATGAAAGGTATGCCTGCCGGGATAAACTGATTTTCTAAAGTTGGTATTCATTTTCTACAGACCAAAAAAGTTACAAAGCTTGAAAATATAAAAAATATGTATTTTAGAATCTGTAATCTGGTCTCTTCAACTGAGAATGACATTCTGATGAATGTCCTTAACTTCTCTCAGATGCACTTCATTAAAATATTTACACCTAGCATAGCTGTTTTATTTTGGCAGGTTTTTTTAACACTGTATGCTTTTCTAGAATCCCTTTTCTCCTTTCCACACATCCTACAAAACATTTGTTGCCTTAATTTATAAAAGGTGAGTCACTTTAAACAGTCTCATCTATGATAGTGGAATTTGAATGAGAGAGAGAAGAGCAAGAATGAGCTAAACAGCTATTTGATGTCTGTCTTTTCACAGTAGCACAATAGCTAATTCCTAGGGCCTCTGACCTTTCAGTGTCCTGTAACAGAGTACTTGCATTAATCTGTTGCTTATCTGTCACCTACCACATTTGATATTTCCAGTCTCTGCTTTCAATTATCAGTCATTAGAGGCAGCACTGAGTAATTTCAGGAGAAAATGACTGGAACCTTTGACCTGTTTTGGTCAGATAACCACAAGTGTTCACTGTAGATAAACTATCATTTCATTATATTCAAGATGTAAATGAGTGTCGTTTGTAGTGTATCAGTTTACTGTAAACTTTATCACCTTGGAGTGATTAAAACTGACTGGTTTACTTAGTACTTTTACAAAGAATTTTGAGTCAAACAATGAAATTCAGTGAGATTAGTGTAAATGACCCTTTATAATTACACAGGTCTGTAAAACACTCCATTTTGCCTTGGCACATATATTTAGTGGTTAAAAAGTGACACTAATTTGATTAGTGAGGCTTCACTGTTTGTGAATCCAGTTGGGACTCTGGGATCTAATATTGTAAAACCAGCTTATTATAACATATCTTTCAGCATATCTTTGGTTCGTTACTCATTTGCCAAAACAGCTTTCACTTCACCTATGTGTCAAAGCCACACACCAACATCTCCAGGAAAAGTGAAGCACATATCAGCGTGGAGCTAATCGCTAATGAAAGAGCACATCTAATAGTCCCTCATGCACTATGACCTAAACTCATTGCTGGCAGTTTTTATATTTTTTTAAGCACAGTCAACATAATCAGATATTTATAGCTGAATTTCTAGAATACTGAATACTAGTTATACAGTCTATCCATACAAGTGCTTTAGGTGTGTTTTAATTGGGTTTTTTTCCCCATAAAATAAATAGTTTTGTTAATGAAAATCAGTGCATGATATTTTCTCTTGGTGTTAAAAGAAGACCCCTTTTCCATAATACCTTTTTCATGTAAAATTGATTTTGTTCTTCTTAGAGTTGGACTTAGTGTTAATACAGTGTGAATGTTTCATCAGTTTGCCACATGGGTGGAAAATATCATTCTTTCCCATCTTACACACAGGTGTTTGTGATATTCCCCTGAGCCATGATTTGTCTGATGTAACTGTAGTGCTGCATATATTAGTTTCAGGTGGTATAAAAATACCATTTTTAAAAGTCAATGTTAAGAATCTTGACCAATGAGAGCAAAGGAAGAATTCTTTTGTAATCAGCATTGACCCTAATATTCTACTTACTTTTTACTTAGAAAAACTATATTCCTCCCATGATTAAAAAAATACTTACTGATTTTCTGGTCAACTGGTTTTCAGATGCTGTGATCCATCCCACAGAAATGCATTTTGGCAGATGTACTGAGCAGGGCTGGAATGACAAGAGAACACTCTAAAAGGATAGAATACTTGAAAATCTTGACCTGTGTTTTTCAGGCTGCCAGTGTTGAAAAGCTCTTGCCTGTAAATTAAAAATATTTGAGACGTGATGCTTCTCTGCACTTCGTGCCATTTCAGCAGGACAAAGGACCTGAGAGATACCCTACTGAGCACTCACAATCTTGCCTGACAAGGCATTTATTAGATGCAGAAGGGATCAAGATTTGTGTAATATTTTCAGTATAAAAATATTCAATATCACTAAATAATATTTTACTTTTTTAACTTGGCTACCATTCTAAACATTGATATTATTGCAACATCACTATCACCACTTTTTTGCAGTCTGCTATATAATGCAAGATTTCAACTTGTCTACATTTGTACACAATTTTTTTTTGTTTGTTTTGTACATTGCCTGACATAAATTTCCAGTTAGAGATTCTGGCTTGCTACTCTGAAGTCCTGGCCTGCCTGTGAATGCTGTCTCAAACCAAAGAAATTTTGAACTCATGTCCCTTTCAGATGACAGTTCTGCGTCTTCCTTGGGTATATACATGGAAACACTATCTGTGTGAGTTGTAACAATTAATTTGAGGCCCATCAGAAAGTGGCTATCAGTATTCTTTCAGCACTTGTGAGTGGTCCTGAGAGATTCCCACTGATGCTATTATGTGCATTGTGGAGGTTTCTGTCCAAACTAAAACATGTAGGGAGACAACTACTGTTTCCAAGCTGGTGTTACTAATTAGAAAGTACTTGGTAGAAACTAGACAAAAGGAAGCTTCAAACCCAAATAAAAATCAATCAGTCCAGGAGTAATGGCATTTAAACCTTTTATTCAGTGTCTAATTATTTAATATTTACTCATAGTGAGTAGTGCTTAGTTACCCATGCATGCTGGGAAACACTTTTTGAATAAATACTATCCAGAGACAGCAGAAAGGGTTGCTACACTAAATCTGTCTTAAATATAATTCTCATTTGAAAGTTATTGACATATCTGTTCCATGACAGTTTTGAAATGCTCAGTTATAACCTCAGAAACGCGCAGCAGACTCTTTGTACTAGAAAAAATCCTCCTGGCTCAGTGCTTTTGCATATGCTAATCTCTGCCAAGTTCCTCTGAAATGAAAGGCTTTACATGGGTATTTAAAAAAAAAAGCAAACAACTCCCAAACCTCAAGTCAGATCTCTGTATATATCTCACAGTTTAGAAGCAGGCAGTGGAGCTGCTAAATAGACTGTATCCTGTTTCTCTTCAGTAGCAGCCCATTCATCTTCCGGTACAGAGCAGCCAGTTTACATGCTTCTGCTGCTTTTCTGCTTTACTTTTTCTACATAGTGTTCAATGGCAAACCCATGTCAGCTAAATATGCGCTTGAGCCAAGTAAACCTCACAGTTAGCAGACAATTTTCCTTTTGTCAGCCAGGAGAAAGTTCATTTTCACTGAAGATGAAGTGTTCTTATAGCCTATGTATTTTATTTTTGGTGGTTCTTAAGGCAACACACATTTGTACATATAAGAAAAAAAGCTAATGAAAATGAGGAGAGTTTACATTTTTGAAAAGGTGGCAGGGAAGTACACTGTCAAGGACTAGCTACACGACCAGAGGTGATTTAACTCGTAACTACTGCTCTGAAAATAATGTTAAATACTTTTCTTCAACAATTCTTACTTTAATATGTCCATAACTGTACACTTGTATGGCAAGCCCAAAATGATTTTTTTTTCCTTTTAGTACATTTCTATTCTGCAAGACAACATATACATTATAATAATACAGATATGCAGGTTTATATATAAAATTATATAATTATATGTATATACATGCAAACACATACATTATGTATGTAGAAAAAACTGTTTGGGACGGATGTATATATGAGCATGTAAATATAAATACTGTAATAATTTACACATTATTTATACATGAAGCATTTAGCATTCCAAATGTGTGCTTTTTTAGAATTGACATTGTTCCCCTCTCAGCTCTGAGGACTGCAATGCAATAAAAGAGCTGGGGTTACAGGAGAGAGTGTTTAGTGAAGCTGGATGCAGCCATAATGTTTAGTTGGTTATCTAAACCAAATCCTGAGTTTTAGACTTTGTCCACCGTCAGTAAAACAAAGCATCTATGTCACAAGGCAGGTAGAACTTTTCCAGAAGGGAGAGGTTCTGTCTTCCCATGGAGCACAGCATATTCATAGGCCAATGATACCTTGTAGTCTGTGGAAGTGGAAACCATGGATCATTTTCCTTTCCACGTCCTTAGAATCTGAAGTATTAATCCCATAAGGTGATCATCAGCCAGTACTATGGCCTGTAGTTTCCGTTGCCGCATCAAAACATATATTCCATGGCAAAAGTTGCTCCTAACTCAGAGTCAGAACTGCAGCAGACAATGGAATTAGACCCAAACCAGTTGTAAATTAAAATCCTCTGGTTTGTTCCCCTTAAAATTCTGTAGAAACCTCAGTTAGGCCATAATGAGGTCTTATTTTTTTATTTTAAATCGTGGCAGTGTCAGAAGCAGTAGGAGCTGCACCTGCCCACCCAGAACAGGTTTGAGGGGACTTCTCAAGCCAGAATTGTACTTCCTATGCTGCTGGGATGCCAGAACCACTTGGCCCTGACCCACAGCTCCTTCTTCTGACCACTGGAAAGATGACGTGCATGCCATTAGAGTACAACTTGTGTTAATTTCTATGACTTAACTGCTTCTTATGTATATAGCTGTTACAGTGCACTTTGGTACCACTTTTATTATATTAAATGGAAATGAACTGCATTCCTCTCATCAGCCTGGTTATTAGTGGCAATTAGTGTTTTCCAAAGTCATCTATAGTTCTGACATTGCTATTGCTGTGCTTATGGCTACAGTGAAGTCCTAAATCCTTTCACAGATTTTAGTTTGCCCATATTTCTAGTTACTTTACAACATGCCCCTTTTCAGCTTTATTTGCTATTCTTTCCACTCCAGCTTCTGGAATTTATGTAAAAGCCACAGAGGTTTTTTCTTTTTGAACTGAAGACACTGGTCTGGTGGAATTTCCTTTAACTGGAAGTATGTCTGGGCTTGTGGTTTTATTATTTGCACAGTTTTATATTGTCATGTTTGTTTACCCCCAAACAGAGGGAATGCTCCATTAATCATGGAAAATGGGCATTTGTTTCATGTCTTTAATTTACGCTGAATTCTTTTTCTCACAGTTGAAAGGGACAAGGACTTTTCCCACCACCGAAGGCACTACAAAGAATTTCGCTTTGACCTTACTCAGATCCCTCATGGAGAGGCAGTGACAGCAGCCGAATTCCGGATATACAAAGATCGGAGCAACAGCCGCTTTGGGAATGAGACCATTCAGATTAGCATATATCAGATCATCAAGGAGTATCCCAACAGGTACCCTCTTGGCATGAACTCATCACACATTGAATACCATCCCATTTGCCTGTCTTACTTAGGGAAGCAATAATCGATCATAAGCGGACGCCTGACAAGGCATTGTTGTTACCACTGTGGCTTGTGCAGTATTAATTCTTAGGCAACAACAGCAAACACTGAACAAGAATAAAGCTTATCTTAAATGTGATTTATTCCAGGTTTATGTCCAAATTCACCAAATTACCTGTCCATGCACAGAGCGGGTGAGGGTTCATGTTCTCAGTGAGCAAATGGTGGAGTCCCATGCACAGTCTAAGTGTCTGGATTTGGGAAATGCAACATTTGCTAACACCGAGGTACTACATGCCAAGATTCACTTAGCTCCTTAGAGGCAGAAAGATTGTCTAACTTTGATTACTTTTGAAGAAGCATAGCTTTTTTGCTTGTGTTTTACAATTCTGCAGGATGTAGTTAAAAGATAAACTCATGCACTAACTTTAAGATGACATGTGCATACTTGACACATGCTGCTCACCATAACTGAAAATTAGAACAAATCATAGAATCACCTAGGTTGGAAAATATCTTTGAGATTGAGTCCAGCCATAAACCTAACACTGCCAAATCCACCATCAAACCATGTCCCTAAGTGCCACATATGATGTTGCACATGAGCAAATCCCTGAATTTGAGTTTGCAGAGCTCTGTGTATGACACGTTTCCAAGACTCTGCAAGATCTCAGTAAATTAGCAGATTTAACCAGGCAAAGTAGTTAAATACCTGAAAATTATGATTGAAAACTAGTATCAATTCCAAGATGGTTCTGAAAAAGCTACGTAGACCCAAATTGAGGTGATTGAAATTAAATTACTTTATGTCTTTTCTCAGAAAAATGAGGGGGAAAAAAATCTGTTTTAAGATAAGCAAAAACTCTTCTTCATCTTGGAACTGATAAAATATTTATATCCCGGGAAGGTCTAGCAAACCCAAAGAAAATGTCGGCTTAAACTTGCAGAGTATTCTGGAGGAAATAAAAGCCCCATCACCAGTTAGCTTGAAGGCTGGGCCAGAATTCAAATCTCTTTTCTGCCCACAGAACCTTGAGCTTGTACCCTCCAGGTGAGATCTCTGAACATCAAGTCATAAAATATTAGTGGCTATAAACAGGGATTCATTTTATGTCAATGGAATCAACAGGAGGGAAAGCACTCATCCTTCCAGAATGCCTTTCGCTTTCTTAGTAAGTTTTGGGATGAAGAAAACAGTGTGGGATTTTATTTTTTTTTACCTCTATCTTCAGCTTCTGAAAAAATCTTTTGACATAGGTTCTATAAGAAACTCCTTGGAGGAAGGAATGAAGCAGGAAGGAAAAAACCACATCTTTTTAAACAGCACAGGTCAAGGCTAAGGTGATGAAAGTTCTTCACTTGGGAACTCAGATTTTTTTTCATGAACTAATGGGAAAAGTTAGTTTTTTAATCCTTTAAAAGTTTTCTTTTTTAGTTTTTTAATATTTTCACAGTAGGTGGTTTGTATTCTATTTTAGAGAAAGCAAAACTGTTTACCACTGATGAAAATCACAGTTAATATTATCTGACTTGTTCAAATGACAATTGTCTCTGTGAAGTCATTAAAAAATGCTTTTGATTTCTTTCAATGCATAAACAGGAACTTATAAATGCTTTATATTTGCATTTATAATTATTGAAGCCCCATGTCCTACAATAGAAACATGATGCTGAAAGGAGGAACAGGGAATGATATGCCATGCATTTGATTTCACCAGTGTAACTACAGAAACTTCAGATGTAGATTTCACCAGTGTAACTACAGAAACTTCAGATGTAGACTAAGTGTTTCTATCCTATTGTTAATTTCGAGAGTTTCTACTCATATATAGAGATACTATAGTAAACTGCCTCAGTGGAACAGGATGGCAGAAGATCTCAAGCTCTTCACTGATCAAATTAGAAACAAGAAAATTTTTCCACAAGCCCTTTGCTGTTTCCAGACAGAAGAGACCCCAAGACAAGCTCCCAAGGACTTATTTTTTTTTCCAACAAAGCCACACGTTTTGCTTTGGGGCCCAGGCTTCACTTGTGCTTTTCTTGGCTTTGTCACCTCAGGTTTGTCCTACATATGTACATGAGGTTTGAGGTGCAAAATTTTCAGAATCTGCAACTACAGATGGGAGAGTGAGAGAACTGTGAAGATGGGGAGGCACTGGAACATGTTGCCCACAAAAGTTGTGAATGCCACATTCCTGGAAGCTTTCAAGTCCAGGCTGGATGGGGCTGTGAGCCACTTGTCCTAGTGTAAGGTGTCCTTGCCCATGGTAGGGGATTGGGACTTGACGATCTTTAAGGTCGCTTCCAACCCAAACCATCCTATGATTCTATGATTCTATAATGTCCCACAGTCCTTACTAGTGACATTGCACAGCAAAACTGCTCCTCCACCTTTCTTTGCTTTGAACAGGAAACGTGGGTGTCTGACAGGACTCTGCAAACCCAAATACAGTTCTATACTTTCAGGCAAGGAGTGATCATGGTTCAGGTTTTCCAAGTTGCATACTAAGGATTGAGCTCTAGTCTCAGGCATTTTTCTGTCTCTATGGCAGCACGGCTGCTGAAGTGGGTGTGTTTAACTCCCTTGGAGTTTGCTGAAGTTCCAGTCTTTGGGACTGAAGTTTTCTATTTGGTCTAAGGAAGCATGTACAGCAGGGCCCATGGCAGGCTGACTTCCTATGGAGTCACCACCAATGTTCTCCTACTCAGATCTTTTCTCATGACAAAAGTATGGCCCAACATGCCAATTTTTGTTCATGATTTGGTGGAAGCTAGCCACTAATTTAAGTAAACCCTGAGGGCTCTTCCCTCATTAGGGAATCAAGTGGCAGTAAGATACCAAAGCAGGTTTCTGGAATGAGGCGAGAGGTAAAACAGCGTTATTGGGATGGCCTATCACACCGTAATGATTATGTGATCTGATCAAGAACTGTTCTGGGTTTCAAGGAACATATAGATGGTTTGTTCCACCTTTACTTCCTTAAGTGACCCAGGAGATGTGGAGCCTCTTAGATGTTCTGCCGGCAGCCTCTTTGCTGAAATTCTTGGCTGTGGTAGCATTCCTCCTAGAGACAGCTGGTCATTGGGGACCAGACTGAAATCACTAAACTTAAACAGCCTCCATAAAGGTGAAGCCAATCAGCTGTATTCTGCCTGAATGTATCCACAGTAACATTTCAGGCTATTTACAACATAATCCCTTAGTTTTTTATTACATGTTGTGGGCTATTTTTTAAACAGAAATATTTTTTCAAATTACAGCCAAAATTTGAAACTGTTTTTCATTTCAAGTGTGATTGTTTTTTTTCTTTTCTAAAATAAAGGAGAATATTAAAATTAAAAATGTCACAAAATGTGATGAGTAGTTTGAATGAATGACATGAGCTAATGGGGGAACCCTGATACCATAGCTCCCACTGCCTTCTCAGGGCTCAGGTTTTCACCCTATGTTTGTATCAATTGTGAAAGAAGTTGTTTTTTTCCCTAATAAATACTTTGAATTTCTGTAGTGACATGCTGTTATGTGGGCTAAATCTTACATATTCGGATATATTATGGCTGACTAATAGAGTAAAACTCAGAACGTGTAACAGAAATAATTCCATCTGTCTGTCAAAGGTATGAGCCTGTAAACTTAATTGCAGAAATAGTGTAGGTTTATGCAAGCAGTGACAAACTAACAAAACAAACAAAAACATGCTGAAAAGCCCAAAGTTTCTCCAGCAAAATCATGACGTCAGATTTTCTCTGTGTATTGGTCCAGATAAATTTTCTCTCTTCTACTGATTGTTCTCAAGAATCAGTTCTGGTTTTCTCTAGGTATCCCCAACTCACTTTTGTTTCATTTGCGAGTTAATGAGTAAGAGCTATCTGTCTCTTTAAAGTCCATTACCTTAGCCAGATCACTATCCTTGCAGGAAGACAAACAAGAAAATTGACATATCAATACCAAAGACACTTTAGTTTGAGTTTCTACTGCAGTACAAAGTAATAAAGTCACATTGAGGAAAAATTTGTCCTTCATACAAATTTCTGGACTGTACCATTTGTAGTGCCTTATTCTGATTTGGCATGGGAAACATTGTGCATCCTGACTTTTGAGAACGTTTAGTATCAGTCCTGGATTTGGAATGGAAAGACTCTATATGAGAAAACAATTACGTATTCTAGGAGTGGAAAAGACAAGTGTGGAATTATATTACTGTGATATTGTAGTATTTTATATTCCAAACAATTTTACAGTTTTCTATTAAATCTACTGAATGATGTAGAATACAAAAGTATTTCTAAATAAACATCTTGAAGACTATTACAGTCAGAATTAAACTTTTCAGGGTTAAAGTTCTGATGAAACTACTTATTAGAGAAAAAAGTTGGCATTTAAGACTCCAGAGAGTACTATTTATGAGCTTGTGGTACGTTGTTAATTTGTTCAGTGCTAGTAGAGCAGGTCAGGCTCTTTTGAATTGTAAGATTTTCTTCATGTTAGCTCCAGAGGTGGAATGTATGTTTTCTCCTTGTGTGGTCATTAGCACAGTTCTACTAGAATGGAAGTGATAAGGGCCCAGCAAAAGATTATCCTTTAACAGAAGGAAAAAAAAGGTGGCTTGAATAAAAGCCCTTTCAATTCCTTTTTTTTTCTTTTCATAATCTTCCTTTATAATTTCTGAACTCTTTAACCTGATTTTGCAGATATATCTCACGTGTAAATAAACATATGCTTGTCATAGTTCATTTGGTCTTATTTTCCTCAGTGTTCAGCAACCACAGTTTCAAAAGGTGCACTTAGAGCTTTTTTCACTACCAGATCTAGGTGCATTTACTGTCTTTAGATAAGACAGGAACTTTCTAAGGTGTTGTTGTGATTAAGCACTGTAAGAATACAGTGAAAAGACACTAACAATTTTAAATCCACCTTTTTACACAACACCTGTTCTTTCTTTCTGTCTTTCCTCTTTAAGCATATATTCATTCTGTCTGTAAGGCAACAGCACAGTTCCCAGATCTGTGTGAGCCAAGTCTGTCTTCAGCTGACTTTTACAGTAAAAAATTAGAATAAAACATTTTTTCTTGTATCTTACTGTTTTGGCTACTATTTATGGCATAAAAGAAACAGGTTTCTATACCTATAGATTTAGCTTTAAAAGACTAAGTGGTGAAAACAGTTTTTAATAGTACATGCTGCTTTGTAGAAGTGTGTAAAATGAAACTGATGAGAGTTAAATATCTTGAGTTTAGTCTGGTCATTGTAGTAAATTATTTGTAATACAGATGAGGATCTGGAACCAATTGTGTCAGAAGATATGTGAAAACAGAACAAATAAATGACCCATGCTAAAAATTTAGTAACACAATTATACTAACTCCCGTGAGCAGCCATTCTGAATTACTGGAAGATTTCATGGGAACAAATTTGGAAATATACCAGAGAACTGAGGGTTAAAATGTAATAATTATATTATTGAATAGATATGTAATTTCTGCTTTGATATAGAGACTTATTTTTTAAACATCTGTAGTAATAGGAAACGGTCAGAATTGCCATCTATTCTAGTTTTGTCATAGAATACAGCTGCTGTCATATGTTATTAACAACAGATCTTTTTAGCAACGCTATGCCTCTGAGTTTTAGTTGAAACCGGAATGCAATTTTGACATTTTTTGTCTTTTACACTGAAAGGTTTATAAAAGTTAATCTTCCTGAGACATTCTAATGTTGAAAGGTGAATTTTTTTATACACAGCCTCAATTACGTATTTCGTGTAGTTATATCCGGAAGCTGTATTTTTCAGATTTTCCAGAGCTATAGTTTTTACATGCTGAAACTCATTTCAGAAAGGCCTCTTAGAGGAAATACCTGTATTATACTTAACAACTACTTGTTAGCTACAGCACATGCTGTACTGTCTCATAATGAAGATATGTCAAAGGATTATTAATTTGGACTCCAAGAAGTTATTGTCAGCAAGAAAATTAGGGCCAAAAATAATAATATTTGAATGCCTTAACTCTATTTTCTTTAACTTAGGGATGCAGACTTGTTCCTGTTAGACACAAGAAAGGCTCAAGCTTCTGATGTGGGCTGGTTTGTCTTTGACATTACTGTGACCAGCAATCATTGGGTGATTAATCCACAGAACAACCTGGGCTTGCAACTCTGCGCTGAAACTGGGGACGGTAAGATCGAAGCTCTAGATCATAATGCCATCTATGCTCTTCTCATACCTTGCTAGGGCTCTTTACTGGGTGGGTGTTTTTTAACTTGACTGGGTGAAAATTCACTGAGAGTTTATAAGCAAATAACACAAATCTTATCCTGCTGTTGCTGTGGTCTGCAAACTTTCTATTATTATTAATTCTGTAGAATATGTCAATTATAAAACTAACAGAATCAAGTGAAATTGGGTTCGGGATAAGCCCTCCTACATATGAAATTAAGTTCCATTTTAATGTTCTACCACTGATGATTACATTCAGGAAACTCAGACAGATTTGCAGAACTTTCTGGGCTGAAGTATGAAGAAAGTTAAAAAATAACCTCAGCACCGTTCAGAAGGTATAGCAGCTGTTGATACTGATGTTGGAGAAAGGTTAACAATAGAGTAATGTGGGAATTGTTTTTCTTTAAATTTTTTAAAAAATTCTTTTTGGTCTTGAAATGGGTCAAAAATTTGAAATATTGAAAATTTTAGTTAGCTGAAAATTAGAAAAACCAGTATCAAAACTGAAGTCCTAGCTGTGCGAGGTTTTAGTACAAATTTACTGGGCTACTGCATTATTCATAGTTATGCTCTTCATTAAATTTGAAAATGCATCTCAATGCAAAACAATATTTTTAGAAGAAATGTTCTTTACTTAGACTTCTTTAGAAACTAATAAAAAGAGACTTATATACTGTTTTTTCTGTGATGGTTCACTTAATCCATACCACTCTACAAGCAAACTCAGATTTACTCTTTTTGTCAAAAAGTTTTTTATGTCAGAGGTCAAGAGATCTCTGATGCCAGTTAATCTAAACCTTAGCTGACATAATGTTAATGAGTAGCAGAAGAAACCCTGGTGTAAGGATTAATATTTTTTTCTTCTTTGTTCTGGCTACATTTTCTCATTGTTTTTGATCTAAATTCTCCCTCAGGCTCAGCTGGGCTGTGAACAAAGCTTCTCATACTTTTTCAGCAAGTGCCCCTGCTGCAAAAACTGTCCTTTAGGCACGAGGCTGAAGAAGAGAGCTGGCAGGCTTGCACCAACCAAAGCACATGACCATTTCATCTGATGTTACCTTTACGGTCAGAGTACAGTCAGTGGACAAGGGAGACACCAGTGCAAAGCAGACCACATTGCTGCTGCCTTCAACCAGCCTTCAAAGGCACCACTCCTGAGCCTGGGCTGCATGGGGAGTACATCTCTTAGGCAGCCTGGTTTAGTGAGGCCATTTTAAAGCTCTTACAATTCTGGGGAGGTGACACCTCCATCAGGAATCCAAATTAGGCGGGCTGGCTTCTGGCCAGCTTTCCTGCTCCAGAATAAACTCCATCCTCATCTTTTTT